>QEPC01004304.1:3080743-3110134 GCA_003113815.1 Sphenodon punctatus | reverse complement strand
CCCCAGGGATCGGGTCTATACTTACCGGCGGCTGCGGTGACGCCGCGACCGCTGGTGCTGGGGGATGGGCTCTTTTTTTTAACAAAAATCCAGGCTGGGCAGGGTGGGTGGGGGGTGTCCCCCCTTCCACCCACGCAGCCTGGACTCGGGGAGGTTTTGTTTTTTTTTACTTTTTTGTTGGGACTTACATTGCAGCCATTCATTTAAATGGCTGCAATGTAAAAAAATCCGGTACCCGGAATCTGGTAACCGGACCGGATTTACCGGATTCCGGATTTGCCGGTATTCCCACCCCAATACTTACGCTGAGTATGTTGGAGATACCTACACCGGACTGAGTCTTTGTAGGTGAAGAATCGGAAGAACTGTCACAAATAAGAGTGACTCTGGAGGAGGTTCTAGAGCAAATTGACAAACTAAACAGTAACAAGTCACCAAGACCAGATTGTGTTCATCCCAGAGTTCTGAAGAAACTCAAATATGAAGTTGCAGACCTACTATTGGTAATTTGTAACCTATCGCTAAAATCTGAAACTGTACCAGAAAATTAGCGGGTAGCAAATGTAACGCCTATATTTTAAAAGGGCTCCAGAGGTGATCCTGGAAATGTTGGTGCAGGGCAAACTGGTGGAAACAGCTGTTAAGAACAGAATTACTGTTATGAACATGTTATTGATAAACATGACAATGTGGAAGAGACAACATGGGTTTAGAAAAGGAAAATCATGCCTCACTATTCTATTGAAATTTTTTGAGAGTATAAATAAGCATGTGGATAATGATGAGCTGGTCGATATAGTGTACCTGGACTTTCAGAAGGCATTTGATAAGGTCTCTCATGAGAGACTCTTGAGGAAATTAAAGAGTCATGGGATAAGAAGCAGTGTTCTACCATACAACTGGTTAAAACATAGGATGCAAAGAGTAGGACTAAATCATCAGTTTTCACAGTGGACAGAAGTAACTGTATGCATTTTATTTACAGGCGCAGCCAAATAAAATAAGTAATTATTGGAGTGCCCCAGGGATCTGTACTGGGACCGGTGTTGTTTATTAATTAATGATCTGGAGTAAAATGTGAGGTGATCAGATTTGCAGATTACACAAAGGGTTCTTTTAGACGAGCGGCGCTCCGTTTTGCGTCGGCGGCGCACATATTTTGAAACCTCCGCCTGGTCTAATTAGACGAGACGGAAGTGGCTTAATATGCGCATATTACGACGGTGGCACATTTTTTAAGTGCGCGAATTAAATACCTCGATTGTGAGGTATTTAATTTGCACACTTAAAAAATGCACCACCGTCGTAATATGCGCATATTAAGCCACTTCCGTCTCGTCTAATTAGACCAGGTGGAGGTTTCAAAATATGCGCGCCGCCGACGCAAAACGGAGCGCCGCTCATCTAAAAGCGGCCAAAGTTATTCAAGGTAGTTAAAACATGAGCAGACTGTGGATAATTGCAGGAGGATCTTGTGAGACTGGGCATTTAAGGGTAATTTCAGATGTGACGCCATCACAGTCAACCACACTGGATCACAGTGGATCCAGTGTGGTGGTTGTGATGGGTGGCATGTCTGATTGAGCCCCGCCAGATGTTCACCATGGTGAATTCCTGGCAGGGTTCAAAGCTAACCACAGTTCTGGGGGTGAGGCTGGCCTCACCTCCAGAACCGTGGTTAGCTGAACCACAATACTGAAAGGGGCAAAAGCAATGTTGGTTACCTTGCCCCATTCCGGAATCATGCCCCAACCACAATACGGGATCGCCCATCTCCCCGAGGGCGGACAGCCATCAGAACGCAGAGGGTGTGGTCGAGCAGCCGCACGTTGCACCGCTTGGCCCCGCCCCCTCCCAGATCCTGTAGCGTGATGGGGTCGGCATGTCTTAAGGACGGACGGCCTCATCACGGACCGGGATCTGAGATGGATCCTGGTCCAGGGTTCAGTGTGTTGGGCCTCCAGGCCCAGCACGTCTGAAAATACCCTAAGTGACAGATGAAATTTACTGTGGACAAGTGCAAAATGATGCACATAGGAAAAAATAATCCAAACTATGGGTGAAAACAGACATAACACTAACTCCACTTTAACACCCTTAAAAAATTTCTTATGCATGTTTCAGGGCTGCATAGGGCACCAATACAGCCCTGCAATATGCATAAGAAATGTTAAAGTGGAGTTAGCATTGGGTGAAAACAGCCATGACGCTAACCACCCTTTAACTACCCTTGGTGGTTATTTATGCATGTTGCAGGGCTGTATTGGTGCCCTATGCAGCCCTGAAACATGCATAAATGACCACCAAGGGTGGTTAGCGTCATGTCTGTTTTCACCCATTGTGTCTGTTTTCACCCTATATGTATATGCCTATGGGTACTTTCAGACATGACGCTAACCACCCTTTAACTACCCTTGGTGGTTATTTATGCATGTTGCAGGGCTGTATTGGTGCCCTATGCAGCCCTGAAACATGCATAAATGACCACCAAGGGTGGTTAGCGTCATGTCTGTTTTCACCCATTGTGTCTGTTTTCACCCTATATGTATATGCCTATGGGTACTTTCAGACATGATGCTAACCACCCTTTAACCACCCTTGGTGGTTATTTATGCATGTTGCAGGGCTTCATAGGGCACCAATACAGCCCTGCAACATGCATAAATAACCACCAAGGGTGGTTAAAGGGTGGTTAGTGTCATGTCTGAAAGTACCCTATATTAGGAGTTACCACTCAGGAAAAGGATCATGGAGTCATTGTGGACAATACATTGAAATCCTCAGCTCAATGTGTGGCAGTGGTCAAAAAAGCAAACAGAGTGTTAGGAATCATTCAGAAAGGGATAGAGAACAAAACTGGAAATATCATAATGCCTTTATATAAATCTATGATATGACCACACCTTGAATATTGTGTGCAGTTCTGGTTGCCCCATCTCAAAAAAGACATAGCAGAACTAGAAAAGGTACAGAGAATGGCAACGAGAATGATCAAGGGTATGGAACAGCACCTGTATGAACAAAGGCTTGATAGGTTGGGGTTTCTTCAGCTTGGAGAAGAGACAACTGAGAGGGGATATGATAGAAGTTTATAAAATCATGAGTGATGTGGAAAACGTAAATAGGGAGCATTATTTACCCTTTCTAACAGTACTAGAACAAGGGGACACTCCATTAAATTAACAGGCAGCAGATTTGAAACACATACGATAAAGTATTTTTTCACTCGGTCGGTGCACAATTAATTTGTGGAATTTACTGTCAGAGGAAGTGGTCAAGGCTGGTAGTGTAGTTAGTTTTAAAAAGGAACTGGATAAGTTCTTAGCGGACAGGTCCATTAATGGCTATTAGCCAAGTAGGTTTGGGGGACATAACCTCTTACAGTTGGGGGCTAGAACAACAGGGAATGGATTGCCCATTGTGACCTGTTGGGTACTTCTCCGAAAAGACAGAGATTGACCACTGTTGGAAACCAGATGCTGGGCTTGATGGACCATTGGTCTGACCCAGTATGGCACTACTTATGTTCTTATGTAAACTCAAGCCTAATCCTCAACTACTTGGAAATACTCAAGAATAATTATTGTTCTACTCATTTCTGCCCTAGTATAGGGGCTGATGTTGAATGGAAGATGGAACTCCCATCAACTCTCTGTAAGCCTCTAGAACCTTATAATCCTCACGGAGAATCGTATTCCGCAAGGCCGATAAATGGTCAGAATCAAACAAAGAACAGAAAAAAATATTACAAATCCACCATCCATCTAACTCTTTTAACAACACTTCCCTCAAATTGGGCTGTCTCCTGATTAATATTCAAAAGCCTCCCATTACTGGACAAAACCAAAGCTAAGGGTTGATGGTCTGTCTCGGAAGCTAATTGGATAGAAAAATCTATTACTAGGGGCAAAACATCCTCCAACACCAGCACATAAACAGTAGTGCTGGAACCTCTAGAAGAGTGGAAGGTAAATTCACCTTCAGAGTCCCCAGGCGTAGTCCCATTCATAATTGTCAAACCCACTAAATCAATAAAAGTTCTCAGGTGTGGGGCAAAACTGTTTGAGTACTTATCCTTGGAAGGTCTACACTGGACAAAAGGCAGAGTAAAGTCCATAGAATCCTCGAGATTAGGCTCCTCAGCTGAGGAACCTAACCGTGTATTAAAATCCCCAGCTACAATAACTCCAACCTGGGGATGCCCCTCACAGATCCCGACCAGCCAAACAGAAAGATCCCCACAAGTAGCGCTTACATAGTAAGGAGAGCCGACGAGGGGAATATAAATATTAACAAAAACATATTTAAAATCTAAGGGGAAAGATATCAATTAGAATTGCTCATCATCAAGGATGTCCTAGCAGAGTGGCATCACTTAGTGGAAGGTTCCCTGCACCCTCTCTGGATTCTAACAGACCACAAGAATCTCGAGGCCGCCTGGTCTGCCCATCTCATCAATTAATGCTGTGTCCGCTAGACATTATTTCTTTTGCACTTTTATTTTACTTTGGAATTTTGCCTGGGAGCCAACGCCCTGTCGCAAAAAGAAGAACTGCGAGGAGCCACTAAGGAACCATCAGCCTAGTTATTTCCGATGCAACAGTTTGCAGGAGCCCTGGAACCAACCACATTAGAAACCCTGCTGTGAGACCGCCGCCATGCCCCCAACACAAGAATCAGCTTGGTTTACCTGAAGGCCATGCTTGCTTAGAAGCCATGCAGCTATACCATGACTCTCCTTTAGCAGGACATTTCAGTCAAAAGAAGACACTCCAGTTGCTCCAGAGTTATTTCTCGTGACCATCCATGGCTGCTGACATACACCGGTATGTACAAAGTTACCAGCTACGTGCCCTTATGAAAGTTCCCCGACAGAAGATGGTGGGTCTATTGCAACTCCCCACTCCCTCCTCAACAGCATCCCTGGCATACTGTGTCAATAGACTTTATCACTCATCTCCCTCCATCAAAAGGGGTACACATCAAAAGAATTGCACTGCCAACTGCCAAATTTTAACAATGCGGACATATATACCAAAATGGCTCACTTCATTCTGATGGTAGCTCTCCCCACAGCAAAAGAAACAGCCCAGTTGTTCTTTGCCAATATTTTTCATCTGCATGGTCTTCCCACCACCATAATATCTAATCACAGGACACAATGTGTATCTCGCTTTGGCAGACCCCTTTTTGTCTCTTGGGCACTTCCCTAGTGTTATCCTTAGCACATCTCCCTCAGACTAATGGACAAGCAGAGAGAACCAGCAAGTTCTAAAGCACTATGTTGGTACGTAGCACCTCCGATGCTTCCTAACTTACCAACAGCACAACTGAGCAAACCAACTACCAACAGCTGAGTTTGCCTACAATAACACATCTGTTACCAAGTGTCCTTTTTCCACGCGTCCACTGGGGTCCTCAGGGAAGGGATTCCCAATGTCCAGGCGTGCGCCTCAAAATTGCTCAATTTGGGGAATTAAGCTCTCAAATTTAGGACACGCAGACCCTAGGAATCTTGGTCTGGAGACGTGATGTGCTGCAGTCTCCTGAACCCCAAAGAATGAGATAGACAGGGTTTTGGAAATAATACAAAGGCTTATTTATTACAGGAATCTAGATGGAACCAGCACTTGTGGGGTTACAGAGGTAATTAGATCAAGAGAGGGCTGGCAGGATTCTGCTGACCTGGCAACTAAGTCAGAGAACAGAGAACCAAAGAGGGCTAGAAAGAGCAGGGGAGCAAGAGAAGCGAGGAAGGAAGAAGAAGGAGAGAAGCAGGGGATATAGGGCTAGGCAAGAGGACCAAAAAAACAAAAAGTAGCGGGGAGGAGTAGAGAGTTTACCTATCCTGGGCCCATTGAAAAGGACAGGTAGACTTGCCGATCCAGCAGTGGCTTCTGGAGGGCAGCGGGGGTGACAGACGCAGTGGAGGGGCATCTGGGAGGGTCCTTAGGCAGTGTTGCACACAGTAACCTGTACAACCTCACGTCAACCACGAACTCAACTAGCAATGGGGGCACAGGGCAGTTATAGGGTCTGTGTCCAAGCTAAACAACCAAAAAAACTAAGATCTTCCTGCCACCAGACAAGGGTGTTGGTGTTGAGGCTTCTCAGGGTTTGAAAAGGTCCTAAAAGAAATGGGTGGAAAAGTACTTGGAAAGGTCTTTGTATCTGGCAGAGGCTTTTGTGTCCTGAGTATGAAATTGATGTTCTATTCAGGTCCAGAGGGGCAGCAGGGAAGGGTTTCAATAGACATCCTGAGTGGGGGAAAGGAACACACAACAGGTCTGCTCTGGAATGTCTCAGAACCTGGGGACCGTCTTTGTCATGTAAGTGTAGGTCTGAGGAGGAGTTGGGTGCTGATCCCTTGATCAGATTAGGGTGGGTCTGAGGTATTTTCCGTGGTAGGAGATTTTACATGGTTTGCTCATCTCCTTGAAATGGCAGAGAGGTTTTGCAAGGGATTCTGGGGCAAGTCCATGAACCAGAGCTGGGGTACATTGTGTGTGTGTGTGATTTTTGTATTCAAGTTGCTCTTCTTAACACATCTCACACCACTATAGGCAGACTCTGTTCTGTACTAATAGGGTTATCACCCCAATCTTCCTGCACTCAACTAGGCCAGCCATCTCCAGAAGGTCCATGCAGATCTCTTTACTTCGCCAGGACATGTGAAGCTTACGAAACAGCCACATATTGCCACAGACAACAAGCTCCCCAGTACCAGCCTGGGAATCAGGTATGGCTTTCGGCTGCTCACTTTCACTCCCAATGGCTGTCATCAAAGAGGAGTATCTCATCTGAGAAATTCTGAACTTGCAAATTTGCTGGGGTCAATTGCAGTATCTCATAGACTGGGATGACTACAGCTCTGAAGAACACTCATGGGAACTGGTAGCCCATGTTCACACCCTCGCCCTCCTCCATGCCTTCCACCAGCAAGCTGGCACCTCACTCTGGTAAGTGTGCTTGGGGAGGGGGGTCCTGTCACCTGCAGCAACCCCAGTCCTCAAGCAGTGCCTACATCTGCAGAAGAGGGATCCTCTAACCATGCCAGCACCAGTCCAGAGGCAGACTTGCCCCTGTACCATGGAGACTTTGACCTCGGCCAATCAGAACCAGCTCCAGGAGCTCCAGCGCAGAACAGGAAGTGCTGAGTACTTCCTCTTCTTCCCCCCTTATAAGCGAAGCCCAGCAATGAGTTCGCAGCTTAATACTAACTCATGCCCCCCGGTTAACCTTCCTCATTCTTCTGTACTCCCTGCCTCTGCACCCCTACCTGCCTCCTGGTCCTCCTAGCCTGTTGCCTTGACTGTACTACTGTCATCTGTGCTGTCTGTTCAACTGGTTCTGGTCCGCACTCCCAACTAGACTACACCTGATCCCGTTGCTGATGCCTGCGCTACCTGCTTGTCTGGTGCTGACCCACGCTTCGTCTTTGACTCCACCTGACACCCTACCATTACAATACACAGACTTAGTGTCCATTAGTGGCAGTCATACTGCCAGAGTAGCAAACAAGGCCACAGTGGGGCTGACGTGTGTGTGTGTGTGTGTGTGTGTGCACGTATGCACACACCTACACAGGCTTGGCAGTACCCTGTATTTGTATGTGCATGGACAGAGGTTAAGGCAGGAGCATGAGTGTGCATGTGCATGCATGGGATGATCAGGCAGTAGGGCGGGGAGGGGAAGATAACCATGAGGGGACCTCAGGGGCATCTTTCTCATCTCTTTGTCTACTATTGCCCTCCTCCTAGTTGTGCTGCTAACAACGAAAAGTCCCCACACACACATTTGAAAGACCTTGGGGTGTGTATGTAGACAAGAGAATGGCCAATCCTTGTGCAAGGGTAGTGGTAGTAGGGTGCATATGCACGTGTGTGCCTGTCTCACGTTTCAGACACAGGTTGAAGATTATTTGGCTTGCTTTATTTTTCTCAATTCACCTCTTTTCCATAATGTGATTTCATTCCATTAATGTAAATTCAGTAGTGGGATGGTTCCATTTCCCAGCATACACAAGATCTGAGATTTGATAACAATCTAATCCTGAGATGAGGAAACTGAGTCAAGGAGCACTGTAGTGAGTTGACCTACCCAAGGTCATACAGGGTCAGCGACAGAGCCCAGGAGACCTGACTTCCAGTCACCCCCTCTATACCACTAGACTCAATTCACCTCCCAAAGCAAAAGACATAACCTGATAAGGATGGCTAGCCTTGAGATTCAAGCAAGCCTGGGACTCAGGAGAGTCTGCTCCAGTTCCCAGCTCTGGTACAAGATGTCCTATGTATGGCAAGCCACTTGGTCTCCCTGGGCTTCACTTTTCTGCCTCATGGGTGAATCAGCACTGGAAAAGCTGTGGTTGGAACTCCCAGTGCTTGCCTTGGGGAAGATGGTACAAGGATTGCTGCGCCTATCTTTGCTGAGGCAGCAAAATGTGATTCTAGAAGCATGCTTTAGTGAGAGGGCTGGGGAGCCAAGGGGGCACAGTGATGGAGCCCAAATGAAAGGGCACAGCAACATGACCAGAGAGGGGGAGGGACCACCGCCACAGCACCTGAGGGAGAGGACCCAGTCTCAGGACTGGAACATGGGCCTGTGACCACAGAGCTTCCCGTGGTGACTCACCCCTCTACGGCATGAGGCAGTTTCAGGCCACACCAGCACCAGTTTGCGTAATGTGTTTACTCTCCGTAATCTTAGCAACAGGTGCAATTCAGCAAGCTAGCTATGGTGTGCCAGAGACGCCCAGCCTGCTTGACAGCCAGAAGCATTTCTTAGACCTTGGTGGGATGACCCAGTGACCTCCTCCTCTCTGCATTTTCTGTGGGAGCTGCCCTGGGCACAGAATGGTTGGCTAGGGTAGCCCACCCCCTTAGCCACAAGGCCACCTGAAGTAGCTGTGTCTACCAAAGGGCAGGTCAGCCAGGCTGCTTGCTAGCTGCTGGTGGTCATGGTTGGGCTGCTTTATATCTCAGTAAAGCAGTGGCCAAGTGTAGCTGAGGTCCAGTACTGTTGGAACCAGGGCACACGGCTCTGCTGCTTTCATGCTCTCCTGTTTATTGTCTGTGCATGTTATCGTGTCTTGGGTGCGTGAGTCACCCCAGACCCACTGCTGCTGCTGGGAACGGCATGGTGTCATTTTATTGTCCCTTCAATTTTTATTGCCAGTCACTTGATTACAAAACTAGATTTGTTCTGCTACCTCCCGGGCAGGTGAGAGCTCATGTTACATGCAGCAGGCAGCACCTGGCACTGTCACCAGGGCCAGGCACGTATTCATGGAAAGGCCAACCAGCAGGGTTGAAGGGAACTGTCAATGCCACTCGTCTCCCTGAGAAGCAACTATGTGCCTTCCCCAGTGTCTCCTGCTGGGCAGCTTGGCCAAGACCCTCAGTGAGTGATGGCAGGGCCAATTGGCAAGCTTCTCTTGAGTGGGATTTGGGAGGTAGCTAGAGGCAATGTTTTGTGCTGAACTCCATAGCTGACATAAAGGCTTCAGCACACAAAGGTTTCTACCTTGGAAACTGTTGCCATAACATACAGATACACATTCAGCAACACAACTGCACAAGGAGCCAATGTAGTCCAGTGTGTAGCATGCTGGAGCTATGAGTCCTGAGTTCAAATCCTGATAACTTGGACCAGCTGGAGTTGGGCAAGATAGTCTCTGGGTGCCTCTAAACAGAACAGAAATGGGTGTCTGGATGTGTGTTGACACCATTGTTTAGCCACACGTGTGTCCCCATGTTTTCTGTGTTGCGGTACTTACACAATAACATCTACCAGTGCTTACTTAAAGACTGGATGTCAGCAATGACACGCAGCCCGTCACAACTTCCCCGGAGGATATCTCATCGTGCACTGGCCCCTCCCCTGAGTAAAAAGCATGACATCCCATAATGCACTGCTCCCTCCCCACGCTATACAGTGCTGTCATTTTTAAATCCCAAGGTCCTTCAGGATGGCTCTGTACATTCTCACAAAGGTAGTGGTTTCAGAGAAAGACACATGGAAAGAGCACATTGGCAGGGGACAGGGTGAAATTATGGGGAGTGGAGAACCCTAAATGAGTGCACACAGGGACAGAGTCATGCGGAATGAGATCGTGTCTGAGGGGCCCGGCTGTCCCCACTGGGGCTGTGGAAGCGGGGAGGAGGCTGATGGCAGGCAGTACTTCCCAGCTTCTCGTGACTGGGGAGGGGAAGCAAGCACAGCTGAGGATGCTGCTGAGTTGGGATGGAGGGATTGGCAGCATCAGAAACCTCGCTCCTTTCTCTCCCTTTCAGTCAGGGGGTTTCCTCACCCCCACTCCTCACTTAGGAGCAAGACAAAAGTGGCTTCCGTTTTGCAGGAAGTTGCAAGACAAACTAAAGCCACTCTTGGTGTTGAACTCAATGATCATTCACCGGAAGTAACGGCAAACACACTAACACACCATCCGATATCATTAGAAGCAATGCTGGACACAGGGAGAGGGTAATGTTACTGCAGCCCACAATACTTCATGGCAGCAGGTGTGGGTTTAACGGGGGGCTATCGTTGTGCCAAAAAACGTTTCATTGTTTACACAAAATACACAACCACGTGTTGCGTACTGTAACCACCCAATTGCTATTGTGTCACCAGTGTCCCCCATTTGTAAAGTGTGTCAGGCAGGGGGTGGGGAGAGGTGTACTCTTCCTGGTACTGCTGAGTACCAGCAATAAGGTATGGATGGCATGCAGTGTTGCTAAATTACTTGTTGCAGGGAACTCAGGTCTGGTGTGCCTTGGTTGGACACATCTATGCAATCTTCACTTTGCAATACCATTGCATTACCGTTCCATAAGATACTGAGCTAGAAAGCCCTCTTAGAGCAGAGGGCATCAGAGGGGCCCTGCAAAGGCCTCATCTCTGATGAGATAGCAGGAAACAAATCGCATTTTTTAAAAAAATCCATTTTTCAGACACATTATTTTGAGACCCTGGCCTGCAAAAAATTTTTTTAAAATGTTTGGGGTCAGCCTGTTGGTTAGCCCAGCAAGGCAGCCTATACTAGGGCTAATTCCTACTCTTGCCAATGTAGATGGTAAAAATCTCATTGGTCTGAAAGGAACTGGGATGAGGTCTGAACATAAGTCCTGTTTCCATTCCATACCACCCTTGCCCTCAGTTATGCCTCTCGCTTGGCATTCTGTAAATCACCTGTCTACTTATCACCAGCTTGAATGTTGACTGTTAATTTCCTCCTGCATTGGAGCCAATGCAGCCCTGCAACTTGTATTTCCTGGCCTTCCGTGGGAACTGTGGAACCTGGCTGTTCCGTCAGGCATTTGGCGAGGGAGAGAGGTAAGGGTGGGTCAGGGTGGGGATGGGGGTGGGTGGAGTGGGTTTTTTCCCAGTTACGATTATTATGTTTTAAAGTGTTTTAAATTGTTTTATACTATATTTATATATTTTTATTGTTGTTAGCTGCTCTGGGCTGCCTGTGGTGGGAAGAGCAGGGTAAAAACTTTGTAACATAAATAAAAAAATAAACAGGTGTCCTCTAAAATTTGCATATCTGGCCACCCTACAGTCTGGTGGTAGGGCAGAACTCACCTACTAAAAGGTTAACTTTGCTGGGTCCTGCCTCAGTATGCCCCCCACCTGCTCTGGTAAGCTGCCTGCCCAGCCCCTAGCTCTTGTCCATTTGAATTCCCCAGATTGAGAGCCAATGCTACCGTATAGGCAGCACAGGCAACCACCTAGGGCAGCAAGTGGAAAGGGGCAGTAAAAACTGCAGCCATCTCCGCCACCAGTGGGATGGCTGAATCAGGGGTCGGGAGGCAGGGGAAGCTGAGGCAGCCAGCCTCTCAGTGCCTGACAAGCAGTGGGGTGCACTTGGGTTGCATGCAAGTTGAACACATGATGTGGAAGCATCTGCGCAGGGAGGCAGGAAAAATTTCTTCTGACTAGGGTGGCAAAAATCCTTGTGCTGTCCCTGCCTGGATTCCCCCTGCTAAATCTACCCTTGCTCACAGTGTTGAGAGGACATTGGCATCCAGCAGAAATACTCAAGGAGGGCAAGCTTGAGAATGATTTAAAGAGTCATTGTTGGCCAGCTATGGAGCAGTTGTGGGTAGCCGCAGACCCCTGGTACTAGCTGCCAGTGCTAATTCATTGTACTTCTGCATGTAAGATCTGAAGATCTCAAAGCACTTTACAAAAACAGGGAAGTATCATTTCCCCCCTTTCAAACAATTATACAGTGCTTAATTTATAAAAAATTAAGCCCTGACAAGGTCACAAGGCAAAGCAGTGGATCTCTAACATCCATTCTAATAACCCGTTTGGAACATCTGGATCTTTCTTTTTCTAAAATTGCTCCCCGTTATTTCAGGCATCAGTGTGTTCCAATTGGTCCCAGTCTCTACTTGTGGCTAGTGGTAGGATTTCTCTGTGCAGATAGTTGGGGTGTGGCAGGTCCTGCAGTGGTGCAGGGGGCTGGACTAGATGACCCTTGAGATCCCTTCCTCTCTGGGACTCTATGACCTCTGTAGACTCATTGCTTCTGGGATCCATGGGAGTGGCAACCCAGACAAGATCTTATTTGCCTCTTAAGTCTCAGGAGAGAAAGAGTCTGAATACCATGAACACTGGGACAGGCTATACTGGAGTCAGTCTGGGTGATGCAAATTAATTCTTTCTGGCCTTGCAATCTATGTATTTATGGATGTTGCATGCCAGCACCTCTGAGGAAGGCCTCAGATAATCATAGTAGTCATGTCTGCAATGGCTAACGATCACCCGCTGAGCAAAATACCAGTAAGACATGACTTGCGTCCCACATGGAAAAGCCATTGCAGGGGCCTCTGGCCTTGATGCCTCTGGGTCCTTCCTGATCCCGGCCTGTAGCACATTATTACTTTGCTATTTTTGCCTAGCTTTTTGCCTAGAGCTGCCTGTGGCAGGATGGGGGGATATTAAGTTTTTTAAATAAATAAGTAAAATTAAATAAATAGTTTCAGGTTTGGTGTTCTGTGTTTGGTAGACAAAGTGGTGGCGATCTGGGGTCCCGTCTGACCTTTGACTATAAGGGCTCAGTCACACAACACACTTTTAAAGTAGCAATTGCACAAACCCACTTTCTGAGTGTTGTGTGAAACTGTTGCCCCTTCCTGTGCTCCTTTACGTTCCCATGTCATCTGTCATCTGATGCAAGGAGCGGGCCAGTTAAATGCAAGGAAATCAGCAGTCGTGTGAATCCATTGCTATGAGGCAAGGCAAACACAGCTTCAAGAGCAAGCGGTGAGTTTGCAAAGGGGAAAGGGGATTGTGTGAATGAGTCCCATGACTCTAGGGACTGCTTCATGCTTGGCCAGCGAGAGGGTTCAAGGCACTAGAGTAGCCTCCTTAGCTGCCTTGCTTCCTGGTGCCAATGACATCAGAAACACATGGTCGTTCATCAGGTTTACGAGCCAAGCCAATGGGTGTTTTCTAACGAGATGCTACCCCACTTGGCCACTGAGAAGCCACAAAGCCTGTCGCCCGTCTGAAGGTGGAGCATCTGGATTCGCACTCTTGTGAGCCACGGAGCACCCACTCATGGCCATACACAGAGCAGTGCCGGGAAATCCAGAGTGCTGTGTGCGGGGCCAGCCAAATGTATGGTGGCCACTTCCAGGGCCAGGGTAGCCACACTAGGAGCTGCCCACTTGAAGCGCTCCCCACTTGCTCTACCTGCATGAGTGCTCTGTGGCAGTGCCACTCAGCAGCCATGGACACACACACACACACCCATCACCCTGCTTATTTAAAAACACCCAATATTATGCACACTTGAGTTGGGTGTGCAAACAGTGGACAACCTTGTTGCATGTTTATCTGACATGACAGATGTTAAAAGAGAGAGTGCCCTCATTACCCGGCAAGCAGATATGAGGAGTTCCACAGCCTTCATTCAGTCCTAGAGGTATGGATAGGAAGGAGAAGGGTGAGGAACTGCACAGCAATTTAAGCTTAGGAGTGTACTACACAGCCATTCGAACCTCCTGTAAGGTGACAAAGGTCAGCAGGGAAATTTTCTGTTGTGAAACCAGGTAGTAATCCTGGAATTTTTTAACATTGTGACATTGCAGAGCTACTCAGAGAGACAGGCTCGATGGCATGGGGTTCGAAATGCTGGTGGCTTCAGGTGCTTCAGAATTACTGCGTCTGTACAGCTACTCGCACTGGGGCACTGCACTGCAGGGAGCAACAGAGGGAGGGGAAATTACTCCAGAATTCCTACTGGAAACAGCCTGTCTGAGGAGGAGCACATGGGAATCCTGCATACAGAATAGAGCTTGCACTGTGACGAACCCCGGCTCTTAGATGCTGAGGTGGATGCTGCCAAGAGAGTACAGACAGATAAAATGGTAGATACAATAGCTAGAGTTATTTTTACCTTAAGATTCACAAATATTGATGAGACATTACATGAAATCAGTCTCAGCTACGGCTGCCACCTCTCACAGTCTGACCCTGAGATTCCCATAGGCCAAAATGGGAGTCGGGGTGGAGGTGGGGTCAAACCATAAGAAGTGGCAACCTTCAGCCAATCAATCACAGTGTTGAGTGACTGAGCCTTATTTACTGATAAAAGGTATTGCTTAAAAACTTCAACAAATCAGAAACCAACTTTTTTCATAAGAGTAAACTTATGGCTGGGGGAAAGAGCAGTGACGTACTTAATGTTTGTCTGTCTTGAACAGCCAGACCGAGTGGATAGTGAGAGCTGGCTTGCATAGCCACATATTAGAAACACCTGGTGAAATGTTTAGCTAATAGCCATCTTTTTAGTGGACTATTATTTGGGCTGGACTTTCACATTTCTGCCCCCATGCAGAACACAGGATGAGCAGATAGGTGCATGCACAGTGGATTTCATGAGATTCAAAGAGGGTTTGGACATTTAGAGAGATAACAGTGCATGCTAAACGAAAGCTTAGAATGGAATGAAGAGTAATCTATTTTTCAGGGCTAAAGCCAATCAGGAACTATTACTATTTGGGCAAGGGTTCCCCTGCGTGACCTCAGAATCCTGTGACTTCACCCAGCAACAAGCAAAGCATATGAAATAATAGGGATCAAAACTTCTCCCATGCAACCCACAGTTTGGGAAGTGCTGTATTAGGGGCTAGTGTAAGGCCTTCCTGGGGGCAGAATACCCCACAACTGTTCCTTCTGAAGGTCTAGTACCTTCCTCTGGAAGCATCAAGTGCTGGCCCTTGTTGCAGATAGGATGGTGAAATGGATGGACCATTATAGCTGATTGAAGATGGCACATCAGTATTCCAAGGCATTTGAGCCACTGTGCCCCATTCCCCTATCCTCCTTGTGTGTTTTAGACACACATTTCTAAATGGTTTAGCTGGTGGATTAATTCAAGCTGCTTCCTGAGGGAAAAGAAAGGCATGTTTTCAACACACCAGCTATGACATGTTAGTTATAATTCATTAACATTTTCATTTAGACAGGCTAGCATGTTTGTGTCAAGTTGATATAAATCCTTAACTTACACAGAACTGGCTAACCTATGGTGGAACACATGGTAGCCTGTCTACATGAGGATTTTAACGTATGGTAGTTCATGTGTCTTAGCTAACATACAATAAAACACGCTCTTTGTCACATATTAAAATAACCATTCTCACATGTAGATGTGCCCTTTGGGGCCTTGACAAGTATGGGGCACAAATAATCAGTATGAATGTAGAGCACTTCCTCTGAGACTTTCAGGTGGCGTGCAGCTAGGTTGGAATGGCCCTGGTACAGAAGATGGAATGCCCCACACCCCCTCCCACTATGCTAGCCAGTGGCACCTGTAGCTATACTATACGTGCAGGTGGTAGATATGGGACCCTAGGCTCATGGTCCCTGGTGTAGCTGTGCTTTTACCACCAGGCTCAATGCATGAGTTAAGAACATAAGAACATAAGCAGTGCCATACTGGGTCAGACCAATGGTCCATCAAGACCAGCATCCTGACTCCAGCAATCAGTCAGTCTCTTTCTCTTGGGAGAAGTACCCGACAGGTCACAATGGGCAATCCATTCTCTGTTGTTCCAGCTCCCAACAGTAAGAGGCGTTACCAAAACCTACTTGGCTAATAGCCATTAATGGACCTATCCTCCAAGAATTTATCTAGTCCCTTTTAAAAAACAGCTACACTACTGGCCTTGACCACTTCCTCTGGCAGTAAGTTCCACAAGTTAGGTGCATTAAATGAAAAAATACTTACTCTTATTGGTTTTAAATCCGCTGCCAGTTAATTTCATTGGGTGTCCCCTTGTTCTAGTTCTCTTAGGGAGGATAAACAACTGATCCCTATTTACCTGTTCCACACCACTCACTTTGATCATATCCCCACTCAGTCATCTCTTCTCCAAGCTGAAGAGTCCCAGCCTATCAAGTCTCTCTTCATACGGGAGCCGTTCCATACTCTTGCTTATTTTTGTTGTCCTCCTCTGTACCTTTTCTAGTTCTGTTATGTCTTTTTTGAGATGGAGTGACCAGAACTGCACAAACTCCAGGCAGTTTGTCTCCCAGTGACTGTAATCACCTGCCATAAACTGCCAAGAGGGGAGGCCTTTAGCTCAGATGGTACAGATGTTTGCTTTGGGGGCTGACTGAAGATCTTAAATTGAAACCCTGCTGTTGAACACAGCATACACATGGCCTTGGTTCATTACATTCTTTATAAGATTTAGGTTTTAAGTGCCTAAATCACTTCTGAAAATGGGTCTTGGACTCCTAAATCAGGTTGGCACTTTTGAAAATGTTACCCTGCCTCACCTGCCAGTATAAGGCTCATCTCCTAATGTGGGGTATCATTACTGGAGACCCACTTCATTGTGTGCAGTAAAACCATCCATCACTCCAACAGCACTCACAGTACCAGTTTTTAAGCAATCTGTACCTTAGCACTTCTGATCTAATCTCCAGTTTCTGAGCAAACTCCAACTTCTGTGAGAACGAAGTAAAGCAGGTGGAAAATTACACCTGGCTGCCATCCCAGGATTCTTAGACTATATCTTTGATTTCCTAATAGCCTACTGAGAAGAAGTAAAATGTTTGTGCAGCAAAACTGTTTGGGGGTTAGAAAGCAGTCAGGGAGGCATGTCCTCTGTACAGTGCAGAACAAAAACCTGGGTAAACACAAAACAAGAAATTACCAGGCTAATTACTCTCTGACATCACCCACATTCCTGTTGTGAAACTTTATCTGCTGTACGTTTGTAATGCTGTCTAGGCAGCTGAGACAGTTACACTGTAAAGTACACACCACCGAGTGCTTGTCTCTCCTTCCGGGCACATATGTAAGCCCAGTGACAGAGAGATGGTCCAGTAACTCTCTGAATAGACATGGCCATTAAACAGTGGATTTACAGAGAGGGAACTCCACCTGACATCTAATGGGCAGCAACAGAGTGTGGGTTTCAAGGTTTCCAAGTTCAATTCCTGCTGTGTAACTGATCTCTCATGGGTGATGTTAGACAAGCCATTTATGCCCTCCGTGTCTCAGATTACACATCTGTAAAATGGAGATAATTAAGTGCTGCCACTCCTTGAAACAATAGGAAACTTATTTCATGAATATTGGTCAGGTCACAGAAGGGTGTCATTGGGTGTTTTTAAACAAGCAAGGTTTGGGGGGTGTGTGTGTGTAATCTGTTGCCACTAAGCGGAGCAGCCACTCAGTGGAATGAGAGGGGAGCTCCCAGCGTGGCTAGCATGGCAGCCGCTTTCACACTCCCCCTGCCACGTACCATGGGGGAGGAGAGGAAGCACACTGGGCAGGCTTTTGAAATTGAGATGTCCTGGCCATGAGTGCTGGGGAACCAGGCTCTTCAGTGCTCCCAGCCAGTTCTTGTGACTTGCAAAGGCCATGTTCCCCATACACAGTGCCTATGAGCGGCGGGCCAGTCTGCTGCTTGGATGGTTGCCCCAGTTCATACAAGCAGGGGATGTGTGGGCACCTGTTGCCATATACTTTTTTGGCTTGTTCTGCAAGGGGCACTCCAGACTAGGAGGTGTAGCTATGGCCCTTTTTACACGGGCAGTGGTGGGTGGGTGGATGGGTGTGCTGCCGCAGTGGCTGGAGGTGTGTGTGTGTCCTTTCCCATGGACACACACCCATCTCCACCCACTGAGCCGCCTCCGTTTTGTCAGATGGCTCCGTGGGTGGAGATGTGGAGGTGATGGGTGGAGGTGGGTGTTATGCGAGAGCATGCACACACCTCCACTCACTGCACGTGGTGTTCGCATGGGTGAACATTGATTGAACACCCATCCCCCCCACCCACCGCTGCACCATTTCCATGGATGCCCCCACAGGTCTGATACCCTCCCACACACCCAGTGGTGGGGAGGGGCGTCCATGTAAAAATGGACCAAGACAGAGGTTCCTTACTGCAGTCCACAGAATCATGGTGAGTGGTCTGCATCTGGTCCATTGAACCAGCCACAGTTAGTCAATGATAAGCTAAGCATGCAATGGGCTGGAGTCTACAAGAAGTTTTGGGATCCATTAACCTATATTACTGTCTTTCTGCATTGTCCATTTTGGTGGAATCCTATCTTTCTGGTTTATGATGCATCCTGCCAAGTGTCTCATTGGAATGTAATGTGTTTTATTAGTGCCTTTTTCATGCGTGGTAGATGGCCTTGATCATCATGTTCTATGATTTGTAATACATTTTTATAGACTGGCAAAACAGTTGTCACCAAAAGAGATATACCTAAACCCAGAGTATAATGGGAAATGCAAGAGTGTTCGAGTCAACACAGTGTTTACTGTTGATCAATGTAATGATTTGATCAGAGGTCTTGCAACACGTATTTCCTTATAGCCCAGATCCTAGAGTCAAGAGATTATGGCCATGATCAACCAGATACTAGATGATCAACCCCCACCCCTACTTATAAATCACCAAACTCAAAAGGACAGAAGTATTCTGTTTCTAGATCTGCTGTGCATGGATTCGTTCTCCATTTAAGCAACGGAATTAGAGGGAGTGGGTGGATGTTTGGGGGTTAATGGCACAGCAAGGCTTTATTGCGCCAAAACCACAGTGAGGAGCAAAGAAAAAAAGGAAAAACCCAGGACAAGGCTAAAGCATGTTAAAACTAGGTGCACCTCAAAAGGGAAGCTAAAAATCATGGAACCTCCCAATGGCCTTCAAAAAATTAAAAAGCACAGTAAAATCAGCCTTGTTATCCAGAAACAGAGCAAGGTGGACAGCGTCAGCAGGGTGTGGTTGACTCTGTAAAAACACACAGCATGCAGCAGCAAAATGGGGGGAAGTGCAGAATGTGTTGACTGTTAAAGGCACATTGCAGAAGCCACAAAGAGGCACAGTCCCCCTCCACTCCCGGAAGCAGGTGTTGATGTGTGGGCAGCTCCAGGCCCGGACTTAGGGGCAGGCCCCCTAGGTCCTGGCCTTGGGCGGCGGGTTTTTTTTTTGGGGGGGGGCAGCAATTCTGGCCCTAGCGCCATCCTGCTCTGTTTTTTTCCTTTTCTCCCTGCACAGCTGGAGGTTGCTGCCTGCAGCCAAAGCCTGCTGCCTGGGTCCTCATCCCTCACCTGTCTCTGCCTGCTGCAGGGATGAGCACCAATCCACTGGGAGATAAAGCTGTTTGTTTACAAACAATTTCTTCCCATGTGAGTATCAGAAGGTTGTTGCCTTGTAAAGTAGGTTCTTCAAGATGGCTCCTAACATTCTCACAACTGGGTTGTGCATGGCATGCTCACCATATTCAAATAATAGACCACATGATGGTCTTGAGCTCCTCTGGTATAAAGCACTCTCCCCCTCAGAATGACAGTTCCTTCCAACACTTTCTAGGAATATAAGAAAACAAATCCATGCAGGGCTGGAAGGGTGGGTGTTGTGAGAATGTAAGGAGCCATCTCGAAGAACCTTCTTTACAAGGTAGCAACCTTCTGTTCTTCTTCGAGTGGCTCCTCACAAGCCCTTTTTACATGGCTTCCCCAGGTGGGTGGGGTCCGTGGGCTCACTGGTGCGTGGGCGGGGCATGCACATAGCCGCACATGTATCCCCACTCACCCCCCATTCATCCAAACCTATGGAGAAACCACCGTTTTCCCTGGTTGCTCCGTGCGTGGGAACACGTTAGGTGGGCGTGCGCATGCATTCCCATTCACCGCAGGCACGTGTGCCACGTCATTCACACGGGGCTCCCCCACCCATGAACTTGCAGCATGGGGGTGGGGCTTGGCTTGGGGGCAGCAGTCTGAGAAGGGCCTAGGGGCACAAAATTCCTAAGTCTGGCCCTGGGCAGCCCATGGCAAGACGCAGCCTGGCCAGGTCAGGCCAGGCCCACTTCCTCCTGATGGTTTCAATAAGAACTCTGCCACAGCAGATCACAGGCGTTATGTCATACAGCTTATCGTCCGACATTTGTCCCAAATGGACTGCCAGCATGCCATGATGCGGGACTTAACAATGGGACTAAAATCACTAAAAGGAACTACTGCAAGGTCACAAGTAGGATGGTCAGCAGACCGAGCAGCTGCATCAGCCTACTCAGAATTAGAGATTGGCGGTAAATTCACACATTCTGGTTGTGAATGTTTTCCAGAACAAGACATCCTTTTGACCACTAAGACAACTTTTGTGAATCCCAACAAGGCTTTCTCTGATTAAACCAAACAGAATATTTTCCTCTTTCAATTATAATCATGCAATTGGACCTACCCGGTCAAGCAAAACAAGCTCCAAAGTCTCTCGACACCTCTACCCTTTCCCCTTTCTCTGAACTTTTGACTGTAAACTTATGTATTCCACTGGAGAGCACTTGCCTATCAGCTCCCAGCCTGGCAGGCCCTCATCCTGTGAGAACATATGACTCTGGGCTATATATCCTGCAGGTACTTACTGGCTACGTTATGGGGCAACGATGGCCAGAAGCTGGCAGGATATGGTTTGATCCAGCTTTTATCAAATCCTTGTACCCAGCTGTTCCTGGTAAAAAACAAACAAAAAACCAACAGTCAAGCCTGCCTAGATGCCAATTGATAGCTGTCTAAAGTCAGCCTTTTGCTGTGCAGCAGGCATTTCAATACCAGGCATTCTAGTGCTTGGAGGCAGAGGATCTATTATTTACAGGAAAGCAGTTACAAAATGGCTCCTACAACAAGCACCGTTTCCTGAGCTCTGTCCTTTTCCCTTCAGTACACAGGAAGGCTCCCCCTGCTGGTCTAGCATGAGTACTCTTAGAGAGACAGTATCACAATATACTCCACCATTTTTATCCTCATGACATGGATGGGGGGCTGGGGCACAGGGCATGCCAGAGCCCTATAGGTCTGACTGAAGGAAAATGAACTCAAACTGACAGTGACTAAGCAAATAAATGTTGCAGGCCTTGTTGTCATTTGGGGGTGTGGTGGTGCCAACCGTTCCTTCTGTGTAATCCTTCTCTAGGCTGTGCACACAGAAGGCCAGATCTTAATTCACAACCTTGTCTTATCCCCCGAGATGTCTCACAGGCAGCTCTCACAGCTGCCATGTACCACTGCAAGGCACATAGATCATTTTGGGGAATGTGACAGATAGAAGAGAGATTCATCCTGGAACTGACTGACTGACTGCAATTTGCCAGCAAAGACTGAGCTCAGCCCTCAACACTAGGGCTGAGAGAATGGACCTTTAAGCATGGAATACAAACTGAATAAGACTTTAGCTTAGCACTCATAAAATAAGGTAGAGTTGTGTTATCTTTACATTATTTTATTATATTACACTCTTGACACAACCTTGCACTATATTTTAATCTAATTTACAAATTAAAATTCTTTTAACTAAGGCCGTTTTTACATGGACCGTGGTGGGGTGGTGGTCTGTGTGCACGCCGCTGTGGGGGCCATGTGTGGCAGGAGGCATCAGATGCGGGCAGACCCATCTCCACCCATCTCCATGCATGGAACAGCCTGGCTTTTCACCGGTTGCTTTGTGTGTGGAGATGGCTGGAGGTGGGTGAGTCGCGGGAGCGCGTGCCCACTCACCGCCACTTTTACTGCCTGTGAGACATCTCGGGGGATAAGACAAGGTTGTGAATTAAGATCTGGCCTTCTGTGTGCACTGCCTAGAGAAGGATTACCCCTCGTGTTCACTGGATGGACATGCAGGGGAGCATCTTGTGTAAAAATCGCCAAAGCCTTGTGTGCTTGTGTGGATATCTGGCATTGGTGACACAGTGTGGTGATTCTGAGCTAGAGACTCAGACAAACCTTGTAATTAATTTCTGTGCTTTGGGAACTTCTGGGATACGGGTGATAAGAGCGTTAACCCTTTACAGGCTGGATCAGTTCTGGAGGGAGTTGGTCCAATAGGCACTGTAAGTGGAGAAACTGAGTCACGGTCACAGTGGGGTAGAGAGGCCCCAATCCCATCAAAGGCCGCTTTCAGAACTCCCCCCCGTCCCCCGCATATTTTGGCTCTGGGAAGGAATGAGCAGCCAGGATATGCGCGGGGTGCCGCCGGTCTAAAACCCCCTCTGCGCGGCTTTGGCAGCAAACACCCACAGCGATACAGACCAGGAAATCCTGCTCTATATCTCTGCAGGTGTTGCCGCCAAAGCCACGGGGGGGGGAGGGGGAGAGTTCAGACCAATGGCACCCCGTTCATATCCTGGCTGCTCACTCCCTCCTGCAGTCAGAATATTCGTGGGGGGTGGGTGTGGGTCTGAAAGTGGCCACAGTGGCAAGCCAGAACAGAACCAACATTCATGTTGATGACCCATCTCAGCCCTCAGTCTCTCGCTTCCTCTCCCTAGCCTCCTCCTTCAACCTCCACCTTTGGACCAACTCCCCCACCCATACTAATGGCCATTCTCTTGATCTTGTCCTCTCTAGAAACTGCTCTGTCGCTGATCTCTCCTTCGATCCTCATCCTATATCAGACCACTTCCTTGCCTCTTTCAACATTTCCCACTGTCCCCCCTCCTCTTCCCCTTCTCTACGCCCCTTCCGTGACCTTCAAGCTATTGATCCCCTGGACTTTGCCTCCTCTCTCTCTCCCCTTCTTCCTACAGTCTTCTCTTCCTCCTCCCCTGACTCCGCTGTCTCTGCTCTCAACGCCTCTCTCTCCTCCACACTTGACTCCCATGCCCCTCTCTCTTCCCGCCCTGCCTTCTCCCACAACCCCCGTCCTTGGCTCACCCCTAGTATCCGCCACCTCCGTTCTTGCACTCGTGCTGCTGAACGACTCTGGCGCAAATCCCATTCTCACGCTGACTTCCTTCACTTCAAATTCTGTCTCTCCACCCTTACTTCTGCTATCTCCCTTGCTAGACAACACTACTATGCCTCCCGCATTGAGTCCTGTTCTCGGGACCCTCGCCGCCTGTTCTCTACCTTTGACTCCCTCCTCAAGCCTCCCTGTCCTCCCCCTCCTTCTTCCCTTTCTGCTCAGGATCTTGCCTCCTTCTTCACCTCCAAGATAGACAAGATCCGCCTCGACATCGCTTCCCACTCCTCTCTTCCCACTCCCACCCCTCTCCCTCCTCCCCCTCCTTCTCTCATGTCCTCCTTCTCCCCTGCCTCCCTTAAGGAAATCTCCTCTCTGCTCTCCTCCTCCAACCCTTCCACTTGCCCCCTTGATCCCATTCCTTCCCGCCTCCTCACCTCCATTACTCCCACTGTCGCCCCTTCCTTCCTGCACATCATCAACCTCTCCCTCTCTACTGGCTCTTTCCCTTCTGCCTTCAAACATGCCACAGTCTCTCCTATTCTCAAAAAGTCCACTCTTGACCCCTCTGACCCTTCTAGCTATCGTCCTGTCTCACTCCTTCCTTTTGCTTCCAAGCTGCTTGAACGTGTTGTCTACTCCCGCTGCCTTGACTTCCTATCCTCCAACTCCTCCCTTGACCCCCTCCAATCTGGCTTCCGCCCCCTTCATTCTACTGAAACTGCTCTCGCTAAGATCACCAATGATCTTCTGGTGGCTAAATCTAAACGTCTCTATTCCATTCTTGTCCTCCTTGATCTCTCTGCTGCCTTCGATACTGTTGACCACTCACTCTTGCTGGATTCCCTTCACTCCCTTGGCTTTTGTGGCTCTGTCCATAACTGGTTCTCCTCCTACCTCTCTGACCGCTCCTTTAATGTGTCTCTCTCCAACTCCGCCTCCTCCTCCTTCCCCCTCTCAGTTGGTGTTCCTCAAGGCTCTGTTCTTGGCCCTCTCCTCTTCTCGATCTATACCTCATCCTTAGGCAAACTCATTGCCTCCCATGGCTTCCAATACCACCTCTATGCTGATGACACTCAACTCTATCTCTCTACTCCCTCTCTCTCTCCCTCTGTTCAAGCTCGTCTCATCAACTGTCTCTCTGACATCTCTACCTGGATGTCTCAACGTCAACTCAAACTCAACATGGCTAAAACTGAACTCCTTATCTTCCCCCCTCATCCTTCCTCTCCTTCCTCACTGTCAATAACTATTGATGGAGTCACCATCCTGCCTGTCCCCCAAGCCCGTAGCCTAGGCTTCATCTTTGACTCAGCCCTTTCTTTTAAACCCTACATTGACTCTGTTGCTAAATCCTGTCGCTTCTCCCTCCATAACATTGCTAAGATTCGCCCTTTTCTCTCTGTCTCGTCTGCCAAAACTCTTGTTCATGCTCTGGTCATCTCTCGCCTCGATTACTGTAACCTCCTTCTCACTGGCCTTCCCCGGTCTCACCTTTCTCCCCTCATCTCTGTCCAAAACTCTGCTGCCAGGGTCATCTACCTCGCCAGTCGCTTCGACCATGTGCAGCCCCTCCTCTCTTCGCTTCACTGGCTTCCCCTTCCTGAACGAATCCTGCACAAGCTCCTAGTCTTCACCTATAAAGCTCTTCACAACCTTGCTCCCCCCTACCTCTCTGCACTTATCGCCCTCCATACTCCAGCCCGTGCACTTCGCTCCTCCTCTGTCCCTTCTCTCACCCTTCCACGCCTTCCCTGCTCCCCTAAGCGCCTTCGTCCCTTCTCACTTGCTGCCCCCCATGCCTGGAACTCCCTCCCTGTCCACATCCGCCTTGCCCCCTCCCTTCATACCTTCAAATCTCTCCTTAAAACTCACCTCTTTCGCTCTGCTCTGTCTGACTCTTTATCCTGCTGAGCCACTATTCCTATACCTACGATCGGTTTACCCTTATCCTTGCAACATGGACCTGCCTGCTGTCATTCTCATCGTAACCAAGCCAAGTACGTGCACTTGAGACCTCGCATCTTCATGAATGTTAGACCCCTTGTCTCTCCCTCTGTTCCCCTTCCTAAGTCTCTCCCCCAGCTCCTGTCTCTCAGATTGTAAGCCCTAGGGGCAGGGACTGTGTCTATTTTATTACTTTGTATAGTGCCAGGTACACTGCTGGCGCTATATAAATGTTTGTTAATAATAATAATAATAATAACCAACCCCAAACTGTGTACTAATGTTCAGGAACTAAAAAGCGAAGTGGCCAGCTGCTACTGGAACCCAGCTCCTAAATTTGGGGCAAGCAGGCAAAGATTGTGTGACAGTGCTGTGTTTATTATTTTGTTTTATCATTTCAGGAAATACTGTTAGTCAGTCAGGATGGTGCTGTCAACCAGTTTTTCCAATATGACCAAAGAAAACCTGGCAGCAGAGAGGTCCCAAACTCATCACAGTGTGCATGCATGCTCCTTCTCTCCCCTTCTGTGTTCAAGCTTGGACAAGCTGGTTCTCCATCTCCACCAATATGGCTCCAGCTTGTGGTCAGTGACTGCATGTGGTGAGGGGAATGGCTTCTCTTTTTGCCAGCTGGCTATATCAGCTGAGATCTGGGGGCCAGCCAGGACTTAATTTGGGGGGGAGGGGCTGCCAGGGCTCAGCCTCAGCAATTAAAGTCCATGGCAACCATAGACTTGTCTCAAGAAGTCATCGGCCCAACGCATGATAGGGGACATACCCTCGACCTGATTTTCTGCATTGGCCTTGAGGCGGGTGCTCTGTTGGTGGGGGAGGTGTCAACGGTGCCCTTGTCATGGACAGACTGTTACCTCCTACAGGCCTGTCTCCCGGTGCACGTCTGCCCCCAGAGGGGTGTGGAACCAGTTCAGTTGGTTCACTCTCAAAGACTGATGGAATCAGAAAGGCTCCGGATTGATCTGTGGGAATTACCCTCTGATCTTGATGACTCGATGCTCAATGACCTTGTTGATTTTTGGAACACATTGCTGACTGAGGCTATTGACTAGACGGCTCCCAAGCGTCTGCTCCCTAGGCATTGGCACCGCAGGCTTCCTTGGTTTACTGAGGATCTGTGGTTGCTGAAGCAAGAAGGGCAGCAGTTGGAGCAACAGTGGTGCTGTTCTCATACTGAAACTGGCAGATTCTGACACCGAATTAGTTTGCGAGCCTATGCCATGGCTATGTGGGTAGCAAAGAAGGTGTTCTTTGCTGCCCTCATAGCATCAGCGAAGTCTCGTCCAGTGGAGCTTTTTCCAGTGGTGAGGGGGTTGGTCAGTCCGGCCTCCCTCCACCTGGAACTGCAACCTTCCAGTGCCTGCCGTGACATGTTTGTTGATTACTTCATTGATAAAATCTCTCAAATTCATCACGACTTTGACGTTGCACTTATGACAATAGGAGAACCAGAGGATATGGAAGCCCCATCTTCTCCAATTTTTTGGGATCGGTTTCAGTGGGTTTCATCCGTTGATGGAGAGGACATCCTTGGGACGGTCAGAGTCACCTCTTGTGAACTGGACCCGTGCCCATCCTGGCAGGTTAAGGCCAGCTGGGAGACGCTGGGGCTCTTGCTGGCGGGAGTGATCAATGCCTCCCTTCAGGAGGGCAGGGTGCCGAGCTGCCTTAAAGAGGCAATGGTGCGGCCCCAGCTCAAAAAAACATCTCTGGATGTTGACTCCCTCACCAGTTATCGGCCTGTCTCTAACTTTCTCTTTTTAGGGAAGGTTATTGAATGGGTAGTGACTCGGCAGTTTCTGGAGCATCTGGAGCAACTCAGTTTTCTAGATTCCTCACAGTCCGACTTTTGTCTGGCTATGGCACTAAGACTGTGCTTGTGGCTTTGGTCAATGATCTTCACTGTGAATTAGATCAGGGTCATTTGCCCCTGCTGATTCTATTAGATGTCAGCTGCTTTTGATACAGTTGACCATGAGATGTTGGTGACTCGCCTGAAGGACTGTGCTGGGGAGGGCAGGACTGTTCTCAAATGGTTTCACTCATTCCTGGCTGGAAGAACTCAGCTAGTGGTGCTCAGGGACCATTTTTCATCTCTCCGGGGCCTCTTGTGTGGCCTCCGGGGCCTCTCCTGTTCAATGTGTATATGCAGCCCAGCGCAAGGTCATGAGGAGCTCTGGAGTTTGTTGTCATCAATATGCTGATGACACTCAACTCTATTCTTTCTTTTTCATCCGACCCAAACACCGCAGTCTCGGTGCTTACACAATGCTTGGCAGCTGTGGGGGACTGGATGAGGGCGAGCCGACTGAACTTGAATCCCAACAAGACAGAGGTGATGCTAGTAGGGAAGGCGGTGGGTGTGGCGTCCTCCGTCATTGACAGGGTTCGCCCCACACTGGTTCCCCAGATTCGGAGTCTGGGAGTGCTCCTTGATGCGCAGCTCCATCTAGATGCCCAGGTTGGAGCTGTGGCGAGGAGCGCATTCCGCCAATTACACCTGGTGCGACTGCTTCAGCCGTACATCTGACTCCAACCTGGCCACTATCACCCATGCTTTCATCACCTCATGTCTGGACTATTGTAACGCACTCTATGTGGGGCTGCCCATGGTGACGGTTCTGAGACTGCTGCTGGTGCAGAATGCGGCAGCCCATCTCCTTATGAGGATGGGCCACCAGGAGCACATTACACCAGTGCTCCATTCTCTGCACTGGCTGCCTATAGTCTTCCGGGCCCAATTCAAGGTGCTGGTTCTACCTATAAAGCTCTATATGGCTTGGGTCTCATATATCTGTGGGATCTCCTCTCTCCCCATGCTCTGAATCAGCCCCTGTAGTCAACCAGGAGTGCCCTTCTCCAAGTCTGAGGGGAATCCCGGGGGGCGACTATGGGGAGGGCGTTCTCGGTGGCTGTGCCGAGGATTTGGAACTCCCTCCTGGCAGAGGTCTGGATGGCCCCAGACCTCTTCTCCTTTTGGTGTCAATCCAAGACCTGGCTGTTCCGCCAGGCCTTTGGAGAGCGAGATGGGTGAGGGTGGGTTTTTATTTTTATGGGGGGTGGTAAGGGTGGGGTGTTTATTTCTTTGAAGTTTTATGCCTTTGACACCCCTTCTTCTCTCCTCTTTTCCTGGGGGGATGTTTTCTCCCCTTTCTTCTCCTCCTTTCCCCCTTTGAAATGTTTTATGGTTATGTTGGTTGTGTTTTTATATGTGTATTCTTATATTTTTATATATTGTAAGCCGCCCTGAGCTACCTTCAGCAGGAAGGGCAGGATATCAAATATTGTAATAAACAAACAAATAAATAAATAAATAAATTCAAGGGGGTTAAGCCCCACAAAATGTTCCCAGACAGTAGAATTGTGCCCCCCAAAATGTGACAGACCAGGAATAGAGTGATATTGGTCATTTCAGAACTGGAAATGAAAAAACTGGTTTATTTGGCTTTCATTAATGGCTTTCTTGCCTTCCCCCCCTTCACCATATAGCTTAAATCTCAAAAACCCTGGTCTTATATTCAGCTGTAGAGAAGCAGGGTGGCCCAATGGTTGGGCTGTTAGTTGGAAACTAGGGTTCAGTTCCATGCTCTGAGAAGATCTGGTATGGAGGTATGGCTTCTTGGATGGAGGTTTGGCTTCTGGGGCAGGCTTGGGCCCCTGCAGTTCATTTAAAACAAACAAACAAATTAAGCAGTGGGTCCAGCTACTGAAGAGAGACAGACCCTACAACCCCCAGTACCAGCATCAGGTCCCAGGATAGTTTAATAACCAGGTGTTATAAACCCCAGTGAATTGGGTTTTATAACATCCCTGATATTTTTGTTATCCTGGGATAATAATCACTGTTGTCAGTAGGGGCGGGAAAACCAGTAAATCCGGAATCCGATAATGCCGGTACTGGGCGTACCGGCATTATCGGATTCAACCCGGTAATCCGGTCCAGTTACCGGATTCCGGGTACCGGATTTTTTTACATTGCAGCCATTTAAATGAATGGCTGCAATGTAAGCAATGTAAAGCCCCACCAAAAAGTAAAAAAACCACAACACCCTCCCTGAGTCCAGGCTGCGTGAGTGGAAGGGGGGACACCCCCCACCCACCCTGCCCAGCCTGGATTTTTGTTTAAAAAAAGAGCCCACCCCCCAGCACCAGCGGCCGCGGCGTCCCCGCAGCCGCCGGTAAGTATAGACCCGATCCCTGGGGG
>QEPC01004304.1:3045892-3069600 GCA_003113815.1 Sphenodon punctatus | reverse complement strand
CACACAGCCTACCTGGCTATTTCTAGAGATCCTGCCTACTGGATCAGTACAGAGAATTCAGAGCTTTGGTACAATAGTTACATGCATTTTCAAATATGGTCATTGGTTCCAGTATATTAATTCTCATAGTATATTACATACAATTAAATCATAACAGCAATAGGGTGTGGCTTATGCAGTCAGGGAGTGTGGCTTCTGGGTCATGCTTGAGCTCTGGCATATTTTTTTACAAATTAAGTGGATGTCCCACTGCACGGGGGGTCCCAGTTATGTTGAGCAGCATGTCTGGCTTCCTGTGTGTGGTACATTCCACCCGGATGGTGTCAGCAGTACAGTAGGATGCACTACAAAGGCCCAGAAAAGGTTCAGATGCTCAGGGTGTTGTGCACCGTCTCGTGACCTAATTCCACCATTCACAGGATGTGCCAACTCCCACCATGGGAAGGAAGCCATCACTTTATAGCTGAAGGGACAGGGTCTTCCCAGTCCTGGTCCCACCACTGATTTACTAGGCAGCCTTCAGGGAGAACTCCCTGTGCCTTTCTCAGCTGAGGAATAGGCTGAGCTGAGGAATAACATGCCCCAAGCCATTGTTTTTCACTCCTGCTCATCTCTCCAGGCTCCCACCAGGGGATCTCAGCTTCTCTGAAGCCTTTCAGAAAGTTATTGCACAGGGCCAGGCTCTCTGGGGGAGGCTGGGATGTAATATCCAAACCCTCCCTTGTGGAATGGGAACTTTAGCCTATGCTGCCCAGGAAGCAGGTACATGCCTCCATCTGCAGCTGAAGTTTGGCTTGGAGCAGAAATATGAACGGAGATGGTGACAAGTCCTGTCCTGCGGAGCTTTTTCAGGTGGTGAATGGCCTGGTTAATCCAGTTTGTTTTCGCCATGAACCTAATTAATCTACTGCCGGTGGTGACACCTTTAACTACCTTGCAGACAAAATCAGTCAATTACACCTGGTACGTCAGCTTAATGTCTCGGACTTGGACCTGACCACAATCATCCATGCTTTTATTACCTCAAGATTAGAGTACTGTAATGCGCTCTACATGGGGCTACCCTTGGTGACGGTCCAGAGACTGCAGCTGGTGCAGAATGCAGTGGCTCATCTCCTGAAGGGGACGGGCCGACATAAGCACATTACTCCAGTGCTCTGTACTCTGCAGTGGCTGCTGATAGTCTTCTGGGTGCAATTCAAGGTGTTGGGGTTGACCTTTGAAGCCCTAAATGGCCTGGGCCCCACCTACCTGCAGGACCGCCTCACCCTCTGGATTCTAGATTGACCTCTGCGGTCAGCCAGGGGCACCCTTCTTGAGGTCCCCCGGGTTTCCCGGATGTCGACCATGAGGAGGGCATTCTCGGTGGCTGCACCGCGGCTGTGGAACTCCCTTCTGTTGGAGGTTCACCTGACCGCTGACCTCCCCTCTTTCCGTAAAAAGTGTAAAAGCTGGCTGTTCTGCCGGACCTTTGCTGAGGGAGATGGGATGGGTGGGTTGGATTAGGGTGGGGTTAATCCTGAAATGTTGATTTTAATGAATTTTATTATATGTTTTAATATGTTGTTAGCCACCCCAAGATGCTTGTAGCAGGAGGGGGCGGCACACAAATGCTATTATAAAATAAAATAAATAAATAAATATTCACCATGACTTGGGTGCTGCTACATTGACTGCAAAGTCAGAGTTTGGGGCGGTGGAAGCTCAGCCTTGTTCCATTTGGTTGGATCAGTTTCAATTAGTGTCACCCACTGATGTGGAGGATGTGCTTGGAGTGATGTGGGTAACCAGTTGTGAATTAGATCCTTGCCCGTCCTGCCTGGTGAAAATCAGCTGGGAGACATTGAGGCAGTCTCTGGCTGAGGTTGTCAATGCCTCTCTTTAGGAGGATAGGTTGTTGGACACCCTTAAAATTGTGGTGGCCTGGCCCCTGCTTAAGAAACCATCTTTGGATGTTGACTCTCCAGCCAACTATCACCCTGTCTCTAACCTTCCCTTTTGAGAGAAGGTTATTGAGCAGGGGGTTGACCAGCAGCATCAGGCTCATTTTGATGCTTTTGGATTCCTGGACCCATTTCAGTCAGGTTTTCGTATGGGGTATATCATGGGAGACTGTGCTTGTGGCCTTGGTCGATGATCTATGCCTGGAGATTGACAGAGGGAATTATGCCCTGTTTATCATGTTAGATCTTTCAGTGGCTTTTGATATGATTGATGATATTGTTGTTGCTGATACGTCTGTGAGACCTGGCAGGGGTGTGTGGGACTGCCCTTGAGTGGTTCCACTCGTTTCTGTTGGGGAGGTCCCAGTGGGTGGTGATGGGAGATTGCTTGTTGTCCCCTCAGGACTTCCCCTGTAGTGTTCTAAAGGGTTCCATTCTGTCTAGGTTTGGAGTGAGGTACCATCTGATGACACCCAGGTCTACCTCTCTTTTTCATCTGACTCATGTCCCACAGTCTCAGTGCTTTCCCAATGCCTGACTGCTGTTGTGGACTGAATGAGGGTGAGCCGATTGAAGCTGAATCCAGACAAGACTGAAGTGATTATAGTTGGTCGACCTTATGACTTGGAGGGGATTGGGACCCCTGTTATTGAGGGGGTCCGGCCCCCTTTAGTTACTCAGGTTCTCAGTCTTGGTGTGCTTCTTGGCCCTCTACTGCACCTGGATTGTCAGGCTGCAGTGGTGGCCAGGAGCACACTTTTCACCAACTCCATTTGGTGAGGAAGGCTGCAGCCTTTTCTTTCTGACTCAAATCTGGCCACACGGCTAGACTACTGTAATGTGCTCTATATGGGGCTGCCCTTGGTGACTATTCGGAAGCTGCAGCTGGTGCAGAACGTGGCGGCCCAGCTCCTTTCAGGGGTGGATCGCTGTGAGCACATTTCACCTGTGCGTTATAGTCTGCACTGGCTTCCTATAGCTTTCCACGCACAATTCAAGGTGCTGGTTTTGACCTTTAAAGCCCTAAATGGCTTGGGCCCCACATATCTGAAAGTCTGCCTTTCCATCCATGCTCCGCTGCGACCCTTGCATTCAGCCAGGAGCGCCCTCTTGTGGGTAGTGCTGGCCAACCTTGCCCATATGACAAGGGTCTGCATATAGAGATGTTCTCAGTTGCTGCCCCAGTACTATGGAACTCCCTTCCCCTGGAGGTCTGCCAGAGCTTGAGCTTGAGTTTATTCCGGAGGTGGTGTAAAACTTTTCATTTTGGCAGAGCATTTGGCAGGTGGGGATAGAGGTTGGGTGGGTGGATGGATTTTTGGGGGTGAGGGTAGGGATTTTATTGTATTGTTTTGCATTTTTACTATTTTTCTTTTTGTGCTTTTTGTTTTTGTAAACTGCCCTGAGCCCTTGGGGAAGGGTGGGGTATAAATTGTAATAAATAAAATAAAATAGAAAATATAAAGACAAGCAGAACCCTCTTCTGCTTCCCAGGACATGGCAACAACTAAACCCCACGCAGCAGCATCAACCATTCTTCCGCAGAGGGTCTTCACTTGCAGCAGGGCCAACAGGTCAAACCTCAGTGTCCCAAATTAGTCCTTGGGGGCAACTCCCTGTCACTGGCTTTTCAAAAGAGTTTCCTAAGCGTTAGGTACCTGCCCCCCATTGAACATTAATGGGGTTTGTGTGCCTAATCCCTTGGGCTCTGTGGCATGGTGCTGCCCCACTGGGAGTGGCTCCTTTGAAGCCCAGCTGCCTTAGTCACAGCTGATCACCCAGCTGGAAGCAAGTAAAGGGAGATGCTGCCTGAGTACAGGTGCAGGGACCTGGCTGTGCTATTGCATGCGTGTGTGTTCTGCTGTGGGCACAGCAGTTCATAAATCACAACCACCAGTGAATGAGGAACCTGTTCCAGGTGAAGGGGAGAGGTCACTGATAAGGCTGCTAGTTGTGCCCCATGATGATAGATCTGGAGCAGCTGGACTGTGTCACTGAAGTGCCCGCCCTGTGATTTGGGCAATGAGCTGTAAAACCCACATGTGTGGATGGAGATGTGTGGCCTCACCAATCTGGCCTTGCTCTATTTCCCCAGGCTGGAGCAGGGGTGAGGGCATGCTTGCAAGTAGCTGGCATTATCACTACTGGGGTGAACTCAGAGTTCCTTGTTATTGACCTGTGGGGGGCAGAACCCAGAATGTCTCCATGTTGAGCGGTGGGGGGTTTGAAACAGGACTTAGGGTTTGGGACTACCCAGCCCCTCCCCCCTTGAGACTTTTTACAGGGGTGCTTGGTGTCCTGTCTCCTCTGTGGAGGCTATCAGCATGGATATGCCCTGTTAGCCCCCACCCAGGGTCCATTAGCGGGCATGGGGAAACCTGCCTGTCAGCGAGAGCTTGATGTCGGCGCCTCCACCCCCAGGACGGGGGCGGGGCACGAGGGAGCCGGCTTCCGGGTCATTCCTTCAAGTCCCGGGAGCAGCCGGCGGCTGTGCCAGCGGCCGTGCCGGGGGCATGTGACGAAAGGGGCACGTCCAAAGGGGTGTGCCCTTCGGCGTGGCCCTTCGGCGGGGTCCGGCGCCGGAGACCGGCACCGGGGACCAGTGGATGGGCCTGATGTGTGTAGTGTGTGGTGGGAGGGGGAGTATATATTTGTGGTATTTGAAAAGTCTCTCCTTCCTGATGAGAACAGGGGGAAGATGGGTGTGTGTGTGTGTGTACCCCACCCTGGTGGCAGCAGGGGGGTCTAGGAAGTAGCTATGTGTAGAGAAAGAGAGAAGGGGTATTATTTATTTAGGATGTTTGAATGGTCTCTCCCCCCTGCGAGAGCAGGGGGATGGATGGAGGGTCCCACCCTGGCGGCAGCAGGGAGGTCTAGGAAGTAGTTACGTGTAGGGAAAGAGAGAAGGGGTATTATTGATGACTAATTTGAGGGGGATAGGATACCATGGTTCATGTAATTGTAGAGATGTGAGTGGGCTGTTATTGCTATTATTGTTCATTTGAATTGTTTGATACTTTGAATATTGTATATTATGTATTGTGATACTTTTGTGTTGTGAGCCACCTCGAGTCATCTGTGGTGGGAGAGGCAGGATATAAATTAAAGGTGAAATGAAATGAAAAAATGAAATGTCAGTGTCCTGTCTTTCACAGAGCTCTGCACCTTTGAGGCCTAGCCTGACACTTCCACCTCACCTCCCACTGCCCCAAGCCTATTAACTTTCAGCGACACAAGAGGGTTTCAAAGTTTACAGCCTGCCAGGATCACTGGGCATTGACTACAGCAACACAAACCTCCAACCCTGCCCCAAGGAGCAGCCATTTCACACAAGCTTCTACTTCTTCACACAAACACATACACAAAACACTTCTCCAGGCCACACACTTCTACTGCTTAACTAGTAGTTTGTATTAGGCCACTTTTAGACGAGCAGCAGGATCTAAGCGTGTTGAAAAATGTGCTTTGAGAAAAGTTGCGCGGGGGGCTTTTAGACAAACGAAAAGTCGCCGGCCGTCATTGCAATCGCAGCTCTTGCATTATTTTTAAAAGCACATTTGAAAGAACTCATATCAAGGTCTTTCAAATGCGCTTTTAAAAACAATCATATTGAGGGCTTTCAAATGCGCTTTTAAAAATAATGCACGAGCTGCGATTGCAATTATGGCCAGTGACTTCCGGCATGTCTAAAAGCCCCTCCCCCCCCCCGCGACTTTCTCAGTGCATTTTTAACGCACTAGATCCTGCCGCTTGTTTTAAACTGCCGTTGTCCCCAACCCTGCACTGGGTTCTAAAAGGCCGGCCTTATCAGCATGGGCCATGTGTAGGGCTTCCACCTTTTGCAGTTTGACTCCGAGACTGCCATTTTAGCTTATGGGAGTCTCAAGGTCAAATTGCAAAAGGTGGCAACCCATGTCACATGGGGGAGGAGGGTGTCTGTCTGGTCTGTTAGCTTCTCAGTTCCCCGTAATGAGACTCTGGGAGGTTTGTTGCTGGCACTGCATCTAGTCTCTTCCTGGGTGATTGTATCCATGACCCTTCCTGGATGAGCATTTCCAGTAGGCACTGGCAGACTAGAGCTCTTGGCAGCACTGGCAATAAGTTGTATATTTTATTTATTTATTTATTTCCTCACATTTATAGGCCGCCCCCTCCTGCTACTGCAGCTGGGGCAGCTCACAGCATATTTAAAAACACATAAATAAACATCATCATAAAAGAAAAATAAAATCAATAAAATATCCCACGGCAGAGAAATAAACCCCCAACCAACCCCCCCACCCTTCACCTGTCTCCCTTCCCAAACGCCTGGCGGAACAGCCAGGTCTTACATTGTCTACAGAAAGAGGGGAGATTCGAGGCCAGATGGGCCTCTGTTGGGAGAGAGTTCTACAGCCTCGGTGCAGCCACCAAGAATGTCGTCCTCATACATGGGGGACTCTGAGGAGGGCGCTCCCGGCTGACCACAGGGGCCGGTCCAGAACCTGGGGGAGGTGAGGCAATCCCACAGATATGTGGGGCCCAGGCCATAATGGGCTTTATAGGTCAAAACCAACACCTTGAATTGAGCTCAGAAGACTATAGGCAGCCAGTGCAGAGACCAGAGCACTGGTGTAATGTGTTCACGGCGACCCGTCCCTGTGAGGAAACAGGCCACCATGTTCTGTACCAGCTGCAGCTTTCGAACTATCACCAAGGGTAGCCCCACGTAAAGCGCGTTGCAGTAGCCCAGTCTTGAGGTGATGAAAGCATGAATGATGGTGCCCAGGTTGGAGTACAAGACATACGACCGAAGCCATTGCACCAGATGTAATTGATGAAATGCTTCCTTCGTCACAGCCATCACCTGGGCATCCAGGCGGAGCTGCGGGTCAAAGAGCACCCCTAGGCTCCAAACCTGAGGAACCAATGGGGGGCAGACCCTGTCAATGATGGGAGCCACCACCCCTTCGGCCCTACCCACCAGCAACACCTTCGTCTTGACTGGATTCAGTTTCAGACGACTCGCCCTCATCTAGTTCCTTACAGCTGTCAAACATGGGCAAGCACCGAGACTGCCAGACATGAGTCCACTGAAAAGAACAGTTGGGTGTCATCAGCATATTGATGACACCGCACACCAAACCCTCTGATGACCTCACCCAAAGGCTGCATGTACACATTGAACAAGAGAGGGGACAAAATAGAGCTTTGCGGGACCCCATACGTGAGGTCCCAGGGAGAAGATGAACAATCACCCAGTACCACACGTTGAATTCTCTCAGCCAGGAAGGAGCGGAACCATTCAAGAACAGTTCCGCCCACTCTGGCTTCGTCCTGCAAGCGAGCCACCAACATCTCATGATCAGTGGTATCAAATGCAGCTGAGGGGCTAACCGGATCAACAGGGCCGATCAACCTTGGTCCAACTCATGGTAGAGGTTGTCGACCAGGGCCATAAGCACAGTCTCAGTGCCAAACCCCAGAAGAAACCCAGACTGCAAGGGATCTAGAAAGTTGATATGTCCAGATGCTCCTGGAGCTGCCGAGCCACTACCCATTCAATAACCTTCCCTAAAAAGTGAAGGTTCGAGACAGGCCGATAAAAACTGGCGAGGGAGTCAACATCCAAAGATGGTTTCTTGAGAAGAGGCTGCACCACCGCCTCCTTGAGGCAGCTCGGCACTCTGCCCTCCCTCAGGGAGGTGTTGATCACCCTAGCCAGCAACAGCCCCAACATCTCCCAACTGGCCTTAACCAGCCAGGATGGGCACGGGTCAAGTTCACAACAGGTGGCCCATACCATCTCAAGGACATCCCCCGCATCAGCGGGTGACACCCACTGGAACTGATCCCAAGAAACAGGACAGGATGGAGCTTCCATTACCTCTGGTTCTCCTACTGCAGTAAATGCAGTGTCGAAGTTGTGATGAATACGAGCAATTTTGTCCACAAAAAAGTCAACAAAAGTGTCACAGTGAGCACTGGAAAAATTCCAGTTTCAGGTGGAAGGAGGCCGGACTGACCAGCCCCCTCACCATCTGAATGAATGAATTTTATTGTTGGGCCATAGCCATCACAATATCTACAGGCCTAGAACAATCAACGGTACACAGTACCGAGACAGAACCAGGAATCCAAAACATAACATAAAATACACATGGGCCAAAGGCCTGAGTCAAAATAGAAAATGTAAACCTTAAACATCTATTGCTGAATAAAAAAAACCAAAATCCAAATCTAGTATATTCCACCCAAGATCCTTCCGAATCATTGGCCCTCCAGATGTGCCCCTCTAATTTGAAAAGCTGTTAAACAAAAGGTTGCCACTGCCCGAGTTGTTTGGGCTCAGAAATTTCAGTAAGGTACTTTGGACAGGAGATAAACCCCAGGTCTTCAAAATCCCACCCAGAAATTTAAGTCTGGATCCAATTAGCGAAGGACAGTCGAAAAGAATATGAGCAGGGGAGTCAACCTTCCCCATATCACAAAATGTGCAAAGCCGTTGGTCATGGGGAACACCCCTATATCGGCCTTCTAAAAAGGCTGAAGGAAAGCCATTACACCTCATTTTGGCAAAGGCTGATCTCCTGCCAAAATCCTGCCACTCAAACTGGTAACATGACCCCGGGAATGAGGGATTGAATGGCAGGAAATCGGGGGCAGCCTTCTGCTCCCTGAGAAGTGCTCTCTCAAGCTGCAAGGTCTGGTCCATTATTATTTTTTTGATAAGACTTTTGGCAGCTCCAAAGCCTAAACCCTTCAGCCCTGCAGGTGAAAATCCCAGCTTAAATACTTCATATTCCACGGCATTAACCCAGGAATCCCCAAGCCCACTTTTCAGTGTCAAAGCCATGAGGGTGTTATCATTGGTGGGGAAAAGAACTAACTTACTCCAAAAAATCACCAGGGCCTGGAAGGTATATAATCTGAGGCGGAGAGAGAGTAACTCAAATCTTAATATCACCTGGGGCGTACCCCATGGCACTCCCAAGATTGTTCAGAGAAATCTGTTTTGGATACTCTCCAATTTACCAAGAAAAGTAAGGCCCCAGACCGGAAAGGCATACAGGATCTGGCTTAGAGTTTTTGCTCTGAAGAGGCGTAGGGCGGGTAAGACCAGTTTTCCCCCTTGTCCAAAATAAAACTTGGCTATAGCCATTGAGGATTTCCCCGTCAGCCCTTTAACCACCTCAAAGTGCGGGTTCCAACTTGCCGTGGCAGAGAAAATCACCCCCAAATATCGGAAGGATCGAACCTGGTCAGTGTGGTTACCCTTAATCGACCAGGCATGGGTTTTCTGGACACCCCTTGGGCCCACAATCAGAACCTTTGTTTTAGTAAAATTGATTGCGAGCTTTTCGGCCTGGCAATAATCCCCAAATCGTTGCATCGCCCGGCGTAGGCCAACTAATGACGTGGAGATTAAAACAGTGTCGTCTGCATATAGGAGAAGGGATACTTGCCGCTCATTGATTTTAGGGGCATGTGTATCACCAACTTTCATATATGCCACTGCATCATTTAGAAAGAGGTTAAAGAGGGCAGGTGCTAACAGACAACCCTGTCTAACCCCCGAGTTGACCCGAACCTGCTTGGTAGGCGCTCGTTTTGAATCGAATCGGACTTGGAGAGTGTTCCCAGTATGTAACTTAATTAGTAGAAACAGTAATCTAGGCTCTATGGATGAAGAGTTCAATTTCATCCAGAGGCGTTCCCTAGATACCTAATCGAACGCCTTCTCCAAGTCAATAAAACAAAGATAGAGTTTCCTCCCGCCAGTGATGTATTTTGAAAATAAGGCTGCCAGGACAAAAATATGGTCCTACGTAGATCGCCCTTCCTGGAAGCCTGTGTGCTCTGGTTCAATTATTTTGGAGCTGGAAATCCAAGTCCTCAGTTTACCCAACAGGAATCTAGAATAGAGCTTGCTGATAACGCTCAGCAAGCTAATCGGTCGATAGTTCCCAGGGGAAATAGGGTCACCCTTCTTATATATCGGAACAACAGTGCTATTAAGCCATGATGGGGGGAGGCGGCCTGTTTCATTTATGGCGGAAAAAAGGGGTTCCAGCAACTTGGCCCACAATCTGGATCAGATTTTAATAGATTGGGGGGCACAAAGTCCGGCCCCGGAGCCTTTCCTGGCTTCAACTGAGATATAAGAGTTACCACCTCCTCCTGCGTTACCGGTTGCCATTGCTCGAACATATAAGAAGGAGGGAGAGTGATGTCAAATTCCCCCAAAGAGGTGCCAGAATACAAGGTGGCATAAAAATCCTCCCATACTTCTGGCGCCAAGGCTGGAATATAGGAGACCCTATCACCTCTCCAGGAGGCTCGAATAATACCCCCAAAGGCCTTTGAATCCTGGCCTTTGGCTGCCCCTTGAAGTAGTGACCACTGATGTTTTTGAAAGTCCAGCTTCTTTGCAGCCAGCAGTTTACAATATCTATTCCGGGCAGATGAAATATGTGTCCTCAGAGATTGACTAGGATTTCCCTTCAATTTCCTAGCCATACCGCGCAAAAATGCCCTAGTCTTCCGGCACTCTGAATCAAACCAAGATGGAGGTTGAACAAGCTGTTTCACCCCTGTAACTGACGAACAAATACAAGTGAGGAATGGAGCCAATAAAGACAGCAGCTCCTCATATCTAGTAAAGGAGCCCGACCCCCTAGTCTCAGATTTAGCAGGTAAATGAGATATATCCAGAGAGTTAATAAAAGGAAGGATAGTATCTCTAAGTCCCTCCGACCATTTTGCTCGTATTAGTACCATTTCCTCATCTGAAGGAGGGAGCATACCGGAACTAACCCCAATTAGTTGGGGACAAAACTTGGGGTCCACAATCCGCATGGTGATTGGGGAATAAAAAGATTCAAACCTGGGGATCACCTGCAGATTCTGCATATAATGGATACAAGAAAATAATCGAGGGTACTAGAGCCCTGTGGGGAATGAAATGTAAAATTTCCCTCCAGATCATCCGTTACCCGCTGTTAGATATGCCCCTTCCCGCAGGCACCAGTGGCGCTCCTGGGGGGGCCGCCAGAAGCATGAGCAGGATGCACAGCCCTCTGATGTGGCCCTGAAGGCACGTCCCGGCGTGTCGGGAGAATCTCCCCCAGCCTCAGTCTCGCTCCCGGCGCTGGGAATCTCCTCACAGGAGCTGCAGGACGCAGGGGAACACCCAGCACTGCCACGACGTTCACGGCAACTCCAGGCGCGCAGAGGGGGCGTGGCTGGCTGCATAAACGCCGGCGCTGCAGTACAGGCGGTGCCGGTGATCAGAGACTGGCCCCTTGACTGAGAGTTTGCTGTGTGGAATTGCTTCTTCGTTCCTCTGACCCTTGCCTCCCTCCTCCCATCCCTTGACTGCAGCCTGGCTGAACCTTTCGTGTGTGGTGAGTGTGTGTTCCTTATTCGTGTCTTGTGTAGTGCTTGAGTGAGTGAGACAGTGAGAGAGTGTGTGTGAGACTCTGCCCTCCCCCCCCCCGGGAACCCCTTCCTCCTCTGGACTGAGCATTGTCTACATTCCCCCTTGTTGCTCTGGGACCCTTCTCCCCTCCTCTCCGACACCTTGAGCTGTGCATTCCTACCCACCCTCATTGACAGTATCACCAGCACTTACCTTCCCTCCCACGGAGAGAAGGACCATCCAGACCTGGATGTGGCCCAGGAATTGACAGAATTGGTGCGAGCTGTCCAATCTCTAGCTATGGAAATTCGGGACGTTAAGACTAAACACGCAGAGTTGGAGGCCGCAGTGGTGGCCAATACAGTGGCTTGCTCCACTCCTGTGCCTGTACCTCCGGGCCCAGCCTCTCAACACCCTGTAGACCCTTCTGAGGGAGGGGCTTGTGCTCCACGGGAGCCTAAGGGGCCTCGAGTGGAAAAATTTTCAGGGGATCGATCCCAATTTCAAGGGTTCATAGCCTTGTATGACCTGACCTTTACGTACAGCCCAAGACCTATTCCACGGATCAAACCAAGGTGTTCTTTGTCATAGGCAACCTTGGGGGAACGGCCCTCGAGTGGGCAACTACCCTTTTGAAAGGGAAAAGCCCCCTCCTTACAAACTATACAGATTTTGTAAAACAATTAACTTTTTTGTTTGACCATCTGCACCGAATGCGAGGTGCTGAGGGACAACTCATAACCACCATTAAACAAGGGAAACCCAGCATGGTGGAATACATCACCCAGTTTCAACATCTTGCCCTTGAACTTCGCTGGTCCCCTGAAGTATTACGGGTGCTTTTTCGTAGGGGCTTGAATTAAGAATTAAAGGACCAGCTCGCCTTTACTTTGCTCCCAGATACCTGGGAACACGTACTCTTGCTCTACAGATTGAAGAAAGAATTGCCGAGCGATAGCGAGAGCGGCGACAAGAACCACGTACTTATTATGCCCCGCAGCCGGTGCTCGGAGCCACTCCAACCCAGGAACCACCCAAGCTTTCCGAACCGGAGCCCATGCAATTAGGGGCGGTGCGGGGGCCACTAACATCCGAAGAGAGGGATAGGCGGCGACGTTCGCGCGCATACTTTTACTGCAGGGACACCTCTCACTTCATTCAAGCTTGTCCGGCCTTGCCCTCATCTCGACGAGGACTGGGAAACGCCAATGGCCGAAGTGGGCAGGGGACACCCCGGACCTGAACTTCATCCCCTCCATTGCTGCGACGGTTCCCAACCATCTGCGTATTCCTGTAACCCTGCAACTCACGCCGTCCTGCTCCCTTATTCAGTGGGCACTTGTTGACTCCAGAGCTTCCAGCAGCTTCACGGATGGAAGACTAGTGCGGACACACGCCATCCCAGTGGAGCCCAAACAGACCCCCGAACCGGTCCACACTATTGACGGCTCCCCCTTAATTTCTGGACCAATTACGTCCCAGACATTACCCTTACTATGCAGCATAGGGGAGCACCAAGAGGAACTCGTGTTCGATGTGGTCTGTACTCCCCTATTTCCGGTAGTGCTGGGGTTACCCTGGCTCCGGAAACATGAACCCCAGATATCTTGGGGAAGCAACCAGATCCGATGGACCTTGTCAATGTGCCTGCACACGTGTCGTAGGCCAATGCCAGGGCCAGGAACGGGTCAGTCGGGGGCCAGGACACAAACCTTGACACCAACACTCGCTCAATTGTTGCCGAACTACCTTGAGTACGAAGATGTCTTTAGCAAACGTGCCGCCACAGCCCTACCTCCACATCGGACTTATGATTGCCCCATAGAATTGCAACCGGGGGCGGAACCCCCCTTTGGGCGCATCTATGCTCTCTCCACACTGGAACTGCAGACACTCCAACAATATATAGATGAGGCCTTGCAGAACGGGACCATTCGTCATTCCTCTTCACCTGCCGGTGCCCCAATATTTTTTGTCCCCAAGAAGGATGGAGGCCTCAGCCCTTGTATCGACTATCGGGGGCTCAATGCAATTACCATTAAGAACTGGTATCCACTACCCCTAATCCCGGAATTGTTGAACCGCCTGCAGGGGGCATGCATCTTTACAAAGTTGGACTTATGAGGAGCATATAATTTGGTTCGGGTTCGGAAGGGGGACGAATGGAAGACCGCCTTCCGAACCCGTTATGGACACTTCAAATATTTGGTCATGCCATTCGGACTAGCAAACGCTCCGGCCACCTTCCAACACTTCATGAAAGACATTTTTCGTGACCTTTTAGATATCTTTGTGATTGCGTATTTGGACGATATTCTTGTTTTTTCCTCAACCCCATGTGGGACATGTATGCCAAGTCCTCCAATGCTTACGATCTCATCAGTTATATTGTAAACTGGAGAAGTGTGCCTTCCACCTGACTTCGGTGGAGTTTCTGGGCTTCATCATCACCCCTACTGTCGTGCAAATGGACCCCTGCAAGTTGGATGCGATTCAATGCTGGCCTCCACCTTAAACCCTTACAAAGATTCCTTGGCAGTACTAATATATTCACAACTATGCAGCGATTACTACATCCCTAACACGGCTCCTTAAGAAAGGACAACCATATCTCTGGGGACCAGAACAAGAGCATAGTTTTAGTTCTCTCAAAAAGGCGTTCATGTCAGCACCGCTGTTACGACACCCGGACTTTCATCGACCCTTTCAAGTGGAGGCGGATGCATCTAACAGAGCAATAGGTGCCGTTCTTTCACAAGAAGATCTGCTTCAACACCATATGTTACCTTGTGCATATTACTCGCGCCAACTTACTTCAGCAGAATAAAATTACACCATATTTAATAGAGAGCTTCTTGCCATTAAAGTAACTTGGCGGCACTACCTTGAAGGAGCACATCACTCAATTAAGGTAGTAACGGACCACAAAAATCTAACCTACTTACATTCATCCCAGATTACTAATGGACGTTGGGCGCTCTTCTTCATGCAATTTAATTTTACCATTCACTACCGACCTGGAAAACATAACGCACTAGCGGATGCTCTTTCACGTTATCATGAAGCAACCGGGGAGGATAAAAAACACCACGAACTCCTTTTGGAACGAAAAGTCTTTGCAACTACACTTGTTTCTTGGGAAGCACTGACTCAGGCCACAACTAGAGAACTATTACCGCCAACCGAGCCAGACCACATAGAAGAGGCCGGCCTTCTGAAGAAAGATGGGCTCATAATTGTTCCCCCGTCTTGCCAGTCAAAAGTTCTGTGGACCCATCATGACGCCCCTCTAGCAGAGCATCCAGGGTGGGGCCGTACCTGTCAATCCAGCGGGCCTTTTGGTGGCCCAACCTAACCACCGATGTACAGCACTACATCACTAACTGCACCACCTGTGCCAGCACCAAAACACAGGCAGCGCCAGTGCAGTATAGGTGGCGCCGGTGATCAGAGACTGTCCCCTTGACTGAGAGTTTGCTGTGTGGAATTGCTTCTTTGTTCCTCTGACCCTTGCCTCCCTCCTCCCATCCCTTGACTGCAGCCTGGCTTGACTCCACCCTTCATGTGTGGTGAGTGTGTGTTCCTTATTCGTGTCTTGTGTAGTGTTTGAGTGAGTGAGACAGTGAGAGAGTGTGTGCGAGACTCTGCCCCCCCCCCGGGAACCCCTTCCTCCTCTGGACTGAGCGTTGTCTACATTCCCCCTTGTTGCCCTGGGACCCTTCTCCCCTCCTCTTCGACACCTTGAGCTGTGCATTCCTAACCCACCTCATTGACACCTGCCCATTTACTATAACTAAATTTAAGTCCATTAATAGTTTATCCATGAAAGGTTTCCTGGGACCAACCACCTGATCCACAGAGTTGCGTGGGGGGATGTACAGGTTGTCAGAGGAATCATCCAATGCATGAAAAGATTGCAAGGCAACAGAGTTGCCTAGCCTTGCATTGAAGTCACCTCCTAACACCACATAAGCAAATGGGAACCTAAGCATAGCAAGGTAAACTCGTTCTACCATTTCAACCCACAACTCTGAGGAGTAATACGATGAAGAATCCGGAGGGAGATAGACATTACCCAAAAGTAATTCAAGCCCCGAAGGGAAAATACAGTAGTACATGGCAAAATTAGATTTAGTAGATGCTATAAATTGAACTTTAGCATGCAGGGAAATAGAAATTAGTAGCCCCAGGCCACCACTTGGTCTACCATGGTGTCCTCACCATCTGGAAAAGCTCAGCTGGACGCGACTTTGCAGATGCTATGAGAGCAGCAAAGAACCTCTTCTTTGCTGCCTGCACAGGCACAGCATAGGCTCATAAACTAACTCTATGCTGCAATTGGTCGGCTTCAGTATGAGAACGGTGCCACCACTGCTCCAACTGTTGTCCCTCCTGCTTCATTCACTGCAGGTCCTCTGTAAACCAGGTAGACCTGTGGTGTCGATGTTCAGGAAGTGGACACCTAGGAGCCATTCGGTCAATGGCCTCTATCAGCAAGGTGTTCCAAAGAGCCACGAGGTCATCAAGCGAGTGGTCATCAAGATCAGAGGATAACTCCCCAAGAGCATTCTGGAACCTCTCTGGTTTCATAAGTCAAACCAACCGAACTGATTCCGCACCCTACTGGGGGCTGACATGTGCCAGGAGACTGGGCTGAAGGAGGTAATGATCCATCCACGACAAGGGTAATGCGGATACTTCCCCCACCAACGGACCCCCCGCCTCAAGGCCTGTGCAAAATAACAGGTCAAGGGTATGCTCCCCATCGTGTGTTGAGCCAACCACTACCTGAGACATAGTTGGTATGGCAGCCATGAAATCACGCTCTGCTCCCCCAAGGCTGGTGTCGGTGTGGATGTTGAAATCCCCCACGACCATAGTCCTCGGGGATCGCAAGACCACCTCCGACACCAGCTCAGCTAGGGCATGCCAGGATACTGCCATGCAGGTAGGAGCATGTTATATCAGCAGCAGCCCTAATCTGTCTCCATCCAAATTGATCACCAGATGGAGGCCCTCCATACCTGCCATAGTTTGTACCGGATACCTCCTCACAGACCACGTCTTCCTAAAAATGATGGCTACACTGCCTCCCCGTCCCTCTGACCATGCTGTACAGAGCCATGCTGTACAGAGTACCTGGCCGGAACAAGGCCAGCTAAAATAGGCCCCGACTCAGTGTCCAGTCAGGTCTCCGTGCTTCGGGCCCAGCCAGATGTCATGGGACAGACTGGTCTGAGATCATGAAGGTCAGTTTATCGCAAGCATGGCCCCTAACCTAGCTGGCAAAAGGCAATATTAACTCCTTCCCAGCTGGGAACCTAATTAGACTTCCCTATGGATCCAAACCTGAAACAGCCTCTTAAGCTTCTAAGCATCCTGTCCTGAAGCCCCAAGAAAAACTCTGCCTGTTCTGGGTGGCAAGTCATAAAGGCTGCTCAGGGCAGGAGCCCCAGAGTGAAGGGTGGGAGGACACAGGAGTGAAGAGCAAAGCCACCTGAGGAATATGCACAAGGGACTGGAGCAAGTGGAAGGAGAGCTAAACAAAAAGGCACAGGCTTATAACAGGGACCCACCAGTGACTGGGATGGGGCTCGTAGGAGGGAACAGCTGCACAGAGCTGCAGCAGGGGTGGGGCTGGTGGGAGGGGACAGCATCACAGCAGGGATAGCAGCACAGAGCCACACACAGCAGGGTTGGGGCTGGCAGGAGGGGATGGTAGCACAGAGCCCTGGCTATCCCAGGTGTTCTGACAGCCAGGGGAAAGCAGGGGCACTCCCTCTGTCAAAGTGTTTTGGGTTTCAACACAAATTCAGCAGTGGTTCCTTACCCGCATTCAGTGGCACTGGGAAGGTTTTGCATCCTCATATGCAAGCATCAGTGGTGGCTGTCCTGATCACGCACCCCAGGGTTGGCCCTGCATCCAGGCATTGCACATGATGGGCATTAGCCCTTCTTGTGTGCAGGTTTTCTGCTGTTCAGAGGTAGCGAAGCTTTTACTGCCAAAGGAGATTGCTTTAACCTACCTCCCCCATGCCCCACCATGACACTTTGTGGCAGGATGAGCTATACAGGTGCTGCCAAATATTAAGAGATGGCTAGATGCCTCAGGGCTCTTCCAGGGTCAAATATGGCCCACCTAGGATGGGGCCAAACACTGGATGGGGTTTATATCAGTTTACTGATCCAGTGACCTGTGGCTATGCAGCCTGTTGATGGTTCGGAAGCTGCAACTGGTGCAGAATGCGGCACGTCTTTTGACAGGGACGGGCCTTAGGGAGCACATAACACCAGTGCTTCAAGCTCTGCACTGGTTACCTATAGCATTCCGGGCCCGATTCACGGTGCTGGTTTTAACCTTTAAAGCCCCATACAGCTTGGGCCCCTCCTAGCTGAGAGACTGCCTCACTCCTCGGGCCCTAGGGCAATCCTTGTGGTCTGCCGGGGGCGTCTTCTTGGAGGTCCCCTGGGTTAACCGGGGAGCCACGATGGAGGGGGCGTTCTTGGTGGCTGCACCACGGCTGTGGAACCCCCTCTTGGAAGAAGCTCACGTGGCCCCTAGTCTGCTGGCCTCCCGCCGGGCCTGTAAAACCTGGCTGTTCACCCAGGCCTTTGGGGAAGGGAGCGGGTAGGGTGGGAGGGGAGGGTTTTTTTTAGTCTGTCTGTTTTACCCTTATTTATGTTGGTTTTAGGTTCTCCCTCTGTTTATATTTTTATTGTTTTTATGGTTTTAAAATGTATTTTGTAAGTCTCCCCAAGCCGTCTGTTGATGGGAGAGGGCGGGATATAAAATGTAAATATAAATAAATAAATAAAATAAAATAAATGTTGCTGACACTCTCCTGGGCTCCCCTGACAGATGAATGACTTCCAGGAGAAAAGCCTTTAGCCCTCCTGCATAACCGGTGGTTAGCACTGCTAAGGTATTGCTCCCTGGCTTACATTAGTGCTCTTGCGGGTGGTGGCAGAGGTGGGCAGGTTCAGCTCATCTCATTACCTGGTGAGTCACAAGCCTTCGGAGTGGATGGGGCTTACACCATCTTCCAGCCCAAAGTTCTGGGGAACCATTTCCACAGCCCTTGGCTAATCTAGGAGGCTGGGGAAAGAAAGGGTGATCACCTCACCTTGATTCCGGGGTGGGGACTCTGGGTTTTCCCTGGCCTCCTGAAACTGCTGAGCAGGCAGCTGCGTGGTGCAGTGACACCCTGTACTGATTAACACACCATGGGCACAATGAGTCACAGTACACTCCCCAGCAAGCGAGCCTTGGCAGGAGCTCAGATCCCCTCAGGCACTCGTCCACTGCACTCAAGGCAAGCAGGCCAGCCGTGTACCTCACACGGACTGAGAGACAGGAACATTTTGCTACTGGTAACAGTGACACCTCATGGGAAAGCCACACAGAAAGACAATGCTCTATCCCTTCATGTTAGTAAATGGCTCTCACTATGCAGGGCCATGTTACCAAAGCACCGGGTGTTCAAGCTGGGGAGAAATTGGGACAGTGTCCTATGAAACAAAGTGCACACAAAGCTTTCACTTCCCAGGAGGGGGTTTTGCCTTCAAGCTCAGAATAGACTTTTCTGGTTCATCTCAGTCTTTGTGTTTTTAAAATGTTCTTGCCTTTCTCTCCCAACTTCACTTCCCACACCTTAGTTTTTCCATTGGAGGAGAGGTGTCAGCAAAACCACGGAAAGAAAGTGTAGCAGTCAAAGGGGACAAGCCCTGCCTCCTCAGCTAATAAGCCCAACTCATGAGTGAATAAATCCGTCTCCTCACACTTAAACACACACTGTGGGGAGCAGAGATAGCTGTGTGGGGCCCAGAAGGCCCAGGGGGAGGCAGGACTTCTGTCAGGACTGTGGTGAGCTTGGTTGTGCAGATCCCGTAGGGGGCCCAGGCTGGGTGTGTGGGGCCCTTGGGTTGGAGAAGACTTCAGGCATGGGAGGTCTGGCAGTGCAAAGCTTGGGCAAGCGAGTGTAGCTGGCTGTGACGAAGCCCTAGGGGCTGGGACTAGCTGCGTGGGGCCCCTTTGTAGCTGTGCCAAGGGCCCCTGTACGGCTGAAGCTGGCCATGTGAGGCCTCTCTGTCATTTGTACGCCATTAGAGCAGGGAATTTCCCCATGGTTCCCCAGTGCTCCAATCCATGACCTTTGCCTGCTTTGGGAGTGTCAATGCCAGGGCCCTGGAGCAGATGGCAGCTTTACCATGGCAACCACACTCACCAGCCAATGGATGCAGGCCAACTCACATGGCACCTGTTGCTGAGACATTCAAACGGCACTCCCAGGGCTTGTTTTCACAAAACATTTAACCAGAGGCTGATATTCCTTACCTCCAGGGTTATGGGAGTGCATTCACACACCACACATGGGGGAGAGGATTAGAGGGTTGGATCCCCTGGTTCAGTCAAAAAATAGTTAACCCTTGTGGAGAGTGTTTGTGTGAGGATTCTAAAAGTTACAAACTCACATGCACCCCAAACTCCTTTGCAGCTCAGCAGAAATTAACCACGATGCATAGAGAAAAACATCTGGGAACTGCACCCTGGGATATAATCCCCTAATGCAAAACAGCAGTGCAGGGGCATAGCTATCATGGGTGCAGCCGCACCTGGGCCAATTTGCCTGGGGCCCCCCCACACATGTGCAGTGCATATGCACACTGGAACAGATTGCCCCAACAAGGGGCTCATTCCATCTTCTGCGCCAGGGCCTATGCTCACTGCAGTAGTGTGTGTTAGCGCTCCTGGGAGAAATGTGTTTCCCAGGTTTCTTACAAAGGGGGTTCCTACCTCAGGTGGTAGCACTCTGTGAAACAAGCCCCCAATAAGTGGGATTGAGGGGTGTGGCACCTGACAGAAGCAGGCACAGCTGGCAGGGGTTTGTATACCAGGCCAAAGGTCACTGTATTTGGTTTAGGACACACATCCACCCATCAGCATACACAAAGAAACCCAAGACACACTAGCCCATCTACACACTGTGCACAAATGGATATATGCATATACACCCATATACACACGGTCTGTGCACAAGCTCACAACACACCAAGAATTGCAGCTTGGGCTTTTACACATTTGTATTCCCGCTTCCTTTCTGCCTGCCTGGCTCCGTCTGCGCTATGGAGGGGGATGATGGCACACAGGGGAAAGTCACCAGTGTGGGCCGCAATTAACAATCCACTTGAGTGGTTTAGGGATTGAAACCATGGGGTGTGTGTGTGTGTGTGTGTGTGTAACACCTGCCCTTCTTCTTCCTGTCTTCCCACCTGTAAGAAGATGGGGCGGTGGCACGGCCCCTTCTTAAAAAGCCATCGTTGGATGCAGACGCTCTGGTGAACTACCGGCCGGTCTCTAAACTTCCCTTTTTAGGGAAGGCTATTGAACGGGTAGTGGCCCAACAGCTCCAGGAGCACCTGGATGGTATTGGTTTCCTTGACCCCTCGCAGTCGGACTTTCGGGCTGGATATGGCACCAAGACAGCATTGGTGGCCCTAGTCAACTACTTGCGCCGTGAGATGGACCAGTGTCGTTCCACCATGCTGGTCCTGTTAGATCTTTCAGTTTCAGTTCAGTTTATTGTCAAGTGTGGCCTCAGACCATTGCTTTTAGTAACAAGGAACAAAAAAAGCACAGTCATACATATTATACATAAAAATAACTAATAGTACAAATACAGTAATCCATAAAGATGTGAAGTCCGAGCTGAATTTAGCCCAGCTAACACAATTAAGGACTATACCAAAATAAAATCTAATATATCCCACAAGGCAACCTAGGGGAGAATATTAACCTTCCTTAACACCCACTTAGGTATTCCAGTTGCCTGGTAACTGTGTAACTAGCCGGTGGGAAACCGAACAATATTTGGTTACTCTTAGCATGCGATCCTCACTCTCAGCCTGCTTGAAGAGCCCACCGCAGGTCCTGGTTGAACTTACTCAACCAGTCCATTAGTCAGTTAAGAATTTAGTTAATCAGACTCTTCCTGCAGGTTCCAGCTGATAGGTTTAAATTCCAGAAAATTTTACCTAATATACACCGCCTGGAGTAAGAATGTGGCAACATCATGATTGACTTGGGGATCTGAGCTGTTAATAAGCACACCCAAGAGAGTGCCAGACCATCTACCTGGAAATTTGTTAAAATGTGGGCCTATGAGCCGATCTCTGGGGCCATCGTACAAATGACAAAAAAGAAGTATATGCTCCATAGTTTCAACTGTATCATACTCAAAGGGGCATAGCCTTTCGAAAAAGGGGATCCCCTGAAACCGACCCTCAAGCACCCTGGAAGGGAATGCATTCACTCGTGCCTGAAAGAACAAGGCCATAGCCCTACGCGAGATGGAGAGAAGCAGATATGGTGCCATTTGTCCTAGATCTGGCACCCAATCAAGGTAGGCTCGCAAATGGGATGAGTTTTTAATGTTTCCTATCTCAGCCTGCCTTCCGATGTCGCTTGCCCTCATCAAAATTTCTTTCCTGACAGCGCCCACTGGTTTATGTGATAAGTATTCCTTGGAGAGCCCCAATTTCAGAAGGAATACCTCTACTCTCCTCATCCAAGGGTTCACAAATGGGTCACAATAAACCTCCCTCAGCAGGTCTTGGCAAGGTCCCACAAACAGTTTGGTCCAAAACTTCAAGGATAAATCCATTGCCACCTGCTGTCAACTGAGCTGACCCAATTCCACTCTAACTGCTACATACGGGGTACTTTTAGGATTCCCCAAAAGACCCAACAAAAACCTTGCTTGCACCCCAATCGTCTTATGTGCAAGAAATGGGGCCCATAACTCAGCGCCGTATAGGAGTTGAGTCTTAACTTTTGTATTAAACACCTGAACCGGCAAACAGATAGATCCCCTTCCCCGACTCATAAAGAGCCTATGAATAACCTGGGTTGTCCCACGAGCTACTGCAGTAGCCCTTTCTACGTGTCCCTTCCAGCAACCAGTCCTATGGAAGAGAAGTCCGAGGTAGCGGAACATGGTTACCTGTTGTATCGAGTGCCCTCCAATTTTCCAGGTATAAATCCTTTCCCTTGCTGCGAATACCATGACCTTAGATTTATGATGGTTCAAGGTTAATTTATTGGCAATGCAAAAAGCAGCAAAGGAGTGTAGTTGGCGCATTAACCCAATTTGGGTTTGTGACAACAGAGCCACGTCATCCGCATATCCCAGGCATCCAACCAGACTAGTGCCCAACCTAGGGGGAAAGAATCTCACATCCACCATCTGGCCAAACACATCATTGATGAAAAAATTAAAAAGCAGCGGCGCCAGAACACATCCCTGCCTAACGCCAACACCTCTGGCTATTGGGGCAGTAACATGGCCCACCGTATCAACTCTTACCACCAGAGAGGAATGGAGGTACAAAGAAGAGATTAAACTAACAAGTCTCCTATCCACCAAGGAGCCCTGTAATTTCCTCCACAGTGTGTCCTATCCACGGTGTCAAATGCGGCCTTTAAATCCAAATATGCCACATAAAAAGCCCCATTCCTGGCTTTGTATTTGGCCATCAGGTGGTACAGAATGTAGCACTGCTCGATGGTGGATCAGCCCTTCTGAAACCTAGTCTGTTCTACTGCTAGGATTTTGGATTTAATCATCCATTTCTGGAGCCTATGCTGCAAATACTTAGCATAAACCTTTCCCACCACCGACAACAAGCTAATAAGTTGATAGTTACCTGAGTCCAATCTCAATCCCTTTTTAAAAATAGGGATTACCACTGCTTTTCCCCACAGCTCTGGGATTACACCTGTATTATTGATGGCCATGAACAAGGATGCAAGCATGGGGATCCACCAGTCCATAAACACTTTAATAAATTCAATATGAATTAAATCCGGGCCCGGGGCCCTATGGTTTTTGAATGAGTCGACCAATACCTCTACTTCAGCACCAGTTACGGGCTGCCACATAGGCAAATCCCCCAAGTTCCTCCACGACGACTCACTAGATGATATCTCATTTATACTGCCGAATATAGCCTGAAAATATTCGGTCCAAGTATGCGGGGGAATCGGGAACATCCCCTGCCTACCCCACTATTGATTGACCCGTTCATGAGTCTCCAAAACTGACGTGAGTCCTTTTGTTCTGCTGCTCGTAAGAGACAGCTCCATTTATCATTGAGGAATTTATCTTTTTTCTTTTGGATCAAACTCCTATACTGTTCTCTAAGGTCAAAATACTCCGGTGGGAGCTTATTCAATCCCTCCCTTCTATAGGTGATGTATATTATTATTATTATTATTATTAAACATTTATAAAGCGCCAGTAACAACCTGGCGCTGTACAGAACATATAATCAGCTGCGGTCCCTACCTGTGGCTTACAATCTAAAAG
>QEPC01004304.1:2946338-2971352 GCA_003113815.1 Sphenodon punctatus | reverse complement strand
GGGGGGGGGCGGCTCTTTTTTTTTAACAAAAATCCAGGCTGGGCAGGGTGGGTGGGGGGTGTCCCCCCTTCCACCCGCGCAGCCTGGGAGGGGGAGGGGGGAGGAATTCTGGAATTGTATTCCATTGATTTCAATGAGGACACAGTGCCCCATTGAAATCAATGAAATAAAACCGGTACCGGATTTAATCCGAGAATCCGGTTCTTTGAGAACCGGAAACTGGTAAATCCGGTATCCGGTAATTGCCCCGGGGTCCCACCCCTAGTATTATATATAACATGTTCAATATAAATGGCTAAGTGTGATATCAGGCTGCTTCTCGCCTCTTCTCTTCTTTCATGGCACATGAAGGCTGGGGCAACACAGGGTAAAAGATAAGCCAGAAAAGCTTAAAAGGGGACAGCTAAAGCAAAGCATTTGGCAGTCAGAGATAAGGGTTTCTGGCCAAGGGTGAGTTTTCTGTCAGGGATTTTCCTGGGATTTAAAAAATATATATTATATTTTGTGTTTTTTATAATTATTGTAAGCCACACTGAACCTTCGGTGAAGGGTGGGGTATACATTTAAATAAATAAATAAATAAATAAATAACTGTTGGAAATAGAGTGAGCGAGTCCCCCTTGCCCTGCCCCATCTGGCATGGCCCTGATTCTTTTTGGGTTAACGACTCAGGTAAAAGGTGGCAATCCTCTGTGGGCCTCAAAATCTAGCGACAGCAATTCCTAAACTAATACGGATCAAAATAATATGAAGATCCTTTGCTAGCAGGAGTTGGTTTCCTTCGGATTGAAAATCACTCAGGGTGTTTTTAGACAAGCGCCTCCCCAGCCACACCCCCACCCACCCATCGTGCATGTTGCAGGGCCACATTGGTGTCCTAGGCAGCCCTATAACATGCAGGATGGGTGGGTAATGGGTGTGGAGGCGCTTGTCTAAAAACACACACTCTGTCATCAAGACCCTACGCTTCTGATGTCTGAGCTACAACACATGCAGTCACTTGCTCTGTTTCTGATCCATTCTGCTGATGATGTCATGGTAGATGAGACTCCAACTACTGACAGATACATCCCTATATCAATATGTAGATTTCTTTTAAGTCTACATTGGAATTTAATATTAGTCATCTGCTTGTTAATGACTTATTAGGGTCCTGCCTGCTGTTTAAATCTGTATATTCTGTAGAGTTGTGATTATATCCACAAGATAAGGTTTTTTTTCACCTGAAATACGTAATAGTGGTCTCTACTGTGAAATTCTCTGTTACACACAAACCCGGTTTTGTATGAGAAGCACTGGCATAAAACATGGTCCCACACAGTGCTTCAAATGTGAGGAGCCCCAGGCTCTGGGAGGTCTGAGGTGATTCAGGAGGGGGCCTCCAACAGATGCAGCCTGTGAGTAAGGTAGAAACAACAGCATACCTCCTAAAAATCCCTATGTAGGAGGGACAGCAGGCTGAATCCCACTGTCCCTCTTTAAGAGGTCTGTAACAGGGTGAGGCTTGCCGGATGTAAATCTCTCAGGATTGGGGCCCAAATATATCAGTATTGCTGGGGTAATCAACTCTCAAGTATCTTTATTTCAACATGTCTCCACCAGTTAATCACAGATGCACATACAGTCACACTTGCTGTGGCTCTTAGTCTCTCTCTGGGGTTGCTTCCAGGGCAACGCACCCCTTGATCCCCTGGCTGAGCTCCTCAGTCCAGGCAGCCCCCCCCGGGCTTAGTCTTTGTCCTCACCAGGCTCCCAGTCTGGGTCCTGTTTCCCCAGCAGTATCTCTCTTTACAAAGCTTATCCCAAGTTTATTGAGATGCCAGCTGCATTCAGACACTCCCACTGTCTCTGGGTCAGGCTTCCCCAGCCCTGACCCTTCCCAATGTCCTTGCAGCCTGTTCCCCTCTGGCTGTTACCTCTCTCAGCCAAAGAGCTCTCTCAGAAGTCCTGGTGTCTCCCTCAACACTGAGCTAGCTCCTAAGCTTAGCTCTCAAGGCTGGATAGTGCCATTTACAGGTGCATTCTCAACTAGGCACTGACCTACTTCCAGTAGAGTGTCTAAGAGATGGGGTGGGTGGGATGATGGGTTTTTAGGGATGTATTTTATAATTTTGATTTTCTAATTTTGATGTTGTAAAATCAGTCACCTTGAGTCTCCAGAGGAGGACAGGGTAAAAATGTTAAAAAAAAAAAAAAAATTAAAATAGCAGATGTGGTGGTAAAAAACAATCTCTGAGCTGGGAAATGTTTAAAAACAAACTGCTCTCCCATCTGACTCTAGTATTTAGAATAATAATTAAAAAGTTATGACTGAAACTCTGCGTTAGTCACAGAAATAATTCTGAAGCCAGACAGAATTAATGAGATGGCACTATAAACCATGGAGTCCCAACTTGTAGAACAGCAGGTGTCAATACTGTTATGAAGAGGCTACCTGGTGGATGTGTGGCCAGACACACCCTAGGAGGCAAAGGACACAGGAACTGGGGACAAAGAAGCAAGGAACTGGACTTCTGAGCTATAAAGTCAACAACCAAAATATCTGTAATGCAGATCAAAGAGGTCGGGGCAATTGCTTGTATTATCTGGACTCTGATCTGTGTCGAGGGGTAATGCTTTCCTTGTAACGCTACTGTATATGCCTCGACTCAAATAATAAACTCATTTAAAAATAAACAAACACCAAAATGAACTTGGCACTTCTAATACCATCTGCAATGAGAAGGCTCAGCTCTGATCTGGTGGAACTAGGTGTGACAAGAACTTTAAGAACGCGAGCTGTACATTAGAGAAAGGAACCATTCAAATGGATTTATCCTATGTTGTTTTAACCTTTTATTTTCAAAAGCAACTTTCTTCATTTCTGAACTGTTTACATCCTTTTGATTTATAACAACTTATTTTATTTATAAGAAAGCTTTCTTTTACTTTACGTTAGTGTGTGTGTGTATTTGCTGAAACTGGTTACAAAATTTTAAAGTGGCTCTTTGTCTTGATACATCAGTGAGCCTACCCATATAAATACATTTCCTATGGTGGCCATCCAACACCTCAAATTAGAGATTGCCAAGCAAGGTTTGAGGACCTGATTTGTGTGTTTAGCCCAACACAGACTCTTGCAAGGATGGGTAGAAGGTCTCATGGGTGTGTAAAAGAAGACACCTATGACAATTACAAGTGGGTAAATGGAGTCATAGCAGAGTTTAGACATGCAGCAGGTTTTCAATTAAAGTTAAACATGTCCCAGACACATCCCTTGTGTGTGGCTCAGTACAGGATTGTGATGCTTTGTCAAGGGTTCATGGCTCTATTTTTTTTAAGATCGTGCATATCTTTAAAAAAGAAAAGTCTGTACATCCCGGACGCCCCTTTGCCCCATGACCCCTTACACCGTCCCTGGTGGTTTTCAAGAAAAGACTGGACAGGCATCTGCCAGGGATGCTTTAGGCGTAGGGTATCCTGCCTCAACTCAAGGGGATGGACTAGATGACCTATGAGGTCCCTTACAACTCTACAGTTCTAGAGATTCATGATGAAAACACCTATAGAAAGGTATGGGCAATGGGAGTAATGGGCACCCGATTATGTATTTGTGCAGCATTCAGCACAGCCGGTAACACCACAGACACAATATTCATGTATTTGGACAAAGAGGTCTGATGCACCCCTGGCTGCAAACTCATTTGTACATTACCTGGGCATGATGACTGGGCAGTGTAGGACTACTAGGCTGCGCCCACACAAAAGGCAGCTACATAGAACAATTCCTGGCCATGGCCTCATTAGCTTTCCTGCTTGGAAGGTATCCAGTCCAGGAAGAGCTCAGAGCCTCTTGGACTGCCAGTACCGGGCAGCCCTGCATTCCTTTGGAAGAGTGGAGAGGCTGTTCAGCCGCTAGCATGCAAATAGGGGCATTGTTCTGTGAGTGCAGAACATGCACACACAGACCCAGCTCAGGGCATGCACGGGCAGAAGGAACCCAAGTTTCCGCTGGGCACCAGCATCTTTCAACAGCTGATCAAATATATAATCAAATCCCCCTTCCCACAGGCTGGCTTTCCCCGTAACTCTGAAGTTCCCAATCATTAAATTCTGCCTGCATGACCCCATTTGGAGACTCAAAGCCGGTGACCCCAGCCACCTACAAAGCCATGCAAAGATTCAAACAACAATTGGGATCATCAAGGTCCCATCTGCGGATGGTGTGACTCCACCTGGGCTCACAACCAACATTTTGGGAGGCTCTGGTGGAACTGGGTTGCCAGTTCACACAAAAGCTTGCAATATTCTTAAAACCAGCTCTTCAAATCCTGCAGATTCCAGGCAAGCTCTCATGGGTGCAAAGAAAAGCTTGGAAATTCCACTGCAGGGGCCTCAGTGGCTCAAGCCAACAACAGGAGAAAGGGTCTCAAGCTTACGCTGTGTAAGCCAATTCCATGACTTTGGAGGGGGTGCTGGCTCATGAGGTTTGAACACTTGTGATAGGCAGCCTGGCAAAATGTCCCTTACTGGCCTGGAACCTGCAAACACTTTCAGTGCAACCCTCTAGCAGATAATAATAGGTTTTATTTTTATATAGCACCCTCCCGTCATGGCACTCGGAGCGCTTCACATTTAACACAACTTTTAATCCTCACAACAACCCTGTGAGTTAGGTTAGACTGAAAGAATATGGCCATGCACATTAGCAATTAGCACATCCCACTGAAGTGAAAGGGACTTGTGCGCATGCATTATCTTATGCTGGAGGATTGTGCTGCTTCTTGTGGCCCTCAGACAGCATTGCTGACTTTGAGCTCACAACTCTGCTTTTTGGATTTCTGATCATTACATGTGTCTTGTATACAGTCTTTCATCACAGTTATATCCTCCTTGTAATTCTGAATTGTTTGATAGGAAATAAGTACATAAAATACTCACACCATATATGTTGGTTTCATAATCATCATCACAGCCTACACAATAGCTCATTGCATAGCGGACTCCCAACACAGATCTAAAGTCCTTGTATATGGAAACCCTTTGTGGGTGAGCCACCATAAGCAGGGACCCGAGTTGACTTCGTTGCTGCAATTTGCAGTGATTTTCACAGAATCAGCCAATCCTCGCAGAATCAGCCAATCCTGACCATGACCCGAGGGTAAATAGGCCCCTGGGAGATGAATTGTGGGTGGGTGGGGTCTGAAGGCCCTATGTTTGCTTGAGGGAGGTGCTGAAATTCCAGAGGATTTGAGTTGTGTTTGATTAGCAAAGTTGTGATTCTATGTCAAACCTATTACAAATTTGCTTCCCAGCATGCATAGTTATGCAAATCAAGTTAATGATGCAAATATTAATACTCACAGTGAATTTTCAGAATTTGGCTTCACTAGTTGCAGAATTTAAGATTTTTGGTGCAGTCAACTCAGGTCCCTGACCATAAGGGACAGCAGGATACAGCCCTCTAGGGAAGCCTGAGGACATGTAGCCCAGCTGCTAGCGAACTGGAAGATAGCGACTGTAAAAGCCTGATCAGGGAGCCAGACTGAGAGAGACCAGGGAGAAGCAGGAGTAAGTCTCAGATGCCCATTAGAAGGTAGCAAGGCTCAGGAGAGTCTAGCCCAGCATCACCATGGCGTGGCCTGCCAAGGAGCTATAGGAGGCAGGCCACTCTGGAGCTGGCTTGGCAGCAGAAGGCAAGGCTAGAAATCTACTCAGGAGCTGGCTGGAATGGGAAAGCTCAGAGAGCCTAGTAGATCATGACTTTCTCAGGAGGGGCCAATGGGCTTGTGGGAATGGCTGCTTTACACAGTTTCATACCATAGATAGATAACAGTGCCCTGAGGACAGAAACTTGGGTTCCAGTCAGAAGACTTGAGTCTGAGGCAACCTCTGGCCAGGACAGCTTTCCAGATACACCCTGACAGGCATATGGTAATCTCCCCGGCGGTGCTGACATTTCACTGGAATTGACCCAGACAGACCTGTCCTCCTAACCAGTATAACCGTTCCTCTTTCCTGGCAGGCTGTATGTAGTCAGCTCTCCATACTGCTGCAGTTGCCAAGCGCGTGTCCTCAGGGCAATTTCAGAGTTGCCAGCTCTTCCAATTTTATAATGAACCGTGTGATTTTAGGGGTTTCTTAAAGCTGAAAGCCATGAGACTCATTAAAACCTGGGAGAATCTCAGCAGTCATTTTTTAACCCCCCCGCCCCCCTTCAAAGTTTCTATCCTTGATGGTTGCAGAGAAAAGATTGAAAACATATCTGCAGCGTGTCCTAAGGACCCAGAGAGGAGGAGGCAAATAGAAGAAATATATATCAAGTAATACACAGCTTTGGAAGCGCAAGTTTCTTACCTTGGCTGGGAGGTTGGACTAGATGACCTTTGTGTGATTCTAAGTTTCTTGTCCTGAGCAGTCTGTGACTGAGCCAAGAGAAAACCCTGCCATGCTGACAGTAGTACCTGTGACTGAACCACTATAATATAATATACATTTTATAAATTTTACTACGGCCTATCTCCCGCTATTGCCAGAATACCAGTATGATTAATACATAATTAATTAATATAATAAAACAACGTACTATAGAACGCTCCCATACATACATAACAACACATCATATGATGCTACAACCTATAACCATATACTAACCAACTTATCAATTCCACCACTGTCCCCTTGCTTCCCCGGGGGTACCAGATTAGTTCCCCGCCCATGAGGCAAAGCACTTATGCTATTTGGGGCTCTCCTGCCTTCGCCTCAGCAGAAGGGGAATACCAAAGGCCCTACAACTGCTTGCCGCAAGTTGAGTTGCCTATATTGCCCTGTCTTTACAATCCTCCCCTGCTCACCCTCCAATTGCCTCCCTCCCTTCCCTATTTTGTTTGGGGAAAATTACGACTTCTTCTGTTCTCCAACGAGCACAGATCCCATAGCCATAATCTTTATAGAGAGAGATGATAGCAGGTAACAATCGCCTGGGACCTTTAATATTAGATGATATTGGATGGAATACTTACATCTGTGATTTGGTCTCAGGTGGAGGCATGCACTGCCACCAATCCTATCCCCTTCAAGACAATTTGCCAATTGACCTTAATTTTGCTTGTATTAACATCTGAACCACTAGACCAGCTTTCTATTCCTGGGTCACATCTCAGGAGCACACAGATGAGGGGTTTGTTATGACATTTCAGGGGTCACAGGATGCCCACAGGGAAAGCTTGTCCCATCCCAGTCCTCAGGCAGGGGCATAGCTATAAGACGGACAAGCAGTACAGGTGCACTGCGACCCACATGCCTGGGTCCACATGTGCAGCTGTGTCCCCTGCCCACTTGCCTACTCCTCTGAGGGTTAAAGGCTGGGAACTACTACTGATACACACAAGCTGCTCTGATATAGGGAATCATGGGCTAGGCTGTGGGAGAAATGGGATTCTCTTCATGGCCAGAGAATTAACCCCAGGGATCTTGCCTGATGTGTCAACACACATAATCCCCTCCCTTGCCAAAAAATATGGTTGGGATTTTAGCAGCCGAACATTTAGTAAAGTCAATGAAATCACATGCTATATGTTTGGGAAACTGAGGCAATAATCACGATTTGACTAACCTTTGGGCTTTACCAAGGGTTACTTCTCTGGAGTAACTACTTCACTTTGGAAGAGTGTGCATGTGTACACACACACACACAAAGAGGCTGTCCTGGGGGTAAATGATTTTGCAATCAGGGAAGGGAGTCTCTATGCCAGGTTGACGATGCTGGTTATCTCTTAACTCTCTTGTTCACACAGACAGTTGCTTCTTCTGCCTTCCTCACTGTCAGCCAGTTGTGTGAAGACTCTGCAATACAAGCAAATCCCTGCTAATTAACCTAACACTCTCATATTCCCTTGTGTGAAAGAGCCTTTGCTGTGTGAACAAAAACAGGGATATTACTCGGGAGCAAGTGATAACAAGCAAAGCTCAGAACCAAAAAAGCACCATGGACTAGAAATAGCACAAGGAAACAGGGCTAAATCTAAACTAATCCCCAGATCAGTTACATAAACTAAGGCGGAATTTGGGACTACAGGTTTGACTGGGTAGGTCCGGAAAGCACACCTGCCTGACCTCATTCTCCTCCCTGCAACTCCACCCCTAAGCTATCACCTTCACAAAGGGCTGTTGTTATTGGGACAGAAATTCCAGTACATATCTGGCTGTTGTGTAACCTATGTGACATGAAGCTAAAAATAGCTCTCTCAGTTACAGGAAATTACTTTTGTAAAGTTGCACAATTTTTACGTCATTGTCAGTTGACCGTATCTAGTCAGAGGACAAATGTTATCATCAGAAGCTGGGGGTGCTTCCAGGGACTGGTCAGAGCCTTCGATCTCAACACCGTACACAGAGGGGCTATAGTGAATTTTTGAGAACAGGACCCAAGCCAAACTGGCAGAAAAGTAGGGGCAAAAAACGTTGGATGGAGGGCAGGTATTCTACATCCATCACGTCATATCAGGGATGGGGAACCTTTCCCCTCCCATGGCCAGTTTGAAAATTCGTACAAGCTCCGTGGGCCAGATAAGAGTTGAGGGCGGGGTGCGTTGATGATGGGGGAAGAAAGGAGAGGGTCCATATCACAGATCTGTGCTATAGATCCATTTCCTGTGCTTGACTGGTTGCCCTGAGCTCTGCTTCCTTCTCCTGGGCTCATTCTTTCAATGTTGGAGGGGAGGGACTGGACACATGAACCTGATCCAAGAATTGGAAAGGGGGCCAAACTAGCTGCAGGCCACATTTGGCCCATAAGTCACAGGTTCCCCACCTATGTTGCAGTAATGCAATAGGAATTTCACTATCTCACTACAAACAGTTAGTATGTAACAAATCTGTGGATAGGCAAGGTGCGAGGTGGTTGTACCGTAGTGCATCCTGCCTGCCTTGTACAGCAAACAAACTACAACTTTAATGGTCTCGCTGAGCTGATACGGGTAGTCATTAAAGCACCTGCTGTGCATTTGAGGGGCAGCCTCACTGTGTCAGAGGAGGAGCAACACTCTTCCCTGCCACTGCCTGAGAGTGATTAACTCTCAGCTTTCCTGTGTATTCATCAGTTCTGCAACCATTGCTGCTGCAGTTCTGAGCCCAGAGCAGGTGTCTGAAGGCTTGCAAGTATAGGCTTCTATTGGGTTTTTCCCCAGCCAGTGTAGTCAGCTGGTGAAGCTAGACCCCCAAATTCATTCCCAGGCAGAAGGGGTTGGACTATGCAGCCAAATTGTTTCTGCTGCAGTTTCTATGGGGCTGTGTCTATTGGGTGGTTTCTTTACAGTGTAGACTGCTTAGAAGGCTGTATGTTATAGTGCTGCATTTGCTAATATAAAACCTCTTAGTGCATTTATTATGATATTTTAATTTATTTATTTTGAGAATTTATACCCCACCCCTCCTGCAAAAGCAGCCCGGGTTGGGTAATTATCAATGGACCATTGCAGTCTTTAAGGAAGAGGTATATTTACTGTGCACAGGACCCCAAGTGGGGAACACACTGTCTGCAGAGGGAGTCACAATCTCATGGTATTATTCCACACCTCCTACATGTCTTTGTTGCTGGCAGGGAGCACAAGTTTATATTTCAGGCTCAAAATGGGGTCATCTGCGACAAAGTTTGGGAACTACTGCTTTCATCTACTACTGTTACTCATCCTGATGATCTGCTCTCATGCACTGGAACTAAAGTATCGTGTTTGGATAAACCAGCTCTTTTAGAAAGAGATCCAGCCTGAGCTGAAAGATTCTTAAAATAGTGAATCCACCACCTCCACTGAGGAAAAAGTTCCTGCATTTAATCACTTCCCTGCTTCTCCATCCTTGATAGCCCTATTTGGATGCACCCAAGACCTTTTCCCCACAGCATTATACTGCCTCAACCTGAGGTAGTTCCCAGCCGTCTACACTCGCTCCGAAGTCCCCTCTTCCAAAGTGCACTCTGTACATTCCACTGCCAGTTAGGGGAGCTTACATTTACTATTATTTTAAAATTTCTGCCACCCATGTCCCAGAGAGTCAGGAAAATTTAGCTGCCTTTAAATGCATCTTTCTTGACTGTGGGACTGAGTAGGTTCTTGGAGGATAGGTCCATAAATGGCTACTAGTCAAGTAGGTTGGTGGACATAACCTCCAAATATCAGGAGCTGGGAGTGAACAGCAGGGGACAGATCACTCCATGATATCCTGTTGGGTACCTATGCCTCCAAAATGACCAAAGTGGCCACTATCAGAGACAAGATGGAAAATTAGTCTGGCCCAGTATAGCAATTTTTGTGACCCTTTTGCCATGCAGCCCAGGTCCCCTGTAACAAAGTTCAGCAACCTCCAAGCTGACATACTCCTTCTGTACTTCAGTTTCTTCTCTGTAGAGAATTTACTTCAGTTCATTCACTCACAACCAACATACAGCATCCCTGTTCAGCTTCCTCCCTAGAATTAAAGCTTTCCCTCGTTAAACTGCTGCTTCCCTGACTCTGCTGTTCCTTCCTGTCTGCCCCAACTCTTACCTAGGCAGTCCCCCTACCTCCTTTAAGTTCTTGTGTTTCCCTGAGCTTGCATCACAGCTGCCTATCTTTTTCCCAGTTAGGCGCCCAGATCAGCTTTATATGCCCAGGTCACCTGACCTCCACTACCATGAGCCATACTCTAAATAGTCTCCCCACCTGAGGCGCCAGATAATTAAGCCAATTAGGGCAGACACTTTCCAAGAAACCTCTAGCTCCTCCTACTACAGCCGCCTGTTCCCTTTGTTGACAGCAGCCTCACCAATCTTTGTGCTATTTGCAAACTTCCTCAGCATGGTTCATATTACCATCAAATTACTGAATAGTGCTAGCCTCCAAGGGGCTTGGCTCCCCTTTCTCCAACAGGTTAAGGTCTGCTAAAATCTGGGTGTATCCTTCACCCACTGAAACCATGGCTCAGCTGTCACTGATTTTAATAGTGGAGGATTGCACTCTCTGGCTGTTGCAGAATACAACAGGATAGGGTTTTGCACAGGGTCAAGTATTTGTACTGGTGTTTGCATTTATTTGTATCTGTATCTACCTGTGCTCACTGCATTTTCCCCATCATTGCTTATGTGGAAAACACAGTGAGCACAGGTTCCTGAGTATGGGTTATTTTGGCACAAAAGTGCAGTGAGGCGTTGTCATTTTTGACAAGCCCATAAAATGTAGTTGAAATTGCTTCTAAGTCTGCTGTCCAGTTAAAAAGGGGAGCACTGGTTTGGGGGAGGGTGTTAGCTTGGGGAGGATGGAACAGGACATGGGTCTGATTCAGGGGGAATCGCTGGCTAGAGGATGATTGAGGCATGGGGCTGGCTCATGTGAGAGGTTGTTGGCTTGGGGATGGGGGCATAGGTCTGGCCTGTGGGTGTCACGGGCTTGTGGGGGGCCCGGGACTAGGCTCAGGGGAGATTGCTGGCCTGGGGAGGGGGAATGGGATATGAGGCTAGTTCAGGGAGGGGGGATGAGGCATAGGTCTGCTTGGGAGGAGTGGTTACTGGCTCAGAGAGGAGTCAATGGCTTGTGGAAAGTGGGATCCCTAGTCGGGCACGGAGCTGGCTCGGAGGAGTCGCTGGCTTGGTGAGGTTGCTGGCTTAGGGAGGATGAATGAGGCTGCCAAGGTCCCAACATTTCTTCTTGGCTGCAGTGCTAGAGACTGAAAGTTCTGAGACAGCAGAATACACAGACCTAGTATTTGTGTTTCAAATCTGGAAGCCCAAAGCTGCTTTTTTTGTTTGTGTTTTATCAAAACCTGAATGCATAAGAGCTACATGGGGCTCTGCAGGTCTGAACACACGGCCCTGGTTTTGGAAGTAAGTGAGCTCCAAAACGAATGCTGAGCACTTGATTGGACACACCTGGGTACTGTAGTAAACACATCAGGACACTGTAGGAATTCCATCACTGAATTGGAAAGCTGGAAGGGACCTCCAGGGCCATCCAGTCCAACCCTGGCACAGCGTCCGAATTTGCCATAGTCAAGTCACCCTGACATATGTTTACCCCAGTCTCTTTTTTAAAACCCCCAGGCTGCAATCCTGAACCCACTGAAGTAGATGGCAAAACTCCTGCTGACTTCTAGGGTTGCCTTGTCACCTCTTGCAGTTTGACCCGGAGACTCCCATAGGCCAAAATAGGAATTTCAGGATCGAACTGCAAGAAGTAGCAGCCCTAACTGACTCTCAACCCCAGGGAAAAGGCATCCGCAACTTCCCTAGGTTGTTTGTTCCATTGCCCAAGTGTTCGTAGAGTCAGGAAGTTTCTCCTGAGGATTAATCTAAATCTTTCTTTTTTAGCTTGATCCCACTGCATCGCATCCACCCCTCAGCAGCAAGGGAGTGCAACTGTTCTCTATCTTTTTGTGGCAGCTTCAAAGAATCCAGTTCTAGGGCTCCGCAGTCCCTGCTGATGGCGATTCTCTTCACGCTTATATCCTCTGTGCCATGCCAGATGCTTTGGATACAAGGATCAGCCCTGGCTGTCTGTACCACCAGGATGCTCAAAGCTCCAGGCTGCAAAGAGACCTCCCAGGCAGCAATTAGCAGGACAAGGTTTGGGGGCCCTGGCACTGTTTGTCTCAAAGAACACGACATGGCCCCTTCTCCTGAAGGACTGAATGGCTGCAGTCCAGCTTGGGGGAGGCTCAAGCAGCAGTGGGAGGCGAGATGTGCCTGTGTGTTTGTATGGAGACTGCCAGTGTTTCCTGATCGCTGGGGGAGAGTGGTGCTTTCCTAAGGGAGATGCTAAAGGGTAGAGCAGATAATCCTGGTCAGTTTCCATTACTATCCTGCTGAGGCAATACTCAGACATGGGACAGTTCACAAACAGAGGTGCTCAGTTTCTCATTAACTTCTCACAGGGTGTGCTCAAGGGGAGTGTATGGTAATAAATCTTGGCACGCACACAAGGTCACTGTGTTAGGGAAAAGACTATTCCCTGACTTTGGGAAGTTCATTTATGGCCTTGTTGAGACAGGCTGTAAGCTGCTTAGAGTAGAGACTCCACTTTCCTTTGTATCTTAGACAGTCCCAAGGCCTTCATACCCTAAAAAGACCTTCGTTCCATGCTACCTTGGCTGCTCCTTTCATTCCTTCTTGTTCATTGGCTTGGCTTCCTAGCATTCAGGGTTATTATAAACAGACAACAGAATCTTCAGCCAAGACGTCTGGCTGGATTCCAATTTGCCCTGTGTTCGGCCTGTGTACTTTCCCCAGCCTCTCAGCTTGGTTATTTAACACAAATGTCTTGCAAATGCTCCTGGTTTCCTCTCCCTCCTTGTTCCTCTGGGAAAGACATCACATTCCCACATGAGTTTTGTGTCCTGCATTAGGATAAAGGATTCATCAGTCTCCTCCCCTGCCATTTAAAAATCACACTCACCCTCTCCAATTCAGGATGATCAATGCTGTTGGGGCTCTGGAATTTCCTTTTCTGACCAGCCCTACCAGTTATGGCACAGTGAAAGCTCCTTGTCCTTGTCTTCACTAGGATTTTACATCAAGAAGGATAGCTCCTCCATGTAAAAATAAAAGCACACCTTATTTGCAAGGCCTAATGTATTGCGAAGGCCCCTGTCAGTACAACATCCGAGTGCACCTTCCCATCTTTAATGGACAAATGCAATCCAAACTGCTTCGTACAGAGTGGCGTGAGAGTTGCCCCTTTGCCGTCCAGACTCCCTGTAAGGCAGGGCAGTTCTGCTACTACTCTTGCACAGCCAGAAAGCTGAGCTACACCGAGGGGAGCTAACTTGCACAACAGGTGACATGAGCCTCACTCTATTGAGTCAACAGGAGTTTTGTCAACATTTCCCCATGAAGGAGCAAACTACCGGAGAAGGCAGTTTGGGGTAACTCCTCTCAGCAGAGGTCCTCCTGCAGGTGCCTGGGCAGGATGAGTCTGTGGAGTGCCCACATTGGGAGTTTGACCACTGCCTTCAGTGGATTCAGGATTGCAGCCAGAGACTCTGTAGCTGAACAGGCCAGGGGCTGTGCCCAGGTTTCCCAGGTCCCAAGCTAGTGGGTTAACTACTGGATTGCCATTTCTTTTTCAGAGTTCTCTCTTTGTGCCTAGAAGGGTCATTGAAAGATTTCACATAGTTCTGGAGAACTGCTATCTGTGCCTGTTGCATTTGGGGGCTGTCAACCTTGCACCTTTTCCCTGTCAGCATGCCCTCAGTCTGCCTGGAATGCAGCTTGTTCTGATGCTTGGCTCAATGGGCTTGTTCCTTTCTTTCTCCTTGTTCATTATGTCCATGCATTTCTAGGGCCTGTTTAATCAGTCGTGGTTTAATGAGTGTTTTGGTGGAATTGTCCTTTGGATTTGAACCTTACCTCTTGGTAGTTTGGAACAAGAGGACACTTCCTGTGTGACAAGTTCATGTATAAGAGGTAAAGCTTCCCACCATTCAGAAAACCGCCTCCAAGGCCTGGCACCCTGCAGGGACAGGGGGTTCCTTGCTGTAATAATTGTTTTCTCTTTGGGTTTCTTCACTGCCGCCTCAAGTTGCACTTTGGCCACTAGGGGGCCTGGGCCCCATGCAAAGGATTGAAATGCTGAGAAAAACGGTTTTTATTCTGGCCGAAGATCTGAGGGAATCCAGAAGAGCAGTGGAGCTGGGAGAGGCAGGCTGAAGCGTCTCTCTGTCTCTGCTCATTCCCCGCCGATCCTTCCGCCTCCCCTCCACAAGCCAAGATTTGGGAAGTCTCCTTTCTCACCTGGCTCACCAGTGCTATCGCTGCTCACGTGGTAAGGCTTCCCCTCGGTGGCTCTCTCTCCCTGGCGGTGGAGGGAAGGATGCCTTTGCCGTGGTCACTTGTGCTTTTTCTAATGGTGCTGCAGACCCCTGAGGTCACAGCAAAGCAGGGCACGACCCCATTTACTGGAGAAAAGAGCACTTCCCCCAGGAAGGAGCAAACAGCTGGAGATGGCAGTTTGGGGCACCCCCTCTCGGCACACATCCTATTGGAAACACCTCAGGAGCTGGGCAGGATGTGGCAGGGGAGCACCCACAACAATTCCAGGATCCCACTGGCTCCAGAGGAACCACTGAAACCGAGAAGGCTGCGCAGGGGGTCAGAGGATGATGACTCCAAGACGGTCCAGCAGTACATGCCCGAGATAAGAGTAGAGTTTCCTCGGCCCATCAATCCCGCCAATGTGCGGCCAACCAAGGCATTGGTGCTCTCCAGCACAGATCCGTCTGAGCACCGAGAAGGGAGCCCCACAGCCGCTGATGGCCTTGAATCCTGGGGCAACATGACCTTGGCGTCAGACAAGCGTCTGCAGATCCAGAATCCCCTGTACCCAGTGACATAGAGCTCTTACAGTGCCTATGCTGTCATGTTCCTGTCCCTAATCGTCTTTGCTGTGGGTATCATTGGAAACCTCTCAGTGATGTGCATTGTCTGGCACAACTACTACATGAAGAGTGCCTGGAACTCTATCCTGGCCAGCCTGGCCTTCTGGGATTTCCTCATCCTCTTCTTCTGCCTGCCCATTGTCATCTTCAATGAGATCACCAAGAAGAGACTGCTGGGGGACATCTCCTGTCGCATTGTTCCCTTCATGGAGGTAAGAGGTCCCACCCCATCCCGCTTTCCAGACAGCAGTGGAAGTAAGCTCCCTCTGGTGCAAATACCCCAGCACGGGCACTGTCTCAATCCCACTGCGTCCCACAGAGCCTGTGTGCACAGATGGGAGGGTCATCTGGGAAAATTAATACCCTACAAGATTAATGTTTGGGACGAGGGAGCAGCCTCACTCTGTACTGTCTCTCCTGGGGCAGTGAGGGAGCTGGAAGGAGACGGGTGACTCTAATCACTGGGGAAGGCTGTACCCGGTACAAAATGGGCTTCACACGTTTCCTTGTTGAAAGAAGAAAGAGCTGACAATAACTGTCTTTCAGATACCTTCATGGTTCCCATTACCCCAGTGTTAGAGCACCTGACATCCTTCACTGCAATGACCCTAACAAACCCCCCCATGTGGCCCCAATTTATAAAAGGGGAATCAACTTGCCTCGGGTCATTCAGGAAGTCTGTGGAAGAGCAGGAAGCTGAACCCAGAGATTGTGCTAGCATCCTAACCATGGGGCCATCCTTCCCTGAGGCTGGCCTAGCCATGTTTCAGTATGGACATGTAGGGGTTCTCCTGGCAGGGCTAACCGACAGCAAAAGCAGAGCAGCTTAGAACACCCAACTTTGCGTGCAAGGCCCAGCCAGCAGCCTGTGGGTATGTTGTCTGCTCTGGGTCTGTTGTTTCTCCCCACCCTCAGCGTACTGGGCCAGATCCTCAGCTGTGTAAGCCAACACAGCTCCACTGGCTTTCACACCGGTTGATACTGGCCTGTCTAGGGAATGGCCTGTTAAATCCCATATTTGCCCAGGAGACCTGGGCTGCTGCTCCAAGTCACGTCCCTTCCCATGGAGGGTCTTTGCTGTTTGAAGAACAAGAGGAAATCTGCCTGAACAGACACCAGCCACTGGGCAAGGGCACACGTGCTGGTGCTGAGTACTGCTGTCATTGTTATAGCCAACATGGGAACTCTGAAAGTAGGAGGTGCTGATAAGGGGGGGTCTGAGGGAGTGCTGTGGTCTACTCCTTTACCTCACAGTGGTCCCTCTTAGCTCCCTTAGCTCTGCCCTCACTCCACCTCACAATGCTCCCTTAGACCCTTTAGCTGTGCCGCCATCTACCCATCCATCTCACAGAGCTCCCTTAGCCAACATAGCTGTGCCCCTCTCCACCACACAGCACTCCCTCTAGCCCCCTTAGCTGTGCCCCTGTACTCATGATTTGAAAGTATGGAGGAGCTAAGGGAGGTGTGAGGAGTCTGATGAGAATCTGGGGGCAGGTGCTGCTCATGCCCCCCCACAACCGTTGCCTGTCATCACCAACATCCCTTAAACTAGCTGAGGCAGCTGCCCCCTGGGGAGATTGTGGAGCCTTGGCTCTGTAGCATTCCCTCCTTTGCTCTGTCACTCTTACACAGATTAATTCAGAGGGGCCTGCCCTGCATCACGCGCTCCGGCAGCCCATTAACACCAGTGAGGCTGTTCACACAGCAGGGTGCCCGGGGTATCGGGGGAGCAGGTTCTGCCCATACAAGCTGTAGGACACTGAGAACCTGAAGAAACCCCAGTTCCTTCTTGCCTGGCTCCATTTCTGGTCTCTGCATCCAATGCCCAGCCTGTGGGTGTTTAATCTGCCTGGGGCTGCGTATTCTTTTCTGCTGTGATTCTTTGCCTGCTGTGACACGCCTGCAGTTGTTTAGAAAATAAAGTTTAACCAGAGCTAGTGACTTTTCATTTGGGCTACTCTGAGGATGAAGGAGTCGGGCAGGGAAGGGGGCATTGTGCTCTGATGTGAGGTTACCATGGAGAAACTTGTTTGACTATAGAGAACGTCACCATGGAGAACCTGCTAATTAGTGCACAGGAAAACCCATCTAGCCATCAAAGTCTCATTTACCCCTCTGAGCGCAGCCTTTCCCTGCCCCGACTCATTCCCACAGCGCTCAGATCACAGCGGGACTAGGTAGCCTGTCTGGGGCATGAAGCCTAGTTACTCCTGGGACACATTTGATTTCCTTTCTTCCTTAACTGAGATCAATCAGAAGTAAGCCCACCATGTTCAATGGACTCATACTGGTGAAAAGCTAGGCTGAGTAAGAGGAGATCAAGGCCTTGTTCTTCAATGCCCAGGCCTGTGCTATACAGGTCCCTCTTGCAGGATGGTCCCTCTTGGTCTTCACACCAGATCTAGCCCCCTTGTCCACTACATGGGGAAGATCATCCAACGGTCCTGAGCAGAGCTGCAACTAGGTACCCAGCAGCAAGTCGGACACCCAATCGAATCTGGGGTGCCCAACTCGCCCTGGTTGTGTTTGGGCACCAACCAATACACAAACGCGACCCGACAGGCTACCTGACTCCCCAGGCTGACTCACCTCACTGCTAGGCTGCGTGCTGCTGCTCCTGCAGTCCAGTCCGGTCCAGTCGCTGCTTGCTGCTCCCTGCTCCTCCCTGGCCTGTGTGCTCAGCTGAGCTGGGGACTTCTTTTCGAGGGGGGAGAGCAAGAAGGCCTCTTCCCACCTGCGTGCACTCCCCTAATGGGTCCCCCATTCCTAGAGAGACCCAAATGGGGTGCACATGTGTCATTTTGGTTCCCTCTGGGAATGGGGGAGCCATTAGGGAGGTGCACACAGGTGGGAAAAAGCATTCTCACTCACCCCACCCACCCCCACTCAGAAAAAGCCAAGTGGGGAAGTCTCCAGTTCAGGTGAACAGCACGCAGACCAGGGAGGAGCAGGAAGCAGCGACCAGGATCGGAGAAGTAGCAGCCCAGCAGTGACATGAGTCAGCCCAGAGAGACACAGGTATCAGGATCAGCATCCTGGGACGCCCCAGTAATACCCACATTTCTGGGCACTGGGTACCTGATGGGGGCCGGCTACCCTGTTGGGTGCCCACAGAGGGTGCCCAAAAATGTGAGTATTACTCATGGGGAGCAAATGTGCCACTTATTGCAGCTCCACTCCTGAGATGAGTCCAGAGGTGGCCCCATCTACATAACTGCACTTCTACAGCTAGACTGAGCAGATACTCAGTTGGATAGCTAACAAACACGAGAGAGAGAGAGATATTTTTAATTGGAATGTGCCAATGAGATAATTTAGGGCACAGTCTTCTAGCAGGATAGCACAGGCACTAACTGCAAGCATGTTCATGAGTCTCCCTGAAGTGAATGGGATTCATGCTCCTGCTAACTGCTGGCATGCATGCTAGCCCACTAGAGGATCATGCTATTATTCTCCAATTTGCCCTCCTTTAAAACAGGGCAAGACTTTCCTCCAGTTCTTATTATTATTTCAAACCCACTAACTTGTGCTTGGCTAAAGCACACCTTTTAGTAGAGTATCCAGCCTTGATAGAGATACTGCAAGTGATGGCTCTCTCCCTGGGCCAAATGGTTAAACATCCTCCTCCCCATTAGAAATCTCTGCTTGATTTCTAATTTGAGTTTGTCCAGTTTTCATTTCCAGCCATTGATTCTTCTTGTGCCTCCCTCAGCTAGATAAAAGAGTTGATTAGCATCTAATACTTTCTCCACATAATGGTACTTACACCCTTATCAAGTCGCTGCTTAACCTTTCTAAGAAACTGAGCAGACTACGGCTCCTTAAGTCTGTCTTTGCTAGGCTTATTTTCCAGCCCTTGAAATATCCTGTTTGCTTTTCTCTGCAGTCTCCAATTTTTCAGAATCTCCTTTAAAATATGAACACAGAGCTGGGTACACTATTCCAGTAACATCTCCCCCAATCCTCATACACAGAGGTAAAATCCACTTCCCTCTTCACTACTCCCTTATCCTTCAAAAGATCATGTTAGCCCTTGTTACCACAGAATCACACTGGTTGCAGAGCTGCAGCAGGTAGCACATTTGCTACCCATGGGTAATACCCGCATGTGTGGGCACCCCAGCACACACCTAGTGGGGTACCTGCCTGCCACACTCCCCCATCAGGTACCCAGTGCCTGAAGATGCAGGCATTACTGAAGCATGCCAGGATGCCAATCCCAGCACCCGCAGCTCCCTGGGCTGACTAGTATCACTGCTGAGCTACTTGTCCTGGTTGTGACTTGCTGCTCCCTGCTCCTTTCTGGCCTGTGTGCTGCTCAACTGAGCTGGGGACTTCCCCACTTGGTGTCTTCTGAGCGGGGCAGGGGGGAGCGAGGAAGCCTCTTTTCACCTTCGTGCACCCCCTAATGTGTCCCCATTCTGAGGAGGAACCAAAATGGGGGTGCATACAGGACTTGTGCACACCCCTGATATGAGTCCCCCTGGGAATGGAGACCCATTAGGGGGTGCATGCAGGTGGGAAGAGGCCTCCTTGCTCCCCCCCCAATCAGAAAGTACCAAGCAGGGAAGTTCCCAGCTCAGCTGAGCAGCCCAGTGCAAGGGCCATGGAGGAGCAGGGAGCAGGAAACAGTGACTGGACCAGAGGAGCAGCAGCCCAGAGGTGAGATGAGTCAGCCTGGGGAGTCAGGTTGCCCATTGGATCGTGTTCGGGTACCAGTTGGTGCCCAAACGCAACCGGGGTGAGTTGGGCACCCCAGATTTGATGGGGTGCCTGATTTGCCAGATGCCTGGTTGCAGCGCTCACTGGGAGCTGCTGTTTTGCAAGTAGGTAGGAGATTAATGGGGGGAAATAGCCAAGGGATTAAAGTATAACTGGGCTAGTGAAGATTAGATTGCAGTTGGTAAATGCCTATAATGATAGATATCTTCTTCCACCAAGAAACAGCTGCTAGGATGAACAACCAGGGAAGGACAACTCAAAATGCTGCAGATGTTACATCTCTTGACAAATGACTCCCTCTCCTGTCGTTCCTGGCAATCCATGACTATCGGGAAGCGTTATTATTCTTTCATCTCTGAGTACCTCTTCTCTGCCAGTGACTGCATGCCAAAGAGCCCACAAGGCTCCAAAGGGCTTGCTTGCTCCATTTTGGGGGAAAAGCAAAGGTCTAAATTGTATTGTGAGTTGATAGAAATAAATATCATTATTATAAGTCCATAGGTCCATTTCCCACTGTGCAAACAGCTAGAACAAGGCCTAGCCCACCCAAGTTCTGTTACAGTTTCAGTTTAGTGCCGAAGTCTGAGCCTCTCCTCTGGTTTCTCTCTCCTGCTCCTGACTTGGAGTCACCCTCAGGCTCTCTGACATCTCTGTCACTGGAGACTCTAGGCTGGATGAGAACAATGCAGGTGGCAGAGCCAGCTGGGAGTGATTCACTCTTGGTCAGGCCACGGGAATAGCTCTTTGCATGGAGGAGGCTGGTGAAACAATGGGGCTGTGGTATTGTTTGGCAGCATCACTAAGTGTTGGGCAGTTCAAGCAGTGCTGGAGTGACCCAGCATCCTGTCTGTGACAGTGGCTGGCACCCCATGCTTCAGAGGAGGTGCAGAGATGTGGGCTCACCTGCCCCATGAAGCACTTGTCCCAACCCCTCCTAGTTAAAGATTGGCTGTAACCCTGAAACAGGAATTCCTCTGCCCCAGCTCAGTCATACACTGATGGGCGAGGGGCTTCCTCTGGTCAGATTGAATGTGCCACTCACCCCTCAGCTTCACTGAGTGCCCCCTGAGCCCATGCAGCAGAAGGAGTAGCTCCCTTCTCAGCACCCGTCGTTATTCTGGATACTTTTATCTTGTCCCCTCTTACTTCTCTTTAGCAAACACTGTCTCTTTCCAGTCTCTCTGCATCCAGGAGTTTCTCCAGGTCTACATACCTTTCTCTGATCCCCTCCAATTCAGCAATATCCCTGTTCAGATGGGATTGCCAGTGCTGACCACAGTGTTCCAGATAAGGCCAAACACTTAAGCTATGGAATGGCATCAGAATAGGGTTGCCACCTTTGGTCATTTTTTAACCTGACGCTTCCATTTTGGCCTATGGGGAGTGCCAGGCCAAAACCCACCACGGGTGGCAACCCTACAACAGAACCTTCTCTGCATGGTTTCCTATCAGATTCTTTATGCACCTGTGCCCCGTTTGTCTTTCTGACCATGCTGCACATTGAACGGGTTTTTTCCCCAAGCCGGCCGCAGGGAAGTCAGGCTTCTGTTCCTGAGCTGCTGCTGTTACATCCCCCAGCCCCACCCCCAGCTGTGATAGAGGCTGCAGCAGAAAATGAGGATTCTGGAGGTGTGCCTGCTCCTCCCATTCACCACGCTGCACTGCCATGCTCTGGAGCTCTAACCCAGGCCACCTGGCAGGAGCTTAGCACTGAGATGCCGGTCTCTGCTCAGAGCAGAGCCAAGCAGTGGTAGAAGTGCTAGCAGCACAAGCACCTAGCTCATGCGAGTGTGCTGCCTGGTTCCCACATTGGCACTACTCTAGGAGGAGGGAATGCTCAGGAGAAGTTTAGTGAACATTTGGCCTAGGCTCTGGGGCCCTGGGGGGCTAAATGGCAGCATTTCATTTGGAGAAAATGGAGAATAAGGGTGAAGGTTTTTCCTGGTGCTGTGCCCAAGTTTGCTGGATGCATCTTAAATTCATGCCTGCCTGACACAAGTGCTGAGGTTCCCAGTTGCACCTACAAGCTCACAAAGACCCATACCAGTACGTACTTGTCTCAGCATAATTGCTGGGATAAGTTCTCTGGCAGCTGGTCTCTTGTACAGCTGTCTGGCCAGTGAGCAATAACCCAGAGAGGCTTCCCAAGAAAAGTTGATGTCCCTGGCGTGGATGGTATTCGTCCCCTGGCTGGCCCTACCTAATTGGTTCTCAGCAGTGCTTCAGTGGCTGCTGTAGGCAGCGGCAGAAAAAATAATGTTTCTAGGAGTGCCTGCTATTTAGGTGATTAACTGTCTGAGATGGGAGTCTCAGGGAGATAGAGGGTGGCGTTCTCTGCCAGGTCTGACATTTTGCTATAGCTAGAGGTGTGTGCTTTGAGCATCCAATAGCCAGTTCTAAAGGAGAGGAAGGATGGTCCAGTTCTAGCCCCATTTGGTTTGCTGCTCAGGCTTCCTGTGGGTAAATCACATAGTCCTTGTTCACACACTCCAGCGAGGGGTAGAATTCTCCTTGTCAAACAAATCCCAGGCTATGTACCCTGTGCTGGCACATACCTTGAATGTACAAATGCGCCAGAGCATGTGCTACATTACCACACATTCCTGTCTTCAGAACTCTTATTCCTGCTTGCCATTCACTGTTATGCTAGTAAGAGGTAGCTTACTCTTAAGGGGTAATAACCACACAACACCCCTAATCAAGCTGAGGAGGAGGCTCCAGCTACTACCACTCATGCGTAAGCGACCCTCTATTGATGTAACACTTGAACACTAGCAGGGGTAACAGTTTTGAAGACAGGAGCATGTGGTAGCTTAGCACATGCTCTGGGGCATTTACGCGTTCAGAGATACCAGATTTCTTCAAGCTTGTGAATCCTACTCTTCAAAGGCAGGTGTCTCTGTGCCTGAATTAATCAATCTCTACCCTGCCTCCCAGCAGAGTTGGGAAGATCAGTGCAGTACTTGAGAGGCTGAGACACTGCTGATGAAGCCAGATAAGCAGTTGAAATAGGAAGAGCTAAGGTCCAGGGGCTCTGAGAAGTCACAGCTCTGCAATGCCAGGCTGCATGTAGCCCCAGAGCATGGCCTAAGCTTTCCACCTACCTGGTCTGTATGGGAGAGGCCCCATTCACCAGCTGTGTCTGAATTGCTCCTGGGCCAGCCAGTTCCCCTAAAAGTCAGTCTTTAGTGGTCAAAGCACCCACCCTATGGCAGGACCTGTAATTCTGCAGACTTCTCTTGCTGGGCTGTTCTAGGGAGGCAGGATGTGGCTGCTGAGTTTGGAATCATAGGGCCTGTGCAGCTCACTTCCCAGTGAGGGGATGTGCGAGGCTGGCTTGCACTGTTTGGGGAGAGGCTCAGTCTTTGTCCTTCACAAACACAGCTCAAAGCAGTTTATCTCGGTATGCTGTACTTGTGTTGCTGCAAGGCTGTGTCCCAGCAGCTGCTGCTGCTCATGACTCTGCCATGGATCCCTCAGACAGTATTGTTCCCAGGCTGGAGGAGATCTCCAGTGAGCCCATGGAAGGCCTCTAGTATTGGAAAAGCTCTCTGCAGCCTGAAGAGACTCCCAAGTGACTCCTCTTACGGCAGCTGAGAATGCTAGTAGCCTGCCATCCAAGTGATGTTAGTGGTGGTTATCCCACCAGAAGGTCTCACCTGGAGAAAAGCCAGGGTTCTCCGTCCCACTGCAGCTAACTCAACTCCTGGGCTTTCTCACAGCCTCACTGTTGACTGGTGTCCTTCTAGAGCTTCTCCTAGATCTCCCAGGCCCTTGTGATGTGTAGCACTTCCTTGTCCTTGCTGCCGAAACAGGGCATCCTGGGCAGAAGTGGATGAGTTGAGGGTGGGTCTATTCAAGGCAAGAATCCTAGCAGGCGGAAATCCTTTCTCCTCCCCCAAAGCTGCCCCAGGAGCTCCAACCTTGAACTCTAACTTTCTTTGTTTGAAAAATCAACAGATTGGCTAAGAAATGGACAGAGCCCCACCCCTATAGACACTCCCAGTTTTCTGCCAGTGTCCATTAGGGGTGTGCACAAGGAGCCCATGTCATTTTTCGTTTTTAAAATTGTCATTTTTTGTTTTTGTTTTAGAACTTTTTTTCATTATTTTCATTTTAGTTCATTTTTGCATTGGATTCCAAGAGGAATCACCTTAGACCAGGCTTCCAAAGCACTTTCCCCCTTCCCCAAAGTTGCCAAGAATGCCACAGAGCAGCAGGAATATCACCAAGAGACTGGCATGTAGCATGCGGGCAGGGGACAGAGCAAGAGCAGACACTAGCAGGCAGTGGGCACTGCATGGGGGAGCACTGAATCACCAGGGACTGTGACTCGCAGAGGAAGGAGGAGACAGCTGGTGGTGCATGCCACAGCAAGACTTCAACTTCTGGGAAGCAGAATATCAGGGAGAGATTGGCATGCAGCAGGCAGGCAAAAGATGGAGCATTCGGGGCACAGGCAGGCATTGGGCAAGCTGGCACTGAGAAGCAGCAGGGACTGGCAAAGGAAACACACTGTCCCAAGTCTGTTGGGCTTAAATTAGCAGAGACTGCCCTCAGAAGGCAGGACTTATGAGAGAGACAATACAGTCTGGTAGTAGAAGCAGCAGCAGCAGTTTTCCAGATGACCAGCAATCAGCCTTGCTTTAGTACCCCAAAGAGTGACAGACAACACTTCAGAGGGCAGGACATAGAGAGAGAGTGTGTGCAACTTCAAGGCATCAGCTTGTAGCAATTGCCCTGCGGGGAGCAGGTCTTGGGAGAGAGAGAGACACGCATTAGCAGGAGCAGGCAGTGGTGGCAGGTGGCGGAGGAGCAGAGGCAACAGGCATTGGCACTGGCATGGCATTGGCAACCCAAAGTCTGGCAGAGAATCAACTTGCAAAGAGTGCCCGGGGGGGGGGGGGGGGG
>QEPC01004304.1:2921958-2946317 GCA_003113815.1 Sphenodon punctatus | reverse complement strand
GGGAGCAGTACTTGTGTGTGTGTGTAAGAGAGAGAGAGATACGCACTGGCAGGCACAGCAGCAGCAGGAAGTGCCAGTCAGTCTGATGGAGGAGGAGCAGAGGCAGCAAGTAGTGGCACTGATGTTGGTGCCCCCAAAATCTGGCAGGGTATCAACTTGCAGAGAGCACCCCAGGGGGCAGAACTTGTGTGAGAGAAAGGCTCACTGGCAGGAGGAGGAGCAGCAGCAGCAGCAGGCAGTGCAAAGCAGGCAGGCAGAGGAGGAGCAGGGGCAACAGGTAGTGGCACTGGCATTGGCACCCCAAAGTTTTTCAGGGTATCAACTTGCAGAGAGCACCCCAGGGGGGCAGTACTTGTGTGTGTGAGAGGCGCACTGACGGACACAGCAGCAGCGAGTAGTGCCAGGCAGGTGAAGGAGGAGCAGAGGAGAGGTATCTACTTCATACTCATATGAGGTAGATAAAATGGCAGGCGGGCACTGGCAGTTGGCACTACCCTAGATATTACAGGTAGTCAACTTGCGGGGGCAAAATAATATTTATGTATTTATTAAAACATTTTATATCCCACCCCTCCTGCCAAAGGCAGCTAAGGGCAGCTTACAATGTATACAAAAATAAAACTACACATATAAAAATACACAAACAACATAAACATAAAACATCTAAAAAGGGGTGAGAAGAGGGGGAAAAGGGGGGAAACATCCCCCCTGGGAAAAGAGGAGGGAGGAAAAAAATACCCCACCCTTGCCACCCCACATAAAAATAAAAACCCACCCTCTCCCATCTCCCTCACCAAAGGCCTGGCGGAACAGAGAGGTCAAAAAGAGGAGAGGGCCAGGGCCACCTGGGCCTCTGCCAGGAGGGAGTTCCACAGCCTCGGTGCGGCCACCAAGAATGCCCTCTCCATAGTCGCCCACCAGGATACCCGGGGGACTTTGGGAAGGGAGCTCCTGGTCGACCGCAGGAGCCAATCCAGAGCACGGGGAATGAGGCGATCCCGCAGATATAGGGGTCTCAAGCCATATAGGGCTTTATAGGTAAGAACCAGCACCTTGAATAGCACCAGTGTAATATACTCCCGGCAGCCCATTTCCCTAAGGAGGGGAATAGTCCAGTCTTGAGGTGATGAAAGCATGACTGATAGTGACCAAGTCGGAGATGTACGGCCAAAGCCATTGCACCAGGTGTAATTTATTGGCGAAATGCGCTCCTCACCATAGCTCCAACCTGGGCATCTAGATGAAGCTATACATCAAGGAGCACTCTGAGATTCTGAACCTGGGAAACCAGTGCGGGGCGAACCCCATCAAGGATGGGGGACGCCACACCCACCGCCTTCCCCACTAGCATTACTTCTGTCATGTCAGGATTCAACTTCAGTCGGCTCACCCTCAGCCACCAGACATCATGTAAGCACCAAGACTGTGGGGTCTGGGTTGGATGAAAAAGAGAGAGATGAGTGAGAGAGGGGAGGGGGGCAGGGGGCAGCCAGCATTTGGGCAAGAGGGGAAGGAGGCATCGAGACCCAGCAGAAAGGAGGTGCAGCAAGGCTGCCCCTGGTGTTGTGCCCTCTCACTCCAACTTGAAGGGCAGCTATGGGAATCCCAGCAGCAGCAGATTGACCTTTAGGAACAGCAACTGCTTCACCTCAAAGGGTGGGGACTGACACTGTCCCCTGCCTGAGAAAACACTCGTTCACTGGGCACACTGGTTGGTGGGCAGGAGAGCAGTTCCTGGGCCAGGCCCTGCCATACCTGGCCCTTTTGTGCCCAGTACTGCAATGGGTTGCTGCTGGAAATTCACAACAGATACTTGGCCACTGCCTTCGCTGCATTATCAGGCTCCTTGCAGATGTGGCTGCCACACTCCTCCCCAATGGTCGGTGCCCATAATATCTGCCCTAGCATGCTCCAGTGGGTGGTGGCCAAAGATCTACTGCTGGCCCTGCTGCTAGCGCTGCTGCTGGGGGGTGCTCTGCATCTCATCCCCCCTCCTCAGAGCCCTGCTCCTGCCGTATGCCTCCACACCCTCTCCACCAGTACATGCTTCCTCAGGGGGCAGTTCGGGGAGCAAGATGCCGCACTCCTCTTTACTCAGGGGTCCAGCATAGTGGCAAGAACGTATTCCTTCTTCTCAACCAGCAGGCTGAAGTGCTTCCTCAGCCCCTCCTGCAATCTTCGTACCAGGTCCACCATCTCTGGTACAAGGCGCCACTCCTCCAGCCCCTGGTCCCTCAGAAAGCCTGCCAGTTTCCTGCCCAGGATCCAGACCAGGGGGTTGACCTGGCTCAGGGTGGCCATCAGTGCTCTCAGGGTCTCCATCAAGTCCTTAAAGGGCTTAAGGATGTTTACGACCTAGGCCTCATGACCCAGTCTTTCCACCCTCATGGTGATGCCATCCTGACCTTGCCCACATGGGCTACCTCATATAGGATGTGCAGCTGCTCCACCAGACGCTCCAGCATGAGGATGGTGGAATTCCAACTCATGCTTACATCCTGCACAAGGCAGTGCTTCTGCGCCCCCAGCTCCGCCTGCTTCTCCCTCAAGAAGGGACTGCCCTTCACAATCTTTTTGAAGTAGCCCATGATCTTCCTGCCCTTTTCAATCAGCGTGGGAAGGGGTCCTCCAGGCCCCTTCTCCCCCAGACCCAGAACATCCCTCACCACCAGGTGAAGTGTGTGGGCAGCATAGGCGATTCCCACAAACCCGTCATCCCGCACTGTCTTACACATATTTGCCCCACTGTCGCCATGAACCTCCTGAAAAATTGTGGTCTTGCCATTAGCCACACATACACCCAACATGGCATAAGGGCTCCAAGAATGTTCATAGCAGTGTGGTTCTGGTCCATGACCTGGGCGTGAAGCAGGGCTCACCAGTACCCTACTCCCTAGCCGCTGCCACCTACTGCTCCTCCTCCTGCCACCTGCACCTGCCACCAGTGCACAGTCAGGGCCAGGTAGGCATGCTGTGCATTTCTGCTGCTCCAGATGTTGGTTGTAAAATGCACAACATGTCCACCTGTCCTTGCCAGCCGCTTCTTCACCTGTTCCCCGGCTGCCTGGTACAGAGATGGCACCACCCTCCTGCTGAACGTGGTGCGTGAGGACATCTAGTAGTGGGACGCCAGAAGTGCCATCAGCCTGCAGAAGCCCACGCTCTCAAAGATGGTGAAGGGCTGGTCATCTGCGCAATCATCTCACCCACCTGCTTGGTGATTTGCATTGCTGCTAGACGACACCCTCCCTGGCACCTGTCCCCACCTCAACTCCTTCATGGCGGCCTGCCGATGCCTGTCTCTTATACACATCTAGATGTGTATAAGAGACAGGAATAACCCCTCTCCTGGTGCACTGGCACCTGTCCCCACCTCAACTCCTTCATGGTGGCCTGCCGATGCTGCTGCTGCTGCTACTACTACACTTGGAGGGTGTTGAGATGGGGCCTGCTCTGCCTGGTCCCTCTCTGTCCCCTTCCCCTAAGTGGAGGAGGTGCTGGAGCAGTGAATCTACTACTGCCCACTGTGCTGCCTGCTCTTGCAGCAACAGAGCTTGGCGGTGGGTTTTCATGTGGAAGTTCATCCCAGTGTTGGTGAAGTGTCCCTGTTGCTTGTCATGGTTGATGTACTTCCCACGATGCTTGCACTCCACCTCTCCTGCATGACCCTCCACCTGCCTAAAGTGAGCCCACATAGTTGACCTGTGGGGTGCTCCCACCTTCCTGCCACTGCTGCCTTTGTCTCTGAAGGGGCCACAGGAGGAGGACATGTAGGGGCCTCAGCAGGAACAGCAACGTGTCCTCCTCCCTGCCAAGATCCTCCACCGGAGGGCTACAGCGGGAGCCCAACAACGTGCTGTGTTGCTGCTGCTGCTCCTCCTGCCAGGGATGAGCCCAAACAACTCCTCCCCCAAATCCTGCCCAACTGCAGTTGCCCCCTGGAGGGTGGTTCCAGGGGCGGAAGCCTGCTTGACAGGTGGGTGCCCCAGCATCACGCACATCAGCACCAGCATCACTGCTGCCCACATCTGCTCCCACATCTGTGCTGCCAGTGCCACTGAATGCTTCAAGAAGGGTGTGCTGCACCCTTCGTTTGCCCCTCACTCCAGTGCTGGTGGAAGGTAGGGGGTCCCTGCCTTGACCATCACCACCACCTGCCATCAAGCCCAACATCTCAACCGCTTCTTCCCCCCTGCCAGTGGCAGGATTGCCAACCCCTCCATATCCACATTCTCTTCCTGTGCCCAGGGGGCCAGCTGCCCCTGCGTTGGCTGTCCAACGTCCAGAGCTTGCTTTCCTTCCCTTCCTCATGGTATAGCTATATGTCTATTCTATATGAAATATATTTCTATTATCCTAATATCTAATCTATTTATCCTATCCTATAATCTAAATATATCCTGTAAACTAATTATATCCTGTAAACTAACTAAAACAAGGGGCAAGAGAGGTGATCAACACCCCACAACTCCCATTGTGTCCCCTCTGGCTCGATTTTTATAACAGATCCCTTTGAAAATCTGGCCCCAAGGCCTACCCGTACCACAGGGCTAGTAGACTGCAGTTTTCTGGTAGAAGCAGGCTGCCTGGAGGTGTGAAAAACAGCTGCTAGGTTAGGATGACTGGCAATGCCATCGCTGCAGTGAGTAGGGAAATGGGGCTTGGGGATGAAATGCATTGATCCTTGGGGTGAGCGGCGAGGGGGAGTGATGGAAAATAGAGCTGAGTGTCAAGCAGCACCCTTGGATTTGGTTTGCAAGGGCTCTGGGGATGAGTTTGGAAGAAGGGCATGTCCTCCTAGATTGTGCCAGCGGGAATAGAGGGGCTAGCCCAAGACCCCAACTCTGATGGGGGTTACTCAGGGCCCTTTGAAGCCTTGCTTCCTGATCATATTGCTCTCCTCTGCCCCACCCTGAGGGGGAAATCTCTCCATTCCTTTACTAGCTGGAGAAGGCAGGGGGTATCCCCCACTCCTGTGGTGGCCCTAACTGATAGGGGAAATTCTCCCCTGCCTCTCTTTGCTTCCATGCCCACTCCATCCATGTCTAGCAGAACTGCTATTCTCCATTTGTTATCCTGTTAGAAACCTCTGATAGATATGATCTGTACATGCTGCGATACGGATCCCTGTAGTCGATTGCCTAATGCATCGCCAGAGCTGTTCCCAGTAACAGCCTTTAAACTACACCTATGAAGCTCAACCTCCACCCCTGATTCAGCAGCCCCTTTTTCACTGGAGCCCCACTGCAGGCATGATGGGGAGCACATGTCCCTGCTATGAACTTTTGATCCACAGGCTATTCTGAATATCCTCACTAGAAACCTTGCTACTTCCCCAGCTGCTGTTCTAAGGAGATCCTTGGTAGTGCAGGCCACAGCCTGGGAGTGGATTTCTGTTCCATGCAGCTGTGCCTGGCCCCGACACATACCTCCAAGCATTTTAAGCAGCCAGAGGGACAGGTCCTGCCACTTTGGCCAACAAGCTCCACCTCTCAATGAATAAGCACCACCCCCGCACACCCACACACCTCCCACCATTCCAAGTGCATAGAGAGGGCAGGACGCTCTCCTGTCTAACATTCCCCTTAGTTTCTCATCATTCCATCATGTCCCCATTGGCCTCTGAAGTAGGTCTAAGAAGAAACAGCCTTCTGTCTTTGTGGAATTTCCCCTCATTTCTCAGCCTTAGGGAAAGGGTGGCGTGTAAATTTAAACAAATAATTGTTTGGAACATTGGTCAGAATTCTGAGGTGGATTTGAGCCACAGCGGAATTTCAATAGAAGTTCTGATAGAATGATTCTGCACGTGCAAAATGGCGGCACATGTAAGGTGCTGCCATTTTGCACATGTGCAATAGGAAGCAGAATCAATCCAGTCATTTCAGAAAAATGTGGATCAGATCATATTAGATCGGTCAAAAACAGAATCCAAGATGGAATTTCGTTACAGCCCTGTTCAAGTGGTTTCTCCAGGAAAGAGGTGCCAGAGGATTGAATACTGGTCTCTCTCTCTCCTGAAAGAGGGAGTGCCCCTCCTAACTAGGGATTGTTGGGAGGTATGCTAACTGAGCAGGACAAGTGCCTGTGAAAAACTTCTGCCTAATGTTAGATGCTCCCTGTGTTCAGAGAGGGTCCCTGCAGCGAGTGCCCAGAGTGTGTGTAACTCTTTGTGAACACTACAGTGCTCAAAATGGGCGTAGTGTTTTCTTCTAAGCCTCAGGAAAGTGCAGTTTGTATTGGTGAGGGCTGTGAAGGGCAGGGGGTGTGGTCACCCATTCCCCACTACACTCATTGTGGATGCTTATTTAGGCTCCACATCATCTCAAACCCACCCGGAACTTGGCATTTCTCCTGCGTACTCCGTTCCCTCTTCCCCTTTGGCAAACAGGAATGTTTTCTTGGGTCCCTGAATGCAGCGGAAATTACCAGGGGCTGTTTGGGGACAACAATAACTTGAGCTTGTTTGGCAGCTTGGTGGCAGCATACAGAGGGACAGCAAGGGCTCCATATACCACTGGCTATTTGGAAAAGATTTGGTGGTGGCCAGAGGGCTGCTGGCTCTCTGTACTAAATAAGCTTTAGAACATGACATGCCCCCCTAATACCAGAGGGAGTTTGTGGGACTGTGAATAGGAGGGGGAAGGGAAGTGACCATGAGAGAGTCATTCTATTAAGACAGGGTGAAGGGGCATGAACAGCCCTGGCCTAGAGAAATGAGCACAGGAACAAGGGCTTTATTCCTTGCTCTGCCACTGACTCCCCAGGAGGCCTCTGGCTAGTCACTTGACATCTCTGCCTCCGCTTACTCAGCATAAAATGAGGACAGCAATATTGCCCCTGCCATTAGCTCAATTTCAACCTGTTTCTTTTCTCCATGTTCCAAGGTGTCTTCCTTGGGGATCACCACCTTCAGCCTCTGTGCCCTGGGCATCGACAGGTTCCATGCGGCCACCAGCCCACAGCCAAAACAGAGGCCCATTGAGCAGTGTCATTCCATCATTGCCAAGCTGGCTGTCATCTGGGTGGGCTCCATGACCCTCTCCATGCCCGAGATCCTCCTCTGGCAGCTAGCACAGGACACCTCACCAGTCTCTGGCATGGTGACTGACTACTGCACCATGAAGCCTTCCTCTGAGCTACCCGAATCTATCTACTCGCTGGTACTGACCTACCAGAATGCCAGAATGTGGTGGTACTTCGGCTGCTACTTCTGCCTGCCCATCCTCTTCACCGTCAGCTGCCAGCTGGTCACCAGGAGGATCAGCAGCACAGAGAAAGCAGAGTGCCGTGGGGCCAAGCATAGCCAGTGCGAGAGCCAGCTCAACTGCACCGTGATCGGTCTGACAGTGATTTATGCCCTCTGCACCATCCCCGAAAACGTCTGCAACATTGTGGTGGCCTACCTGTCTCCAGACATGGCCAAGCAGACCCTGGATCTCCTCAGCCTCATCAACCAGTTCTTTATGTTCTTCAAGTGCTCGGTGACCCCTGTGCTGTTGCTCTGCCTATGCAAGCCGCTGGGCCAGGCCTTCATGGACTGCTGCTGCTGCTGCTGCGAGGAATGTGGGCAGGATACCACCTCCAGCGACGGTGGCTCTGACAACAAGCTCAAAACTGAGATGTCCTCCTCCATTTTCTTCGACAAGCCCAGGGAGTCGCCTCACCCAGTCATGGCCATTGGCACTCCGTGCTAAGCTCAATCAGCTCAGGAGGAGCATCACCGGCTCTTCTGCTGGCTCCTCCCAAGACCAAATGCTGTTTCTTTCTCTTTAGTATCAAGGTGTGAGGCGACAGGGCAGTGGAGATGGAGCAGGTGTTGTCATGGGCCGGTTCAGCACCAGCTCCAACCACTGATGGGGTCTCAGAGGCAGCTGTCATCTCTGCTGGACGTACCAAGGCTGTAAACATCTCCCAAGCCCTGATCTGTGGCACGGCTAGAGAGGTTGCTGCCCTGCGGGAGGGTGATGCCACAGACAGCTGCACTTCCAGTGTCTTAGAGAGGACGTAGTAAAGATTAACCTCCTTGTCCTGTTGCATTGTTGAAGGGTTCCACTGCCCCTTCCCCACAGACAGTCCCATACATTAGCTGAGCAGTACCCTGCCCTTGGTAAACCAATAAACTAGGTAGAACTAATGTTTCTCCTGTGACACAGTGTCTTTAATGCAACAAGGTGGCAGAGCGAACTGGGCACTGCCAGAGGCACCTGGTGAATCCAGCCACCTAGAGCCAAGCACGCTGTTCTGAGGCTTCTGACCCGTGGGGAGCAAACAAGCCCACACAGATGCAGTGAGGGGCCCAGGCAGGGTTCATGTAAGTGAAAATGGGGACTGTGCTGTGAATGAGATTTGAAAGGCTTGGATGGTTTGATCTAACTGCGTCCTCAGATGTCCTCAACTGCATTGACGTAGAAGGGCAGAGCCAAGCTGAGGGTGATGATCCCAATGCTTGGGGGCTGTTTGGCTGTGCTCCTTTCAGGATCCCTGTGCTCTCATGATTCTGAGGGGATGTTCAGTGGTGGCTCTGCATCACACTGGCAGGAACTACAGCCCTAGGGACTGATCTGTTGGCTAGAGAGCACCGGAGAGCAAGGCCTGCCCACCACAATACAAGGGCAGATGCTCCTCTGCTCAGAGGCTGCTTTATGCATAGTCACAGCAGGGCTGAGGCCCCCATCTGTATGCCAGGAGAGGCATTGGAGGTTAGCCCTGAGCTGCAAGCTTAGGGGTGCTGGGTTCTAATTCTGACTCTACCACTGGCTCCCTCAAGGGAGTGTTGGGGCTCATACTCTTCCTGTTGTGCTCCCAGGGAGCTGCAACTGTTAGCAAGGGGCAGAAGAAAGTGATTATTAATTTATCACCAAACCTGGAACATTGCCCTCATCCAAGAGCCACTCTCCAGCTTGAGCTTGGAGATGCTCAGGGAAGCGGCTAGGCTGGGTGTGCTGGGCCTGTGCTGGAGAGGCCCTTTTTGCTGGCACAAAGTTCTCTCTACATGCACCTGGGGCCATGAATCCAGCATAGAGTGGCTCACAAAGCCTGTATTCTGCCCAGCACAGAGCACAAACAGCAGCCTCCCTTGGGAGAAGGAGGTCCAGCAGCCTCGGTTCAAAGCCTGTATTTCGGCACCTGCTCTCTGCAGGTGGATGCTGGTAGCTCAGAGCCAAGTCCACTGGATCACAGTATCCCCAAATGGGCAATACTCCCTCCTGGGCATTTATATTATAAGTGCTTATACCCCGCATCCTCCTGCACATTGGCAGCTCGGAGCGGTGAACAACACACAAAACAACATCAATAAGAATACATAAGAATTCAGGAAAGTAACAATAATCCAGAGTGACGGGGGGATCTCCATCCCCATATCCCTGGCCTGTCATAGGGAATGGGGTGGGGGTGCAGGAACAGTTCCCTCCATGACCCACAGAGGCATGGGAGTAACTCTGGGCTAAAATTTATGGGAGATGCTAACCCTCATAAGCCCTACCCCCATATCCCTCGAATTGTGGGGGATGCATCTCTCACTATAATTACTCCTATACCAGAGGTCACTGGAGACCAAAATGAGGGAGGGGGCTGGTCCCACCACCCCTGTTTAGGAGATACCTATCCCCTCTGCTCCACCCCCTCATTGACACCACTGGCAGGAAGCAAGTGACTTGCTTAGAGTGTGTGATCCCGACCACCACCTCAGCCCCCTGCCTGCTTAGGAATGGATCCCCACTGACACACCCAGCACCTTGGTCTTGCCCAAGCCTGGCACTGGGAAGTTAGCACTTGGCGGCTTGTTAGTAAGTCGCAGCTGCCACCAACAGGTGAGGGGCACAGCCCCCAGCACATGGCCCCTTTCTCAGCTGCTGAAGCCCTCCAAGTCGGGTGGAGAACCTGGGCCAATTTTAAAATGAGTACAAGTTTGAGGGCTGCATACAAGTCAGGGGTGGGCGTGCTTACAAGGTGCATGAAGGAAGAGAAAGGTTCAGATCCTGGATCTGTGCCATGGATCTATCAGTTATCTTTATGTGCATGCCCTCATCTCTGCTCCCTTACCCTGAGCTCAAATTTTCAGTGCTTGGGAGTAGGAACTGGATCTGGGGAGCCAGATTCAGGAACTGGGCCACATAAAAGCAGGATGCATTTGGCTCTCACGGCTGAAGCTCCCCATCCTTGCTTTAAGTTATACCTACAGCAGGCACCCACAGTTTGTATCTTTTGGGGGGCAGGGAGGTTTGGCTTCTCTGAATTGTGAGCTCCTGGCAGGAGGTTTAAGCAGCAGTATCAAAGCATGCCGCAGGCTGGAATGGTCCTGTTCTGCACTGCCTGGGGCCTAGAGGCCAGAGCACTGCCACATGGGGAAGGCTGAATTTGGGACTGCTACCCAGCAACAGGAATCAGACAGTGCCCTGAGGCTTCAGCCCAGGTAAAGGGGTTTCTCTGCCTCCCTTTTGAGATCCATGACTGAAAATGCTCCTTAAGCGAAGATGTCAGATACTAGTATAATTCTGCCCCAGGAGAAATGCTCCAGCAACTGCTAGGAATCTGCAGAGTACAGGCAGCCATGACTGCACAATCCTGGCTTCTCATTGGGCTTGAGGCTGCCATGATTCACCCCTTCCCTTCAGCCAGTAACCCCTGCTGCATGACACACAGCTACAGACATTGGCAATGTTTGGAGTTTCCCTTTGAGGCTGTGGGAACATCAGTTTCAGTTTCTTAGCCCCAGTGGCTGCAGCACCACCAAAATGCTCTCTGTCTTTTGATGAAGGCAACACAAAGCCATCACCTTCCTTTGTGCAGGAAGGAAGGTATCAGGCTGACGTGCTTTGGGAAGGCTTGGGGATGATGAAGCTGACAACACAAGCATCTCTTGGTTGCGGTACTCTCAATCTCCAGGTCTGGAAGGATTCAGGGGCTGATGTTCCTGGCTGTCCCCAGAGCAAGGAGAGGCCTGTAGTTTTGCTATACGGTTGTACAAGCAGGAGAAACCATCCCATTACTGCACGCATGACAACTGCTCCCCCTTCTTTAGGTGGGCCCAGGTGGAATAGCCTCTGTTGCCAAGTCCAATCAGGGAGTGAATCACCTAGTGAGGCACTTGAGCTGCTGACCTGGAAATTGTCTCACCCATCCAGTGACAGCTAAGCCCCCTGAAATGGTGGAAAGGCATATGCAGCCCCCCCTCCCCATTAGCCAGACTCCTGGGCCTGTTTGCACAGGGATGTTAAAGTTCCTTGTTCTTGGCTGTCCATGGATTCCACCCCTAGGAACATTAAATGCCAGGGGCTCAGGGGCCAGAAACTGCATCTCTAGGTGCAGGGATAGCAGCATCAGTCAGGACATTTTCCTCTGCTGCAGGCCCCCTCCCTGTTAGCCAGACTCCTGGGCCTGTTTGCACAGGGATGTTAAAGCTCCTTGTTCTTGGCTGTCTATGGATTCCACCCCCAGGGACATTAAATGCCACCGAGAGAAGGAGGCAGTTGCTAGGGGACAGGCTACAACGCAAGGGGATCAGTGAAGCCTTTGTGTAGGGAATGACACCCACCGTTTCTTCTTGGACCTGTTGCCATAGAGACAAAGCTGCAGCCTTTGTGCAGTGATGTTTGGATTCCCCCCTCGATTAGCAAACAGAACAGGCCCCTGTGCCAGCCGCACTTGGGATCTCCCGAGGAGACGTACCTCAGCCACTCTGCGCTTTGTGTCCTTGAAGGCTTGGGGCAGGCCCCTCACCCAGGGACCATTAGTCATCCCAGCTCAGCCTTGATTAAACCATGGGGCAAGGGGAGGGCTTGGTCTCTGTCCTCCCAAACCAGAACCATAGCCCTGATCAGCAAGCCCAGCTGGGGCCAGAGGGGAGGGAAGCAGGGGCCAAAGGAATGGAAGGGGCAGCAGGGAAATAGGAGGGGGGGGGGAGGGGTGACTGTTAAGAGCCCAGTTCCATTCCCTTCATGAGCTGGAGGGCACCTCAGCCCAGACTGTTCAAGGCGCAGGGCAAATGGATGTTTGAAGCCCAGGGAAGAAGTACCTCTGCTCTCTAGGTGGCTCCACAGCAGCTCCTCCCTTCAGCAGCTTGCTCCCACAGAGGAAAATGGCTGGAGGATGGTGATAGCAACCAGGTCCCTCAGCTCCCTCAACTGTCCCCTCCAAGATTGGGACGGGGCAACTAAGTCCCCTAGGCGCCCACCGCCTGTGGCAGGGGTCCAGTGGAGGCAAGGGACTAGGGGACTGGAGTAGGCTCTTATCTTGAATGGAGGTGGTTGAGGGATCTGCTCACCATGGGACAGGCTCCTGAAGCAAAGCGCTCTGCCACAAGCCCACACTCCTTGAGGGTTTGCCTGGAAGTTGCTGCTCCCCAGGTTGTTTTCAGCTCCTCTGGCTGCAATAAGCTCAGCAAAGCCCAAGACAAACTGTAAGCAGCAGAGGAAGAGCCAATGTCTAGTGCTCTCGAGCCAGGGTGGAGGACAACCCTGAGGCTTTTCATACCCTCAAGGTCAGTGAAGCTGGAATGAGTTTGCTTTTCTCTGACCCGTCACTATCTTGAACTTGGGCAATGATTTCATGGTAAAACCAGAGAGTTCTTGCACAGCATGTGTGTGTTGGGGTGGGGGATACACTCTCATAGCTGCTTCCCTGGCCTAGCAGCAGTCTGGAAGCACCCCAAGCAGGTGGGAGGACAGCAGCAAAGCCTGGGCAATAATTGAGGGGATGCACCAAGCGCCAGCTGAAAACAGGCCACTGCTCCTGGCCCTGCCAGGGTGGGTGAGGGGTTTGTGCAGAGTCTGCTTGCAAGGGCTGATGTGACCTGAATGCCTGACAATTGAAGAAAGCAGAGGGGGTGGGGGAAGCTGCTTTTCATGCAGCTCTTTCGCTGTGGTTTGTCCTGAGCTGGGGCCAAGTAGGAACAATGCTGGGCTTGTTGTGGTGGATCCTGGTTGGTTAGGGAGCTGGGGGTGGGGGTGTAAAAGGGAAGAAAGAGCGAGGCCGAAGATGTGGGAGGAAAGGAGAGGGGAGCAGCATCCAGCACTGGGGAAGCGAGCAAGCCAGGAAGGGCAGCTTCCCTTGCTCAACTGTACAAACAGCAGCAGAGAAAGTGCAGTGCCACAGCTAAGGGGGAGGCAGGGGGACCAACACCCAGACAGCAGGGCTTCATGGCGAGGAACAGAATGGAAAGGTAGCAAGGGAGGCCCTGTCCAACAGGGGGCCCATTCCCCTGGGTAAGGGAGCCTTTATCTGTACGGAGGCCTCAGAGGCTCTTGCTGTAACACAAAACACAGTGGCATTCTGCAGGGACAACTGTGTTGTCTCCTAACCAGGGAGAGGTCTGTGGTCTCTCCCTGCTCCTTGTGGGGTGAATCTCACAGCCTATCCCTGCTGGGGCACAGTCCCCATGCTCCCTAGGCTTTCAGCCCACGTGAAAAATCCCAACAGCACTATCCTCTACCCCCAGTAGAGTAAGACATTTACCCATGTGAAATGGGTAATTTACCAAGGGGTAAACGTTTCCTGTTAACACGAGACACCAGCTACCCCCACCATTTCACCAAGTGCATGCTAGGCCCAGCAGACACACCCCTCTGTCCTTCTGTGATTGGGGCAGGGTCAACAGTACAGATTTGGGACGGGGGGGGGGGGGATTAACTCACATCACTTCAACAAGGATTTACCGGCACTGCCAACTGGGGCCTAGTGGGACTTCTCTCAGCTAGGGTGGGCTTATGGCATCTCCCTTTGGCATGCCAGTCAGCAACACACCCAGCACCAGGGATGTTTACAAGACCAGCGCTGTTGTCTCTGCAACCTTAGGGCCCAGGGCAGTTTCCAGGGCCACCGAGCCAACCTGTTATTTTAGCCTCTGAGCTGCCCAGAATGAGGAAGATGCCGGATATTGATGTTTCACGCAGGGAGCCAGGCCAGGCATTCTTTAAAAACAGAAAGCTAGTTCTAAGAGGAAAACAGGAAACTGCATAAGCACTGGCAATTTAGATGTAATACATTAATAAGGCTGGCCAAGAGAGAATTTGAAGATAAACTTGCTGAAGAGGCAAAAACTAATAAAAAGCTTTTCAAGTAGACCAGAAGCAAGAAGCCTGCTAGAGTCAGCCCACTTTCAGACATGCTCCCCCCCCCCCTCCAACCGCATATTTGGGCGGGGGGAGGAGGAGAGAATGCACAGGCCCAATATGCGTGGGGATCAGCTGGTCTGGAAGCCCCCCCCCCACCGCTTTGCCAGCAGAGACGGACAGGGACGCAGAGCAGGAAATCGAGCTCTGCATCCTTCTCTCTCTGCTGGCAAAGCTGCGGGGGGAGGGAGAAACACACGGACACTTTCATACTGGGCAATCCCCACACATTTGGGCTGTGCATTCCCCCTCGCAGCCCAAATATGGGGGGGGGGGGCATGTCTGAAAGTGGCCTAAGTTGGGCCATTAGATGACCAGGGGCTAAAGGGGCTCTCACAGAGGAGAAGGTCATTGTTGGGAAGCTAAATGAATTCTTTGCTTCGGTCTTCACTGCTGAGAATGTCAGGGAGATACCCAAGCAGGTACTGTTCTTTGTAGGTGATAAATCAAATTGTCACAGATCAATGTGACTCTAGAAGAGGTTCTAGAGCAAATTGACAAACTAAATAGTAACAAATCAGGACCAGATGGTATTCACTCGAGTTCTGATGGAATTCAAATATGGAATTGCAGACCTACTATGGGAATTTGTAACCTATCACTAAAATCTGCTGCTACAACTAGAACTCTGCTGCCAAATCCTGCCGATTCACCCTCCATAACATTGCTCGGATCCACCCCTTTCTCTCTACCTCCTCGGCCAAAACCCTTGTTCATGCCATGGTTCTCTCTCGCCTTGATTACTGCAACCGCCTCCTCCTTGCTGGCCTCCCTCGCTCTCACCTGTCCCCCCTTATCGCAATCCAATTCTCTGCTGCCAAGGTCATTCACTCTGCCCGTCGCTTCGACCATGTTCAGCCTCTCCTCTTCTCTCTTCACTGGCTCCCCCTTCCTGAACGTATCCTGTTTAAACTCCTGGTATTTACTTTCAAAACACTCCACACCCAAGCTCCCCCTTACCTCTCGGACCTAATCTCCCTACGCACGCTCTCCGCTCTTCCTCTGTCCCTTCCCTCACACTCCCTCATTTCTCCTGCTCACCTAATTGCCTTCGACCCTTCTCCCTCGCTGCCTCCCATGCCTGGAACTCCCTCCCTACCCACATCCACCTTGTCCCCTCCCTCTGCGCCTTCAAATCCCTCCTCAAGACCCATTTTTCCTTGCCGCCTTTCCCAATGCCTGCTAGTCGTTCCTCATATGCTAGTCGTTCCTCACATGCTTACATTCAGGAAGGGGGAGCCAGTGAAGAGAGAAGAGGAGAGGCTGCACATGGTCGAAGCGACGGGCAGAGTGAATGACCTTGGCAGCAGAGACTTGGATTGCGATGAGGGGGGACAGGTGAAAGTGAGGGAGGCCCTCCTCTGCTGACTGCTGCAACCAACCTGATTGTAACCAAGCCAAGCACACGCACCTGAGACTTCGTATCCGCCTGAATGTTTGTCTTCTCCCGTCTCCCCCTCGTCTTTTAGATTGTAAGCCACAGGCAGGGACCGCATCTATTTCTATGTTCTGTACAGCACCAGGTACATGACTGGTGCTATATAAATGTTTTTTATAATAATTATAATACCTACCCAAGGACTGAAGGGTAGTGAATGAAACACCGATGTTTAAAAAGGGCTCAACAGGCAATCCTGGAAATGACAGACTGGTGACCTAAACGTCTGTGTCCAGCAAAATGGTGGAAACAATTATTAAGATCAGAATTACTTGGCATATTGATAAACATGGCTTAATGGGGAACAGTCAACATGGATTTAGCAAATGGAAGTCGTGCCTCACTAATCTATTGGAATTTTTGAGGGTGTAAATAAGCAGGTGGATAGGGGTGAGCTGGTCGATATAATGTATCTGGATTTACACATAGTACTAAATGATCAGTTTTCACAATGGAGATAAATAAATAGTGGTGTGCCCCAGTGATCTGTACTGAGATGGGTGGTGTTTATTCATTATTGATCTGGAAAAGGAAGGAGTGAACACAAAGATATTCAAGGTAGTTAAAATACGGGTGGACTTCGAAGAATTGCAGGAAGATCTTGCGAGACTGGGTATCTAAATGGCAGATGAAATTTGATATGGACAAGTGCAAAATAATGCACATAGGAAAAAATAATCCAAACTATGTATACACAATCCTGGGTTCTAAATTAGGGGTTACTAAATAAGGAAACGGGCCTTGGAGTCATTGTGGACGATACATTGAAATCCTCAGCTCAGCATGCAGCAATGGTCAAAAAAGCACAAGGGGATAGAGAATAAAACTGAAAACATAATGCCGCTATATAAATCTATGGTGCGACTGCACCTTGAATATTGTGTGCAGTTCTGGTTGCCCCATCTAAAAATAAATAAATATAGAACTAGAAAAGGTACAGAGAAGGGCAACAAAAATGATAAAGGTACCCACACCAGTGTGTCCTGTTGGGTACCTTTTCCCAAGTGACCGAGATCAGCTACTGTCAGAGACAGGATGCTGAGTTCAGTGGACCATTGGTTTGACCCAGTAGGACACTACTTCTATTCTAAACATCATACAAGGAGGCCATAGCCTTCCCAAGCTGGGACACCCCAGCCTTCCACAGGCAGTGGGTGCAGTTCCAATGGGAACAGGCTAGGAATCTTGCTGTGGTGGCTCAGTGGTTCCCATCCAATAATAGGGGCCCTGCCACTTGCATGCCCTGGGGAGACAGGCGGTTCATTGTTATTGGGGGCTATCTTGCCTAGGATAATATTGTCCAGGGCACAGCAACACATGGGATTTGAAGAGGTCCAGCCTCCACCTACTGCAGCAAGGCTCCCCCCTACCTTCCCTAGTGGTGTCCAACCAGCGCACGTGCCCAGGGCCTTGTTTCAGACACACAGTATGTCAACAGCAATTGGAGCAACTGCCGTTTTCAGGATTTTTTTAGACCACTTCCACCTCCCTCTGCAATACTCATCATCACCCCCCCCACCCCACCCCACACATGTACATAACCCTTTCCATCTCCCTATAACTCTGTTGCTGCTACCCCCTAGTTTAGCGCAGCTGAAGTGGAAAGGTTTCTAAAATGGTGGTATCTTGTCCACTTAAGCATGGATTTTCATTGGTGGCTGCAGCACCAAGAAGAAATCAAAGTGAGTGGAGCCACCTGCACTTTGAAAATGCCCTCTGGGTCTGGCAGCTGCTTCCCTCCAGGACACATTCCATACACACCCACAGGGACCTGCCTCCTACTTTGAAGGCCACTGTCCTAAACCTTCCCTTGCAGCCCTGAGCCTGGCCAGCCCCCACGCCCTTTTGGGATGAAGTGCAGCACTTATCCTTTCTGAAGGGTCCAGCACCACAGCACCAGCCAAGCACCCTCAGCCTGTGACAAGCAGCTGTTCAAATGCCAAGAGGGCAGGGGAAACAAGAGCACAGCAAACACACCCCCAACACAAAATTGTTAATTTATTATTGTTATTATTAGGAGGCAAAAAAAAAAATGTACAGTTACAAGAATCATTTCCCAACAAAGGTCAAATATGAGACAAATATATTTAAAGAAAGAATAGGATGACATTTTACAATTTATTAAGTTTTAAAAAATGGAAATCTCTCCTTGTGCAATTCTGCGAGAACCAGAACCAAAAAGAAGGGTGCGGTTGGGAAGCCCCCAAGGGGAGCAGCTCCATGCAGGGCAGGAACGGACCCTGCAGCCTCTCTGATGGCCAACAGCTAACACACTGGGCGGGAAGGATGAGGCCACCCCTAGCCTGTGGCTACCTGCCCTTAGTGGAGAAGCAAGGAAACTAGCGATGCAAAGAATCTTACATTCTGCCCCAACTCCACTCTGTGCCTGCCCCAGGAAGAGCAGACACCAGCTCAACTGGTGGGGGCTCCATCCTCTACCGTCAACTCCTAGTGCTTGGAGCCAGTAACTCAGTACTATGCTGCTCAGCAGGATGGGCACAATCCCTTCAACAGCATGCCCTTCCCTTGAGGCAGGACATTCCTCTTGCTTCTGCTTGCTCCTCTCCATGTCCCCTCATCCTACACTGCTCATGTCTGCACCACTGTGCAGAGCTGGAATGACATTTCATGCTAGCAGAGACCATGGGGCAGTCACCATGATGTCACCCAGCAACAGAAAGGGAGCATGACCGAGGCAGCCAAGGTCCAGAGATTGGGCATTCTCTACCCTGCCATTCCAAGGATTCTGCAAAGCAGCACTAACACGCTGGGGCCACACACAGGTGAAATGGCAGAAGGGCAACCCCACTCCCAGGGGACAGAGCAAGCCAAAAGGGGGAGAGGGAAAAGTGTTAATGGGGGAGCCACACTGGCGTCCTGAGGCTAGAATCCTACTCCCAGGCGCCACGGTTTGGATGTGGGGGGCAGTTCCTAGGCAGAGAAGCTCAAAGCTCTTGCATTCCATGGTCCTGGCAAAAGGGGAAGCCCAGGCTGTTTGGCCTGTGTAGGCTGAATGAGTCCCGGAGCCCACGTCCATGGTGTCCAATACAGGCATGTGGCTGAGGCAGGCACCGCACTGCTGAGCTCTAGACTCGGGGTGGTGGTGGCCTCTGAGCCCATCTCCAGGCTTTTCTACATGCTAGCACCTTAGGCTGGGTTTTATCCCTGTTCCCCAGCAAAAGCCACAGGGACCCATTGCAGGACCCGCCACTGGAGCCAGCCCCCCACCCAGCTTCCTCCTTGGGCACAGGCTCTGCCTCAGCCCAGTCGGTGAATACTGGTCCATACACTAGACACTGCTGATCAGGGACAGAACACCCTTGGCAGACAGTGCACCCCATGCTCAAAGACTGACCCCCACATCCTAGCCTGGCAATATCCAGGCTGCAAAGGGAGCAAGCACTCTGCATCCAGTGGGGAGGGACATGGCTAGCCAAACCTAGAAAGAGCTTCCCCTCAGCTCATGACCAGTCTGGCTGAGCCAGATAGGAAGGGCATGCAAGGGCCTTTAGCCCCTAAGATTCAGTGGGCAGGGGAATTGGGCAGCACTGATTTACCCCAAGTGGGCAGGACTGATGAACTCAAATAGGAACAACGCTGCCCTATGAGTCTCCCACTGCTCCTCAGTTTCCCCACAAAGCTCCCCTGTGGGGTAGGGCCAGCCCCAGAGCTAGGCCAGGGAGGGCAGTCCCAGTGCTGCTAGGGGAGAGGCAAGTCAGGTTCCTGTGCATGTTGCTTGCTGTCCCATGCAGGAGCTGGGCTCTGCCCTGTGGCTGCTCATGACACTCCCCCTCCCAATCATGCACTCAGTACCAACCAGCCCCAGCCAGTCACCCTGGTCCCTCAGCGCTTCAACAGGATACAGGCCCATTTAGTAACAGCTTAATTGCTTAAATTAAAAAATTAAAATATATATACATATATATACTGTACACACACCGACAACAACAGAACAGTGCCAAACCAAAGGGAGCAGGGCAGACAGGTTCTTTACAATAAAAACAGGAGTTCAACCTCAGCAGAAGAGGAGTCGGGGTCCCCTAAAAATACCCATCTAGAGAGGGGGTGAGGAAGAGAGAGGGATGGAGAGAGCAGGAGACAGAGAAGGGGGCTTGGGCTTTTACAATGGCATCTTCCCAATCATAGACCTGGGCAAAGGGCTCTCAGCTTCGCCGGGACTTTGAGTGCTGAATAAGCCACTGTAAGGTGATGTCTGCAAATACAAGACACATAGTTAGAGGCTGCAACGGGTAGAAGCTCGGCTTTCTTGCAGTCACCCTGGAACTGCTCTAACCAGTCTCTCCCCAGAGGCTGCTTCTCAGCCATCAAACTGAGGTTGGGTCCCCCGCACTCACTCCCTGGAGAAGGCTGCGTTCACTCCCAGGTAGCCCAGTTGTCCCTCCCCCCACATCCTAATTCCAGCAATGCAAATATGGAGGGCAAGCCCTTAGTGCGGAGTGGAAACTCATTGCTATAGTCCCAAAGCCAGAGCGCTGGGCTCTATAAGCTCATGCCAGGGCTATAATGGGGGCAGAGTCAATGGCTGGGTGAAGGGGCCTGGATCTTCCCCATAGTTTCTCGACATAGCTCAGCCGTCTCTTCCCTGACCCCACAGACCCCTTCCCTCTGCACTCACCAATGTTGTCCTTTTCTTTGCAGGAAATGGAATAGCAACAGATCTCTCGGTCCTGGATGGCAGCCAGGTTCCTGCAGGAGAGAAGGAACCAGGTTAACTCAGGCTGTCCGCCACCAACTCTAGCAGATGATGGGGCAGAGTCCCTTGAACAGGGGAAGGTCTGCAAGGGAAATGGCAAGAGACACCACCCTCCCTAGCTGCCCCCAGTTAACACTGGGGCATTTGAGTGCACACAAAACTGAGAGCCAAGAGACTCCATTGAGTCAAAGCGCCCTGTAACTCAACCCTAGAGCAGGTCATGTGTCAGAGAGCCCCATTAGCATGCTATGGAGATTGGGGAAACTCTGCCTAGGTTTCCCTCACTGGTAAAAGTAGGCAAGTACAGCCCACCTTTGGGCAAAGCTTGAGCTCCTCAGACACAAGCACTGAAGTTGTAGGAATAATCACAGGTGAGTAGTACAGCCATTGCTCTAGCCCCATAGACTGGGAAAACCCCACTTGCTTGAACCAAGAACTGCTTTATTTTAGACTCCGAGGCCGCTTTTATACGAGGCACTGAAAAGCGCCTCCTGAGTCCCGCGTTGAGAGAAAAACTGCGCGGGGAGCATGTAAACACTCCCTGCACAGCTTTTCTCTCAATGCGGGACTCAAGAGGCGCTTTTCAGTGCCTCATATAAAAGCGGCCCTAGACTTGTACGATTGGAAGGTATCTCAAGGGTCATCTAGTCCACTCCCTGCTGCAAGGCAGGATCTCCTTTACCTACTGCACTGTAGATAAAAGGCTATCTGGACAAGCGTCTAACACATCCTAAGGAGGAGTGTCAATCTATTCCATTGCTCAGCAGTTCTTACAGTTAAGTAGTAACCAAAATCTACGTTGCTGCAATCTAAGCCCATTGTAAAAAACTGGCCCTGGGAAAGTAGGCGTCAAAGCAGGATCTGTCTTTGGTTCTTTTCCACTGAGAAGCTATAAAAAAAAGAGACGCCCTTTTCCTAATACCAACTTAAATGATCAGAGAAGCGAGTTTAAAATGGAGCTTAAAGTTTGCTTTACTTAATTTAAACTTTACTTAAAACCAAAATTAACAATATGTTAAGTTGCTTTTAGTGTAAGTTGTAATTGAACAAAAATCTATGCCTTACAATCTATATCTTACAAATGATAGAAATATAGAAGTACAAAGAAATACAAAGTGTTTAGTAAGAAAGTAAAAAAGATACTTTATGGAGATACTTTACATAGAAAAGACCAAACCAATACTTCAGGAGGGACAGACACCTGCTCCTTCTGTGTTGTGCTCTAGTAAGACACGCTGCTTTTTCTAAAGCAGCTCTAAATAAAATGGTTACCCCATTCTCTCTTGTTCGCTCTTCTGTGACAGCAAAGAACAAATGTTCACTTTTGTGACATCCTTGAACTGCTATGTCCCCCCCCTTAGTCTTCTTTTCTCTAGGCTTTCCCTATATGGTTTCCATTCTAGCCCCGTCTTAGTTGTTCTTCTCGGAATCCTTTCCAGTTTGTAAACATCCATCTTGAAGTGTGGTGCCCAAACTTAACACACCGTATTTGGGGGCAGGATCTCGTCAGTGCCCAGCAAAGGGCCCCCATTACCTTCCAGGCTTTGCATACAATGCATCTGTTAATGCAGCTCAAAATGGCATTTGCCTTTTTTGTGACAGCATCCTGTTGTTGACTCTTGCTGTGGCCCAACATGGGCCATGAGAACAAAGTGGCCCAGTACTGGGAGCAGTCATTCTGGCTGACTGCACAGGCTGCAGCCTCCAGCCAGGCAGCTACACAAGGAAAAGAGGTGAAGCAATACAGAAGGGTATGGCTCTGGCGCCACTGTGTGGCCCATGCTGGGAAAGGCTCGAGAGAAACCACTGCACATAACCCGAACACAGCTAGCTTCTGCCAACCAAGAGTCCCAGAAAGGGGAGTTCTCCCTGTTTTACAGCTGGGGGAATGGAGGCCCTGCTGCCCTCAGTTTCACAAGCCTGTGAGAAATCCTGGTCTCTCAACTCCCCTGCTCCAGCTGCAGGCAGGCAATGAGGCATCAGCAGATGCAGGAGCCACATTTTGAGGAAGTTTGAAGGCAAAAGGAAAGCAAATCTCACTGACCGGTGATGAATCAGCAGGGGGGGAGACAGCCACTCTCACGGCAGTGGCTGGCTAGGAGCTGCCTTGTATTACTGCTGATGCCAGGAACTGGGTTAGGAGCTGCCATCCCTCAGAAGGCATCATCCACTATCTTGCATCAACAGCAAACCTTCCCCTAGGACAGCATACCCTGCTACTTTGGGGTGACAGTGGCATGTGTCAGACACCACGGCTGAAGTATCAGACCCAGGATGAAGGAGAAGAGGGGCTGGGAGAGCCAGGAATATGTACACTACTTTACCATGAAAGAATCACAAGCAAAGGCAAGGAAACGTTCGCTTCTCTGACTGCTCTTCCATAGGCCTTTTGACTGGTACAAGGGCTCAGCTACTGCTTGGCAGTGCCTTACTCCATGGAAGGTACAATATTCCCTGGTCAACTGCGATCGAAACAAGGTGGTGTTCCAGGAGATCTCAGCACAAATGGCTCTCCAGGGATACAACAAGTACATAAACCAGTGCCAGCAGCAGGCCAAAGACTTGCATAGTGGGTACAAGGAGATCTGGGACAATAACTTTGCCTCTGCCCACAGAAGGCAAACATCTACCCTACTACAAGCTGCTGGACCAATTCCTCAGCATGGATGGCTACTGTGGCAACCTATCTGTATGGCTGTGCCTTTGCCAGGGGCCAGAAGCAGGTGCATACGACTCCTCAACTGCCCATTCCTGCTGCAGTTGCTCCCCCCAACCCCCCATGGAAGCCACGACCACCAGCAGAGATCCCTCCATGCCCATCCCCACCCCGGAACTAGCAGCGGCAGGCAAGGACACGAGCACTGGACTTGTGGCTGTCTATCCCCTGTCTCTTATACACATCTAGATGTGTATAAGAGACAGGCGTGGTGGGACAGCAGAGGCTGAAACCAAGATATTGAGGGGGTAGGCGAGGGCACTAAAGGACAATGCTTGATTTCTGTATGTTTTTCACTCCTTTACAGTGAACTACGTGCTGTTCTTATCCCGCCGCAACAGCCTCCCCAACAGCAACCTATCCCAGGTACTCATTTCTCCTTCCCCTAATGCGGGTGGAGGGCTGTTACACTGGGCAGGAAGCATGGTTGTTACGTTGGGCAGGAAGGGCAGGTAGGGGTGGAAACACTGGGGTGGTCTCAATTAATGGCTTTCCTTGTTGCCTTGCTCGAGATCTGCCACCACAGCAGGCAAACCCCCCTTCACAAGCGCCCAGTGGAATCAGGACCTGTGGGTCTGCAAGTGGCAGCACAGGGAGAATTTGGCAAGGGAGTTGCTTGGGGAGACCACGCAACAGGCAAACAAGATCCAGGCTGTCATTTGGGACATGGCCGGAAGCACGGGCAGCTTCAGCAGCACAACGCTGCAGGGGCCTGCCTGGACTGCTAGCAGGAGAACACTGGAGCACTTGGGCAGCGTGCTGGAGAAGGCGAGCAGGGAGATGGGAGATGTGTTGTCCCAGTCTCTCCAGATCCAATCCTCCCTTCTCCAGCACGGAGCTGCCGCGAGTGCAACAACTGTTTACGGGCAGGTGCCATTCACCAACCCCCTTTGGTAGTTCACGCTGCCCCACCCGATCCCAACCACCCACCCTGGTTTCCCCAGCATTCAACCCTGCAGAAGCCACCCGAGCCCTCTCCACCCTGCGCTCACACAGGCCAACCCACCCTGGCCCAGGCACGCCTCCCACTCCATCAGCGAGTCCAACATGCTGCCGCCTCAATCTGCACAGGCAGATGCACTGGGGGAGAAGGAGAATATCGCCCTGCCATTACCCCCACCCAAACGAGCCTACCCAGCTGCACCAAAAATAGGAAGGCGCCAGAATGTTTTTTTTTTTAAAAAAGACACTTTACCATATAGTTAATATAAAAAGTTAAATTAATGTTTTTATTGAAAATATAGTTTTATTAAACCTCAATCCATGGTTTCTGTGCTTATTTCGGGAAAGGGGGAAAGCTTAGAGGAGTGGGTGTGTGTGTGTGGTGGTATGGCATTGCAGGGAATGGAAAATGCACTGAAAACGGGGGGGGGGGGGGGG
>QEPC01004304.1:2876015-2905774 GCA_003113815.1 Sphenodon punctatus | reverse complement strand
ACTATCACCTCCATCTTGTCGGGATTCAGCCTCAGTCAACTCGCTCTCATCCAGTCCCCCACAACTGTCAGACATCATGTAAGCACCGAGACTGCAGGCCCTGGGTCCGATGACAAGGAGAGAGAGTTGGGTGTCATCAGCATATTGATGGCACCAAACTCCAGTACTCTGAACGATCTCACCCAAAGGCTGCATACAGACATTGAACAGGAAAGGGGAAAGAATAGAACTCTGCGGAACTCCACACAAGAGGTCCCAGGGAAATGAAAAATATTCCCCAAGCACCACCCACCATTGAGTTCTCCCCGTAAAGAACGAATGGAGCCATTCAAGAACAGTCTTGCTGATCCCTACTTGGTCCCGCAGACACATCACCAACAACTCGTGGTCAATGGTATCAAAAGCAGCTGATTCCACATGGACCAACCAGCCATAATTCTTGATGTAACCAAGCCAAACACGTGCACCTCGGGCCTCACATCCTCGTAAATGTTACACTCCTTATCTCCTCTCTCCCCCCACCCCTCAGATTGTAAGCCCTAGGGCAGGGACCGTGTCTATTCAATTACTTTGTAAAGCACCAGGTACACTGCTGGCACTATATAAATGCTTGCTAATAATAAAAGCATCAACAGGGTCTAACGGCCCTGGTCTAACTCCCAGCAAAGATCGTCGACCAAAGCCACAAGCACAGTCTCAGTGACATAGCCCGGACGAAAGCCAACTGCACGGAATCAAGAAAACTGAGTCGATCCAGATGCTCCTGAAGCTGCCGAGCCACTACCCATTCAATAACCTTCCCTAAAAAGGGAATGTTAGAGACAGGCCAATAACTGGCAAGGAGTCAACGTCCAGAGATGGCTTTTTGAGAAGGGGCTGAACCACCGCCTCCTTGAGGCAACTCGGCACCCCACCCTCCCGAAGGGAGGCATTGACCACCCCAGTCAGCAGCAGCCCCAACGTCTCCCGGCAAGCCTTAACCAGCCAGGACGGGCACGTGTCTAGTTCACAAGAGGTGGCTCTAACTACCCCAAGAGCATCCTCCGCATCAGCAAGCGAAATCTCTTGAAATTGATCCCAAGAACTTGGACAAGGCAGGGCTTTCATAGCCTCTGGCTTTCCCACTGTAATAAGCGTGGCGTCGAAGGCAGAGGGAGGCTGGACTGACCAGCCCCCTCACCACCTGGAAAAGCTCCACTGGATGAGATTTAGCGGATGCAATGTGGGCAGCAAAGAAATCCTTGTTTGCTGCTTGCGCAGCCATCACATAGGCTCTCAAACTAGCTCTATGACGCAATCGGTCGGCTTCAGCACGAGACTGTTGCCGCCTTCTTTGCACCAACCGCCGCCCTTCCTGCTTCAACATCCACAGCACCTCAGTGAACCAAGGAGCCCTGCAATGTCGAAGCCGAGGGGGCAGACACTTAGGAGTCATCTGATTGATGGCCCCAGTCAGCAAGGTATGAGGCCTTCGAGGCCATCGAGTGTCTGGTCGGCGAGATCAGTAGGTAACTCCCCCAGAGCGGTCCGGAACCTCTCTGGTTCCATCAGTCTCCGGGGGCGAATCAACCGAACAGTTTCCACACCCCTCCAGGGGCAGACGTGCCGTGAGACAGGCTTGTATGACGTAATGATCCATCCATGTCCCAAGACCTTAGAAATTAATATGTCTGGCAGAAGAGCTCAGCCCCCTGCTGTTATTTTCTTCCAGTGATTTATGGTTTTAAGATTACTGGTCTTCTAAAACTTATCCTGGTTTTAAGAGCCTGCAGTATCTAGCTATGCAGCTCAAACACGCCTGTCAGAGAAGACAATTTATGTAACTCTCCAACCAGAAGCATTTAATACTTCTAAGTATTGACTCTTCTAGATATGGCAACGTCAGCAAATCTCCTGGGCTCCCAATTCTCCTCACAAAGGTTTTGCAATGGACCTCCTTCGCTATTATTGATAAGGGCAAATTCTGATACTCATGGAAATTAGGGATTAATAGCCCATGCAAAGGTTACACTGCTGTACAGGTCTACTATTGCAGCTCAGACCTTGGATATAATGCACCATCCTATTTCCTGTGCCGGATTCGCCACAAAGGGTAAAACCACAAGTGACGGCCGGGCTGCTGCATCCCAGGCTGACCGGGGACATGGCAGACAGGGTGAGTGCTGACTGGAGCACAAACCACTCATGCCTCCAGCCAGGCCAACGGCAGCACAGGGGTAGGTGAGGGAACATGCAGCCAACCAGCCCTGTCCCCATGCTGCATCTAGTGACTTGCCATGACAGGAAGCCATGGTGGCCACTGACGAACCAGGCTTGCCTGCAAGCTCTGGGACAGTCCGCTGTGCCCCTGTTGGGTGGGCCCTAGCCCGGGCTGTTACTTCGGCTGGTTACTGAGGCGAGAGCCTGGGCTAGCCGGCAACATGACCCAGGATACCCCATTTCAACTTCTGGCGGTCATTATTCAAATGTGACAGCGGCCCGTAGGGCAAAGTGGGCTGCTGTCATGTCTGGTTTTATCCACAGCTGCCAATGTAACTTTGTGCTCACCTACAACATCCTCCACTACCCCAATCTGGAGCTTCTCTGTAGCAGATTACCAATGTTACTCCATTGAGGGATTATTCTTGTGAAGCAGAATCTCCAAGACTATATATTTTTTAAAAATGACAGTCCACAGTGACAAAATAGAAACAATGTATTAGTAAGGAGGAGGCAAGGCTTTCAGTGGTGTATTGTGGACTCTGTAGTGAGGGAATGGTGTGTAGATTACAAGAAGTATGCAAGAAAAGGTTGCAGACAGGGAATGGAAAGAACACATTTTAGAGTAGTAGTGACCCCATTGTTAAGACCCAGAGGGACTTTCCCCCAACAAGGGGATGATTTGGAGCTAGGGCCATATCAGCTGGTGTCAGCAAATTTCCTTCCTATGAACTCAACTAATGTTTGATACCAAGAACAATAATTGACACGTTCAATAAACCGACTAAGAAGGTCGGAGGGAGCCCTGCCTCCAGATTCAGATAAAGTGTTGTTTGGAGCAGGGTTTTTTCTCCAAATACACCACAATAGACAGTAGTTTGCACAGAGGCTCCCACGCTACGAGATGCGACCCCAAGTGGAGTCATGCCCTCTGTGGAGGTGGTCACAAGCCAACTAGTATCTGGTAGGATTTGCATGGCTTTGTTAAGGGTTAGAGTCATGGAATTATATTTTAGTTTCAAAATGGGGCCACTCAAGAAAAACTGGTGAACCACTCACTTTATGCCTCCGCCCCCTTCAACTTGCCACAGGACAAAGTGTTCACACAGAAACTCTCCCTGTACTAGCAATCAGCAGGGACTGTGGGAGAGGGTAGCTCACTCCCCTCCCCTCCATGTTACAGTAGTGCATCCCAACACACAGCCAGGGAACCAGGACTCTAGTCAGGAATGAGACTCTGGTCAAGTAAGGATGGTTCCCAGAGTTCCCACAACCTAGCTTCCCTAGGCTCTGCTCCCTTCTTTCCCAGCACAGGGGAACAGACTGCAGTCCACAGGGAACCTGAGCCAGGAAAAGGGCAAAGGCAGGGAAGTGAAGTTGCAGACAGTTTCCTTGCTTCAACACACCCCACCCCACCTGCAGTTTCCTTAGGCACCATGTCTCCATTTCTGCCTCCCCCTCCTAAATACTGCTTCCCTGGAAACTGCTCCCACACAGAATCAAGATCCCATGAGATTCCCCAACCCAACATACAACCAGGGATCCCAGTACTGCGAAGACAGCAGCTATAGAATAATAAATAGCCCTTTTCCAGGAACTACTCTGCCCCTCCTCCATCTCAGCCCCAAGACACCTCTCTGCTCTGCACTTGCATTTTGGGCTGAGTAGGCATGCGTCCCCTGCACTGTCAGTGTGTGCAGGGGCAAGGAGTGGTTGGACTTCACTGGCACTATTTCTGGAGAAAGTAGTCTGTATGAACAGTTGCACTAGGACAGCTCTACCGTGTGGCAAGGTACTCCAGTTTAAACTGGACCACCACACCATGCTGCTCTGTAGCAGTCAGAATTTACAGTACAATGGATTTATTTCTAGTACAAAGATTTCAAAAGTTATTACTGAGATTCCCGTCAACATCATCCCTCTACACAGAACAAATCAATGAAGTGTTTTGGGACAAAGTCATTCAACAAGGTTCTGTATATCATTCAACCTTGAACAAAGTTCTACCGTGAAAGCTGCCAATGTTAAATGTCCCCTTTCTCAACAGATCTGCTCCAAATGTGTATTCAGTGTCACATCTAAGATGAATTTACAAAGAACGTTAGGCACTTTTCTCATGCAATGGACCTAACATTACTTCCAACTAGTTCTTGGTATTTCTGTGGGGTAAATGAGGTCAGGTGTGCGCCACCCAAACCATGCTCAATTCAGGCTCAACGGGCTGTACTGTTAAGCTAGCATTTCTGCTAAATGGAGAGGGCTTTCATACAAGTAAAAGAGGGATTGTTGCAACAATGCTCTCTTGTGCATATTCATCACATTTTTTAAGCACAACAGTGGGGCTGGAGAAGTAGAACCCACATTGATTACAAACACGCCATTCTTAAAAAGGATATGCATGATCAGTTGGGGGAAATCATATCTTATCATTGCCTTTATAAGGGTGTTGTGATGAGAAGGTAGGAAAGTCTCCATTAGATTTTTATGTCTTGAACGTATTTATCTAGGAGTAACTTGCCCCTTTTTAAAGCAAGGGCACTTTACCTAAGGGTAAAATTTACTGAGGAAAATTTTGCTCCAAGTGCCTACATGTATGAACACTACGTGAGGTGGCAGCACAATTCCAAGGAAACAGATACATGTAAACAAGGCCTGATTTCTCCTCTACAATTTCACAGTTCTTCAGCAAATAACTCCTGATTCAGGGCAGAATTACTTGCCAAAGAGCAGATGTAAAATTGCTCCTCAGGACCAAGAACATGTAACTCATTGGCCCACAGCAAAGACACAAGGTGTAACAAGCACGCTAGAGTGCAGGACATGACCTTACAGATGAAGGGTCCAGACAAACCTATTTGGAGACGGCATGGCTTTCATTAGAGGGGTGGCTGGGAGAACTTCCATCCTGATCCCTGCCAATCTCGGTGGATGAGGCCTCTTTCAAAATCTGGGAGGAATCTGAACATTTTAACCCTCAACTCAGCGATGCTCTCCCTAGACTTCAATATTTGCCCATATACATTCCCCATCTATATTAAAGAAGGAAGTAAGAAAAATGCTCTCTTATCAGGGCTCTACAGGCAGGCAGTGCCAGCACTCCTACTTCTCACAACTTTGCCTTGCCAAGGAGCAGCATGAATTGAGGATTATACCCTATTTCTGCAGAGATATTCTGAACCCCATGGCATCGTCCTTACGGACAGTATCAATCATCATGCTAGTTTCATGCTGCTGGTTGAAAATGCTCTAAGCATCTGTGGCAGAGGCAGTCACTGAAGAGAAAGATCTATAAACAGAGACAAGGCAGGACAGAGTGACTGAGACTTGAGACTCAAGGATTCTACTCAGCAGCAGCTCACAGTACCCTCTGCAGTAATCATTTCATTGTTCAGTCTTTACATGGAATTAGCATGCCAAAATAGCTGTATGCAGTTTGTACTGGTTAGGCAAGGCTGGAACCACCATTTTTATTCAACTGCTTGTGAGTGCACACACATCTTTCCTTCCCAAACATGCAGCAACCCACCGAGAGCTACCAATTAAGTCCTGCAAAAGACTAGAGCTGGAGCAGGTGGGACTAACCCAGTGCCTGATGGAACAAGATCATCAGAGCACCAGGTTTTCCTCCTCCCTTAGCCCTGCAGCAGTCACAATGGCAGCTCCTTAGCAAGTCCCACCCCCTGCCTGACAAAGGAGCTCAGTGAGGGAGATGCTGCAGCTCCCACCCATCCAGCCACAAGTCCTGCAGGATGTGGGGAGGACTATGCCTTTCTTCCCCCACCAGCCACTACAAAGAGAGGGAGAATGAGACACTCTTGCATCCTACAGAAGAGGACTGGTAAGGAGTGTTGGAGGGTGGATGGCTTGTTCCAGAGAATGCACAGACACATGGTAGCAAGGGGAATCTCAGGCCACTTTCACATGATACCGGGAAACAGGGAAACTTCCGTAATGGCAATTGCAGTTCTATTCTTATGGAAATTAGTGCACGTGGAAATGCACTATTCTGCTTTTATCCCGAGAGAACATCTGTCATTGTAAAAGCAACATTGGAGGATCGTGGAATAGCGCATTCCCACGTTGCCATCAGAGAAGTTTCCCTGCCTCCCCGGTAACATGTGAAAGTGGCTTCAGTGGCAGCCCATGGTACTGGTGGCAGCGATAGTGGAGCAGTATGCCTACTATTTCCCCCCCAACATTGTTTAGTATGACATTACAAGTATGCACAGAAATTTGCATCCCTCTGCACGCTGGGAAAAAAATTATATGGCACACAAGTTGGAACTTACCCATAATTCCAAATGGGGTTTGTTAGTCTGATTTTAAAAAAGAAGAAAAGAAAAGAATATGCCCACTCCTCATTTTAACCCAGATAAACATCTTCACAGGAACAAAGACTTCTCATGCTTTCTGGAAACATGCGAGCAGCTGGGTGGACAGAGGCAGAAGCCTAAGGGAAATGGTGGGGGGTTCAAATCTGTAACACAAGTACTAGCCAGGGGATATCATCAAGAAAGCTGAAAACCCTGAAGCAGAGGTCCAGAAAAACATTGCAATGGATTTCCAGCAGGTGAGAGATAAGTATGGGCTTTTTAATAAGACTTTGCACCAGGATCCCACTGACAAGGAACCAACCTTTTTCTACCCACAGGTAGATTTCTACAATACCAGTGGTCCAAGCACCACAGTATAAAAGTATTAGCTACCATACTGGCATAATTACTGCAGTATTCTCTTCATAAAGGCTGAATGTAGCAAGTTTAATATTGCTGCTAACTGAGAAGACATTTTCTCCACAAGCATTTTTAACCACTAATCTGATTTCAAAACACTCTGGGGATAGCAATTTTATATGCAACAGTAAGGAAGCAGTTTAATTCTCAGGGCTGAACATGGGTGCATAAACAATAAGAGCTCTCCCATCCCCACACACACACACGTGTGTGCGCGCACATTCTCTACAAGGAGGAGATCCCATTAGCCACCATTACTTATAATCTCAAACCAGCAAAAACTCTTGATCAAGTTGTACAGCAGCTCTTACCACTCTGCACTCTCTCCTAAGAGAGAAACATACCCCTTTCAGTTTGAGGTTTGTTGTTTTTTTGCAAGTCTGGAGACAATCTAATCTGCTGGCTCCGAGTTACACAAGAGGAGAAAGCATTTCTTTACAACCGAAAAGGTGGAAAACCATATTAAAAAAAAAAAAAAGTGGAAGTCTAACATTAGGTTAGCTGTTCCCAATCTTTTTGCTTGGGAGACCACATTTTGAAACTTAAATAGATCCCATTACCCATGCCAACAGCAAAGATATGCAAAATACATATATCTAATAGCAATCAGAATTGTGATCCCATCCACAGATTATGCAACTCAACTTGGGAAACTCCATGTTAGGTGCCTAAATCCATGTTTCAGCACCTGAATGGCTCTATTCAAAAGCACTGGGCACCCGGGCTCTTCCACCAACTTCTGTAGCAGCAGCTGGGTGTTTTTGCACTTTCAAAAATAATAATAATAACTACTAACATCAGACTGCTTGCTTAAGTACATAAACATGGATCTCACCTTCTGATATTGGACAGTTATCTAAAACCTGGGCTGACAGCCTCTTTGGAGCATTTCAACTAAGAAGTAGCTCAACTTGATTCTATGGATACCACACCTCCTCACCCTTAGCTCATCAGTGGTTACTTTTGGCATAAAGCAGGGATCTCTTTGGGGTTGCAAGCTACAAGTGGGTGTGGGTAGGATGCAGCAGCAATGAGCGCCATGCTGCCCCAAACACAAGAGAACTGTAAAGTTGGAAGTACCATTTTTCCTATTTTACAGATCCCGAAGTGAGGCACCATGAGACTAAGGTTCCAGTATCACAAGGATGTATGCACATCAATTCTTAGTTTCAATTTTGTGCACAGAAGTTAAAATTAGGTGCCTACTTGCACCCAACACCTAAGTCCTTGCAAGATCAGGGCCAAGGTGACCTACCCAAGATCACACAGGGAGCCTGTGTTGATGGTGAAAACTCTGGTGCCAAGTCTCAGGGTAACATTCTAACCATGGGACCATTCTTCTTCACTAATCTTAGTCATAGGATAGGAGGCAGTGTCCTGTTGGGTATCGGTAACTGGCAAAAGGATAGGAAACAAAGGGTAGGACTAAATGGTCAGTTTTCTCAACGGAGGGAAGTAAATAGTGGAGGTGCCCCAGGGGTCTGTACCGGGACCCGTGTTGTTTGATATATTCATTAATGATCTGGAAAAGGAAGTAAAGAGTGGGGTGATCAAATGTGCAAATTACAAAAATTATTCAACAGAGTTCAGACCAGGGAGGACTGTGAGGAATTACAGGAGGATCTTGAAAGACTCAGAAACTGGGCAACTAAATGGCAGATGAAATTCAATGTGGACAAGTGCAAAGTGATGCACGCAGGAAAAAATAATCCAAACTATGCATACACAATGCTGGGTTCTACCTTTGGGGCTACAATTCTGAAAAATATCTTGGGAGTCATTGGGGGCAATCCCATGCCCTGCAGATCCTGTGTGGCACAATGTGCCCGCATGGAGGTGTGTGCAGGATCCACTGGGCATGGGATCAGTCCCATTGTGGACAATTCATTGAAATTCTCATCTAAGTGTGCAGCAGCAGTCAAAAAGGCTAACAGAACATTAAGAATTATTCATAAAGGATAGAGAATAAAACACAAAATTTTATAATGCCACTACGTAAATCTCTGGTGTGACCACACCTTGAATATTGTGTGCAGTTCTGGTTGTTCCATCTCAAAAAAGGTATAGTAGAACTAGAAAAGGTACAGAGAAGGGCAACAAAAATGATCAAAGGTATGGAATGGCTTCTGTACGACAGGCTTGATAGGTTAGGGCTCTTCAGCTTGAAGAGGATACGACAGAGGGAATATGATAGACATTTATAAAATAATTAGTGGAATGGAACAAGTAAATAGGAAGTAGTTGTTTACCCTGTCAAATAATACTAGAACTAGGGGACACTCCATGAAACTAGCTTGCAGTAGATTTAAACCAAATAAGAGTATTTTTTCACTCAAGACACAACTAGCTTGTGGAATTTGTTGCCAGAGGAGGTGATCAAGGCCTGCAGCATAACCGAGTTTAAAAAGAAGGACTGTATAAGTTCTTGGAGGACAGGTCCGTTATTAGCCCAGTAGGTTGGGGTTCTCATTGTGCAACCTCTGACTATTGGGAGCTGAAAGTGAACTGTTGTCGCCCCCATTGTGATCTGGTTGAGTACTTCTTCCAAGTGACCAAGATTTACTACTGTCAGAGACAGGTGCTGGGCTCGATGGACCATTGACCTGACCCAGTATGGTACTACTTACGTTCTTAAGCATAAAATCTAATAATTATTTTAAATAATTTTTTTTTAAAAATCAAAACCTGTTGTACTGTAAGCAATGGTGTGCTAAAACTCTTCAGCAAAGTACTGAAGACTGGAAGAAATAGGAGAAAAAACTGAGAAAAATCACTCAAAGAAACGCTGTACAACATGGTTTAAGTTGCTACAACCCACCACAACACATTACATGTCAACCATCATACAATGCAGGGAACACAACTTCATCCATAGGGTCTTAATTACAGACACCTTTCAACTGGTGGAGTTAATGTAGACACAGTAGAGTTAAGGATGCACAGATGCACTTGAATCTTTCCTGAGCAATGGCTGATGTGTTTGTTGGAGTATACGTGGGAGCACTAAGGGAAGAAGTCATTGGCTAGGTTACTTGCAGTAGCTGTGAACTCACTAACTGCATTTCTCATCTTGTGGGGCTTTGGCTTCAAGAGCAGTAACAGCCTTAACTCCTGTTGTATGTACGTACGCATGCATTTTGCAAGTGCCTATATGAGACACACACACACACACACACACATATACACTCCTGTATCCTTGAGAATGGTTCTCTGAGCTGGAAGTACCTGAAGTCATGAGCATCAGTCACTTTCACTGACAGCAGTTCATATAATCTCCAGACTTGTTTTGGGCCATGACCAGGCTGCCCTTCCAAGAAGGTGATGAAGTGAGCTGATATTCCATTTTACAAATTAGCTTACAGAAGGTTACAGCGAAGGCTAGCAATTGTTCCTGTAGTTCAGCTACAAAGTCCCAAGCCGAGTTTCAGAAAGTCCAAGGTTCAAGTATTTGCTTTTGGGGGGATTGTTTAATTTAAGAACAACTGGTTTTCTTAGTTCACACAAAGAGTAGCCTGTAACACATCTGTGATTGAAATATGGAGAGAAGCCAGAGCCCCATATAGAGCAACATCCCAGGTGGGGGGTGGAGGAGAAGAGAAGATGACCACCACCCCAACAACTCTGCAACCAAACTGGCGCTTTTAAACGAGGCGCTGAAAAGCGCCTCCTGAGTTCCGTGTTGAGAGAAAAGCCGCGCAGGGAGTGTTTACATCTCCCCGCGCTGCCGGAAGGGACGTGCTCCCCAGCTTTTCTCTCAACGTGGGACTCAGGAGGCACTTTTCAGCGCCTCGTATAAAAGCGGCCTTATTCCCGACCATGCGTGCACTGCAGGGACCCATGGGTATTCCCCTGTGCTAATGAACAAGGTTCCTGGTTTTCCATTTAGTGTGGAACACACAGAATTCCCATCAGAGAAAAAAATGGAATTCCATTTTTTCTGGGAAATTTCTGCCTGCAAAAACTCACTGTTGGCAGCAGCATCATTGGGAATTTAAAGGCAGAAGCTCTGTGAAGGTTCTGGTGTACCTGAATCCATGAGAAAAATTTGGCATGAGAAGAACACAGCTACTTCTGGATTTTGGCGAGGCAGAGGTATGTTGAGGTTTGTGTCGGGGCTGGCGGGGAGGAGGAAGTTGGAGCAACACCTTCCCTGTGCCTGCAGAGGGAGGAGAGACTAGGGCTGGCTGGTGGGCAATACAGTTTTATTTTGTTATTTGAGTGGCAGTGCCAACCAGTGCATCAAACTGTCACAAAAAAATCAATAATTTGCAATAAACACTTTTTAATTTTAACAGCCAAAGAAAATGTGTTTTTAATCAGAGAATTTGGGGGGAGTTCCAAGGACTCCCTGTTTTTTGGCAGGGAAAACTAGGAACCCTGGTAATGAACACTGGGGCCATTTTCCAACCTCCTGTAAGCCCTCATCAACTCAGACAGCATCTTCCTATCTTGCTCATATGCAGGGCTGTAAAAACGCACCCCCAGAGACAAGTGAACTCTTTTTCTAGCCCTTCTTGCAGCACTGAGCCAAGGGGCCAAGACTCAGCACTGAAGGTGGGATGGGCACAAAGTTTCTTCTACTCCCTGTGAATGATCCAACGGTGGGGAAGGAGAATAGGAGAGCTCCTTCTGTAGCACCAAGTCCAAGCCCAGTGTTAGGACTCAATAGACTGGGTCTTGGGTTTGGTGCTACAGTCTGAGGGGTTTGCCTAATTTCCTGCTGACTGTCTGATGGGGAGTAGGGAAGGATGAGGCTCTTGTATGCAGCACCAAGTCTCATCCCAGGGGCTCCAGCTCAGCATGGCAGCAGGGTGCCGACTATCTGATTGGGGGAGGAAGAGAGCCCCCTCTTCCCTACAGTGCTGAGTTCATGCCCTGGAGCTTGGTCTCAGCACTGCAGATGGAGCTGTCCAAATCAGCAGAACATAGGCTCTATCTGCAATGTCACGGCCAAACTCCAGGCCTTGGACTCAGCAGTGCAGGAGAGGAGAAAGGAGAGCCTCCCTCTCCCATAGGATGGTTAGCTGGAAGTAAGATTTTCAGAGCTGATCAATAGCTGCACTTCACTGGAGTTACGCATGCTCAGCATGCTATTTCTAAAGTGAGAGAAGCATCCACACAGGACTCTTAGCATGTGGAGAGATAAAAGTTTAATGCAGGATTGCAGGGACTTTCCACTCCCAGAGTCCTGCAGCCCCCTAGGAAACAGTTCTACCGAGAATCAATCCACTACACTGCTGCTGCCCGCAATCATCCTAGGCTAGCAAAAACAGCAGCAGAAGGCACAATTCTGGTCAGTTTTACAGTGGCTAATCAAACAGCAGCATGCTGGCAAAGCAAATGTGGACCGTGGTACTACAGTGCGACAAGGACCGCTTGAGAAAAGAGGCAAGTAGCTCACAACTGCCAAAGAGAGTATCTGGGCCTCTGCTGCTACTTGCGCTGCACATTTATTTATTTTTAAGTTTTTACTCCATCCTACCCTGAAGACTCAGGGCAGTTCACAGCATCGAAATTAAAAAGCAAAGTATAAAAAAATACAAGAAGTTTAAATTCCTTAAAGCCGCACCACCCACCCCACCAATCCTCCTCCCCAATACCCAATGTCACCAAATCCTAACCCTGCCTGCCAAACAAAAGGTCTTGCGTCTCCTCTGGAAGATGAACAGGCTCGGGCTAAGGGGAAGGAGTTCCATAACTGTGGGGTTGCAACCAAGAACACGCCCCTGCACGGGCCAACCTCAGAGGCCATGACGGGGCATAGGGGAAGAGCCGGTCTGTCGGGTACCTGGGGCCCAAGCTGTTTAGGGCTTTATAGGTTAAAGCCAGCACCTTGAATTGTGCCTGGAAAGCGACCCATCCCTGACAGAAGGCGGGCCACCGCGTTCTGCAGCAACTGCAGTTTCTGAACAGTTTTCACGGGCAGCCCCACATAGTGCACTGCAGTAGTCTAGCCTCGAGGTTACAAAGGCATGGATGATGGTGACCAGATCTGAATCGGATAGAAATGGTTGTAGCCTTCTCACCAGATGGAGTTGGTAAAAAGCGCTCCTGGCCAATGTTGCAACCTGACAATCCAGGTGCAGCAGTAGATCCAAGAGCACTCCAACACTCCAAACCTGAGTGAAGGGAGGCCAGACCCCGTCAACAACAGGGGTTCCCACATCCCCGAGGCCACAAGATTGGCCAACCAGCATCACCTTGGTCTTGTCTGAATTCACTTCAATCGACTTGCCCGCATCAGTTCCCAAGCACTGAGTAAGCACCAAGACTGCAGGACCGTGTCAGAAGAAAAGGAGAGGTAGTGCTGGGTGTCAGCATATTGATGGCACCTCACTCACTCTCTGAACAATCTCGCCCAAGGGCCTCAGACATGCATTGAACAGGAGTGGAGACAAGATGGAGCCCTGCAGGACTCCACAAGGGAGCTCCCAATAGCATGATGAGCCACCACCCTCTGGGTTCTCCTAGGCAGGAATGAGCAGAACCACTCAAGAGCAGTCCCGCGCATCCCAGCCAGGTCCTGCAGCTGTGTCAACACTACCACATGGTCAATGGTATCAAAGGCCATCAAAAAATCTAACAAGATCAGTAGGGTACAATATCCCCTGTCGACTTCCAAGCCGAGATCATCAACCACAAGCGCAGTCCCAGTGCCCAGGATGAATGACATGGGTCCAGGAAACAAAACACATCAAGATATGACTGGAGCTGCAAAGTGACGACCAGTTCCACAACATGACACTTGGATAGGGAAGAAAATTCATCCAAGTGCGAGTTGGAGGAATGGAAAGCAGGGTTTTTGTGGGGGGGTGAAGAGACACTGTGGTAGAGAATGTATTTTATATGTACTTTTGAACGGATGTCTTTTAAAGGGGATTTGGGGCGTGAATGGTTTGGTGGGGTCAGGATATAGCCATGACTCCTCTGTGAGAGGGAGGGGTACTGGCTTGAGGGGTGGGTGTTCTCCTGGGTGAGAGACAGGGGAGTGCCTAGGGGATTGGGAAGTCCCTTGTGTGAGAGGCAAGGGAGTGGGAATGGATGGGACGAGGGGTGGGTTTGGGGTGCTTGAGAATGGGGAGGAGTGGGATTGGTGTTGCATGATATGTTCTATTGCTTCAACTACTGTAAGTTGTTGGTGGAGTGGGGTTTATTTAATATGCTTGAATATATTTTTCCTAATTGTTGTAAGCCATGCTAAGCCAAATTCTGGGATAGGGTGAGGTGTAAGTTAACAACAACAACAACAACAACGACCCTGGGATGCAACATGTTGGTTACATGGTACTACGACTGCTCTGAAAAGACAATGGTGGCCTGACAGGAAGGGATAATTTAAAGAGTGGAAGGAGACCAAGAGAAAAGATGGGACAAACTGCTTTGATATCACAGCACTGCAGCTAGTGGGAGGGAGACAGACTGTCACTTTCTACTTCAGCATCAGCAATACAAAAGCACATGTAAAGCACTTCCTCAAATTATCAGGAACCCTACAAGACTTCATATCAAAAAGCAATGAGCTACCTGATCCTGGGAAAGAGATGACAAAAAAGCACTGGAATGGTCTGTTGTGAACAATGGATCCAGACAATCAAATCTCAAATATGGAGCTAGATTTTACAGTGGGTAATTTGTCACTTGCTCTTGGCAGATACCTAAGAGTCCTGCCATTATTTTGGGGCTTTGGCAACACTTTGATAGCTTGTCATACCCATGGGGTATCATAAAACCCAAGATGGAGTTCAATTACACATATATTGTTTATACAAACAATATCCCTGCCTCCCACCAGATGTGGAATTCTCTTTTGAAAAGAGGTGGTGTGGGAAAAACACCTACCACACACTACTAGAAGTTACCATATTAAGCACTACTCACCCAAAAACTTATACAACTGTCTAGGGAACTTCCATTTTCGGCCAGCAAGTCAGGCTCATATTCCCAAGGGAAATATTGTCTAGACAGAAGGTGCAGGTTTACAGCAGAAAATTATTGCATTGCAATATGCAAAAGTGACAACAAAATAGCAACTTCCTACTGAAAGCCTACGCCAATAGTTTCCCCTACAAGCTCCATGCTAAGTATTTTCTAGTCCATGACTCTGCAAAGATGTTTGTTTTAGTCCCTAGGGTCATGAGACTATGCCTCAGTCAACAGCAAAGCTCCTAAAGAAACAGTGGTCACTCAGACTTGCGGAGATGACAGCTGCCTTAAGTATTCTCTCTGTCCTTTCCAGCTATTCTAATATTGTTAGCATCTGCCCCAGGGTTAGGCAAAGCCTGGTGCCCCCAAAATACTTTAGAGCAATTCATCTCTTTACCAGTTTTACTGCTGTTCGATACTGGGATAGCTGAAAGAGCAAAAAATCAAGACAGCCACTGTATTAAGTAGGAAAAGAACAAAGAAAAATTTCATTGATTATCCTAGGCTGAAGACAAGACCCTGCGTATTCTGTAACAAGAAAACACACATTTTGTCAGCAGAAAATTCACCTTCTGAGATAGGAATACATTATGCAAATAAACGGTGCACATTTTAAATGTAAATGAGTTTCCCCACATGCTATTTATTAATGTTGGTTGTCTCATATTTCAGAAATAACCACAAAATACCATACAGACTTCTCAACAAATCTGTGAGGCTCTTTATGGGAAAAGTTCTCCTCCAACAGCAGGTAATGAACTGCTCTTCTTCTACAGCTGTTGAATGGGGATCCCAAGGTCCTAGAATATACGTCAGCAGCTGACAGGACTGGGACTCCATTATATAGCTTACAGTGCTCTCTACTCAGGCTGTAACGCTTTACTGCCAGAGGCAATTTCTGAAGGAATTTGGCTGAATTTGCCACAATCAAAGCAGTGCAGAATTAATGTAGTCCTGGCTGCACACACAAAAATCAAAGCAAGTCTTAAAGAAATACCCACAGAAGCCCTGACGTTTCTATTAGTGATGGAAGTTTGGCCAAAAGGAGACAATCAGGTGTACAAACCAATGGAAAAAGACAGTTCTTTGAAACTTATCTAAAATCTAGCAGTAGCAATTGTAAGTATGCTTCAAATGATCTTTTATCATCTCCCTGTGTTCCACATAATGAAGAAAGCTATCATTCCAGAGAGGGCGTTTTCAACTGAACAAGGGAACACTTGGGGGGGGGGGGGCATGGCCACCGAGTCGTTCTGCTGCAGCACCTTCGCAGGTGGAGTGTGTGGGGAGCAATTGAAACAGATGGCTCCCAGTGTGGGTACTGTGGCCATGCAGGGACCCACCATGCACTCCCCCTGCCATGGAAAGACATCACACAGACAGCTGTTGCCCCACACCCCAAGCCCCACCTAGTAGCCCTCCACCTGCCATATTACTGGAATTTGCCCAGCCGTGGAAACCATGGAAACATGAAGTCACAGCATTTGTCCTGCCCGGGAGCCAGTGTAGCCCCTGCCAGTCCCGGCCAACCACGAAGGGGCATACTGGGTGGGACGCGCAGGAATTCCAACACACCACTCGCAGAATGTAGACAGCAGGAAGCAAAGTGCACAATAACCCGAGTGCCAATAATGAGCAGAGAAAAGGAATGAGTCCAAGCAAGCAATCTGTCTGGGCCGCAAATGGCTGCAGGGCCACGAGCCTCCACGGTACTGGTGGACCTGTCTTCTGGTGTGGCTAGCCACCCCCATTACCGTCAGTGCTCCATGGCTCATGGGAGCGTGCATCCGGTCGCTCCTCCTTCAGATGGGCGGTCGGATCTGTGGCTCCTAGGTGGCTTCACGGGATAGCATCCCGTCTGAAAACACCCACAATGAGAAACTGGGGCACTGCAACAGGGTGGAATCCATGACAGAATCTGATGTTTACAGAGCAGTTGAGACTGAATGCTGACGAATCCTGTACTTCCTTATAGACAAACGGCTCAGAAACCCCACGTGCCTCCCATTTCTCTGTACGCCAGCTCAGACCCTGCCTTTTTGTTGACGAGCAAATTGTGCACTTTAATGAGACTCCAAAAAACTCATTCTAAAGTCTTCCTAAATCAAGAGAGAATGTTTGTCATGTTGGCCCAAATGTAAAAGACTGATTAAAAAAAAGAGAGAGAGAGAGATCAGATGATGTGTTATTGGACCACCTTCTGCTAGTAAGTTTTCAAGTCAAACCATGGTCTCGTTGGTCCAACAAAAAGGTATCATCTGAGCTACTTTGTCTCTACCCCTAAATCAAGGCTTTCCAACTTGGGTGACTGTGGGATAACGATGTGCAGAATCAGTTTATTTCAGCAGGAGGCAAAGGGAGGGTGATAAGAGACAAAAAGAAGAAAACAACTTAGGAAGAAGCAGGTCAGTCTCCATGACTCAGCTGTGAGTAAAATGGTAGGTGGTTCTTTGACAAGCCACTCCTGTTCTGGAAGTGTCCCATAACACAGACAGCTGGAGTGCATGAGCAGCTCCAGCTGACATGGATTAAACTCGCTGTCTCATGGCTCCAAAATACTCTTGCAACACACAGCATAATCATAGGAGCACATGGAGTCTAGCCTCAAGAAGCTGTCAATACAGTCATGGAATCTCATCACCATGCTGCACATACTCTCTGATGGGACAAAACTAAAAAAAGACCATGTCCACATAAACTTTAATAAAGGGGGCTTTTGCCTATCACTTCAGGCAAAATGCATTGTTACATTGCTTGTCAACAGTACCATGAAGGTTGAATGACTTTTGCGGTTAAGTCATTCAACACTTGATTAGAAGCAGGTAATGTGCCCCTTTGCTAAATTTGAAGGGGTATGGCCTAAAGAACAGAGGGACACAGTAGCAAATGGAGAAAAGTAGTTCAGATAATATTTTATTGCCTGAGGAAAGACTTGTGTAGCCCAAAACCTTGCATAGTGTCACCAATTGCAGTTAGTCCAGTAAAAGATATCATCTGTACTTCTATCTCCATCTCTTACATTTGGGACCAACACAACAACTGCATTCTCTCCCTAGACGGTAATGAATGTTCAAGTGAAACATGGAAGGCTGGGCAACTAATGCAGAAAGCCCTGACCCAAATCCAGCTTGCTACATCTTCATACTCATCCTTCAGACTCTTGCTAACACACCAGTACTAATTCTAATTTTTCTATATTAAAAAGGTTAGGAAAGCGGATATAATATAAAACATATTTTAGCAACGAGAGAAGATTTCCAACCCATTGCAATATTTGGAACTGCTCTCTCAACTTATGCCACAAATCGGCAAAGCAGCATTTTAAATGTGTGACCTAGTCAGCCCCATCCAGAGAATAGGTCTTTGAAACACACACCTTAGGGTACTTTCACGCAAAGCTTCCCCAGTGGGAGAAGCTAACACAGAGTGTAGTCCTGTGCTTGCTTCCCCCATTGGGAAGGGTACTGATGTGCAAAATGGGGTTGCAGTAATAGCAAGCCTATGCTGAGCAACCTTGACATTGCTCATATAGAATCTGGGGATTATTAGCCCACCTCAAAACAGAGAAGATACACAGTTTAGCAGCTGCATCAGGGAGACAGTGACTCCGGAGTTCTGTTTTCTTCTACTGATTCAATGGATGACCTTGGTCAAATCTGTCACGGAGGAACATAGGGTCACACACGTGTGATACTGGCCTACATGTAGACTACAAGCCTAGTAAATATGTAAAGCGAAAGGTGCAACATGTATGTAATACTACAATTGACAACTGTAAAATCCAAATCAGGACTGTGACACTGACGAAACTCCAGGAAATGCAAAGAGATAAAAAGAATGTGTATTGGGAACCCTGGCCACACAGAACCCTGGGGGAGATCAAATTGACCTTCAGGTGGGCCTGGGTTGCCTACGTGACAGACCTCAGGTTTCTCCAAGGCATGAAAGCTGAAACAAAGAGACCATGAAAGGCACTTAAGTGAGGGCCATTAAGCCAGCTCTCTCTCGCTTAGCCATCTTGAGCAACTGGATCTGCATCCTAAAACCTGCCAGCAAGCAAGGCTGGAAACTATGGACTGAGAGGCATGATTTTGCTTTCTATCAACTAAGAGAGCAGTGCCCAGTCATTCTACATCTACGACTGAGGAACCAGAACTTATGGACCTTGTAGGGTAAGATGCTTATTTAGGAATTCAACCAGTATAGGTTAGGAATGCGTTATATTTACCTTTGATTTCTAGTAACCATTCTGTATCAAATATCTTGCTTATGTAATCAATAAACTGACATCTTTAAGAAGAAGTGTCCGTGTCTAACATTGGAACACAAGTGAGCAACAAGAGTTCTCAAGCTCTTGCGAACCCAGAAATTAAAGAGTCTGTAAACGGGAAGAATCGGGACCTTGGGTGACAAAGGGGTTGTCCCTGCAGCAGGCTTGAATCAGCCAGAGAGAAAAACTGATTCAAGTGGGCTGTACGCGATGGAAACTGAGTCACTCAAACCCAGTAAAGTGGGGGTGTGGACCTCCAACCCATGACATTGGTGCCCAACGAGAGGTGTCAAGCTCAGTTTGTGAACCAATGTATAGAAAGTAGAGGAGGATAACCAGGTGACTGGAATCCTCTGAGGGGAGTAAATCTCATACCTGCAGAGACAGAGTCCCAGGAGTCGGGAACTCAGCTCTGAGAGAGTGGAATAAGCAGATCCTTGAACAGAGTGCGCTGAGTTGTTTGTTTTAGTTTTGATTTCGGGTTAGGGACCGTAACAAAATAGGGCTCCCAAAGCACTTTCACCACCTGAGAAGGTCAGAGCTGAGCAGGGAAGCCCAAAAGAGAGGTCTCAAAGCAGAAGGAAAAACTAAACAGCAACTGAAGCAGCTGATACAAGAATTTGAAATGAGCACGAATGGAATAGATGGGAATGGAGCGGGGGCAGCAAATCCCCCTCCAAACCTCTCTCCATCCAACCAGCAACCAGGAGATGGAGATGCACTGCCAAACGTGCCTCAAAACCCCCTTCCAACTGATCGGCAACCAGGGGGACAAGGCTCAAACCCTGAACTCGAGATAGTCAGACCGAGAATGGAACATGAGCTCAGACTGGAGAAAATGGAACAGGAAGAAAAACAGAGAGAGAGACAAGAAAAAGAGAGAGAAAGAAAACATCAACTGGAGCTCCTGAAACGGCAGACAGATGCAGGAATCCAACCCACACTACCCTTTGGAAGCAGCCTAGACAAAGACAGAAGACAGCTGATCAGAGACTGTTCAGCACTTCTGCCCCTACACAAAGAAAGTGAATGCACTGATAAATTTTTCACAACTGCCCAGCACATATTTCAACGAGAAAAGATTCCAGAGGACTTGTGGATCAATCTGGTGATACCCAAGATCCCCGAGAAAGCAAGAGATGTGTACAATGCAAAGCTAGAGGAAAATCAAGGACTGACGTTTGAGGAATTCAAAAAAGCAGTTCTTGAGTACAGAATCACTCCAGAAACTTTTCGCCTGAAACTTCGCAACTTTAAGAAGGGAGATGGTATGTCTTATGCAGATATGGGGAAAATGTTAAATCAGTATCAGGTGAAATGGTTAGATGCACAAGGGAAGGCTACGAAGGAGCAAGTAATGGACCTTGTAATCCTTGAGCAATTCCTAAATAACTGTACCCCTAATCTCAAATCACACCTGCTTAATCAGGGGATCACGAATGTCAAACAGGCTGGGAGGAGGGCAGATGAATATATTGCAAATGCTATCTCAGCTTATGGGGAAAGAAAGCCAAATAATGGGGTGAAAAATAAGCAGGGGTCTTACCATAAGCAGAATCTGTATAAAACCCCACAATCTGAACAGGGAAACCTGACCCAGAACAAACCAAACAAGAATGGGGGTGGGGGGGAGACAGGGATCACCCAGACTCCAAAGAACACACACCTCCCAATCCTCTAATAATGATTCAAAGCAGTGCTTTAACTGTAAGCAAACAGGGCATATGGTACGAGACTGCCCCCCAAAAAGGGAGTTTCATGGCCCTAAAAGGGAGTCTGACGAGATTGTTGGGACTGTCACTGCGAACTTTGCGTCTGTATTTCAACCCGTCCCCAGAGGTGTTGATGATCGCTATATTATTCCTAACCCACCCACAGGGGATCAGTAGCTATGAAAACCTGCTAAGGTTAACAGGGTAAACTGTGTGGGGAGATCAGACAATGGGGCACACATGGTTATGGTACGGGAGGACCTGATCCCAAAACATAAAATAAACACTCATAGAAAGGTTGTGGTATACCTGGCAATGGGAATCAAGGATATTTTGCCCACAGCAACTGTAGATTTAGAATGGGAGGGCTCAAAGGGACCCATCCAGGTGGCTGTACTCCCCAGAAAGGCACAAAATGAAATGTTGGTGGGGAATGCTATAAACAAATGGATGCTGGATGGGAGGGTGGAAAAAGCCCAATCCCAGGAACACGGGGAGCCGGAGAGCAACCCGGGAAGGGAGGGTGAGGGGCAACAAGACTCAGAGAGCCCTAAACAAGTTGCACCTCTACCCCTGGAACATGGGGAGACAGAGAGCAACCCTAGTGGAGGGGAAGGGTTACAGGAAGGCTCTAGCAGCCTTACAGATCCTGCACCCCAACCTGTGAACTCCACTCAGGGGCAGGAAAACCCCAAAGAGGAGTCCCCAAACCAGCCAGAAGGCAGGGGAGGACAAGACTCGGGGAGTGAACTGCATGTCCCTGTCTCACATGGGGAACTGAAGGGAGTGAAGCCAATGGGTCAACCTGATTCTGAAGCCCAGGACTTGGCACCCCACCTTACACAGGAGGGACCAAATTCTGCAGAATCAAACCGAGTAACCACCGCGGGGGGAGAGTTAGAGGCTGCAGACGCCCCTACTCAACCCAGGAGGTTGCAGGATGGCCTGGAGGTTTGTTGTCCTACCTTAAGAGAAGGTGGGAAGCGGCTAACTGAACCCAAGGGGTTACAGGCAAGCCGGGAGGTGGAGGATTCTACCTTAAGAGAAGGCGGGAATGTGCAGGAAACCTTTCCCGGGATGGAGGGGGGAACGATGGGTGTCTCTTCCCCAGGGATAGAAATGCACCACCCTGTAGTCCTAAAGGGGCAGGAGCATCAGTCTAAGAGTGAACTGTGCGCCTCTGCCTTACCTAAGAAGGAGCAGGGAAACGCTGCTGAAGTAGAGACTGGAGGGGAGGAAACGGTTAAGAGTGTCCAGGGTCAAGCCGCTGCACTTGGTAAACTGAATCCTCAAGAGTTTTGTGTGGGGAGGTCTGAGGGGACACTTGGGGGTTCTCACACCCATGTCACAAAGTCAGACTCCCAAGAAGGAGAAATACATGGTTATATGGACCCAGGGGATCCTGGAGGTACAAACAGAACTTGGGGGCAGGGCACAAGAAAGGCTGCTGACAATAGCCCCTTCACAGAAGCAGTTTTTGGCTGGGTGATTGATTTGAATGCAAAGACATCCACACACAGCATCACAGCCATGGGGGAAATGCAAATGCCAAAGGACAACAGTCTACCCACTGGGAATTACAGCATTGCTCCTGGTGAAAAGTGTTTTCAAATGCAGAGTTACACAGACAACAGAAGGGGGGTGCTCAGTAGTGTAAAAGGTACCACACTTACTCCACACTCCCTCTTTTGTCTCCTAATAATACTTCTGATCTACAGTCTGGATAGCCCAGGTAAATCAGACAAAGAAGTTATGACATGGGGAACAGACATACAGCCAATAAGAAACAGGCTGCCAGATAATCTGGAAACATGGCCAAAGTTTGTAACTGGGGAACAAAGGTTGTTAACATGGCGTTCCCACCCATTTGTAACAGTCTTATGCAAACACCTACTGATGTACCTTGAAGGGTATGGGCCACAGGAACCCCACATGCAACACGGGGCGGAGGGACATAGACACCTCAGGGTATACCCCTACAAGAGAGTGAACCCAGAAACACTGAATCCTGAGGATCACTCCACTACGACATGGTGGAAAACACGTGAACATGATAGCCCCACAGGGCTGACAGAGGGTTTGGAAAACCAAAGGTCTAACTTTAATAGGATTCAAACACATGGAAATGAGGTAGGGGGGTTGCATATCCCTACACACACCGGTAGGACACACCAGTCTAAGCATGTTACGGGACTCTGTCGTGCCCACTGCACATGCTGTCTTACGGGGGGGCTGTCACGGAGGAACATAGGGTCACACGCGTGTGATACTGGCCTACATGTAGGCTACAAGCCTAGTAAATATGTAAAGCAAAACATGCAACATGTATGTAATGTTACAATTGAGAACTGTAAAACCCAAATCAGGACTGTGACACGTGACCAAGCTCCAGGAAATGGAAAGACAGTTTGTTGATTTGCCCCAGACGGATGGCCAGAGACATTAAAAATGCTAATGCAGGTAGCCATTGCCTACGTGACAGACCTCAGATTTCTCCAAGGCGGGAAGCCAAGACACAAAGAGACCATGAAAGGTACTTAAGGAGGCCATTAAGCCACCTTCAGGAGCTCTCTCGCTTAGCCATCTTGAGCAGCTGCATCTGCATCCTAAAAGCTGTCAGCCAGCAAGGCTGGAAACTATGAACTGAGAGACAGGACTTTGCTTTCTAGCAACTCTAAGACTGAAGACCCAGTCGCTTACATCAAGGACTGAGAAGAACTTATGGACCTTTGTAGGGTAAGATCCTTATTTAGGAACTCAACCAGTATAGGTTAGGAATGCATTATATTTACCTTTGATTTCTAGTAACCACTCTGTATCAACAATCTTGCTTATGTAATCAATAAACTGACTTCTTATCTTTATGAAGAAGTGTCTGTGTCTAACATTGGAACACAAGTGAGCAACAAGAGTTCTCAAGCTCTTGTGAACCCAGAAATTAAAGGGTCTGTAAACGGGAAGGATCGGGACCTTGGGTGACAAGGGGTTGTCCCTGCAGCAGGCTTGAATCGGCCAGAGAGAAAAACTGATTCAAGTAGGCTGTACGCGACGGAAACTGAGTCACAAAAACCCAGTAAAGTGGGGGTGCGGACCCCCAACCCGTGACAAAGTCATTCAAGCTCTACATGTTTAGATTTCCTCTTTGTGTGAATGGGGACTAATACTTACATTGCAGGGAGCTGGGGAGTCTCATTTGCTAATGTTTGCAGAGGTTGAATTGACTTGTACTAAGCCTGTAGCAAGGCGGCCAGAAAGCCATCTTAATCAAAGTTTCATCTTCTGTTCCAGAATTCAAGGCTTCATTCAAGAAGAATAAGTCACTAATTCTGACCGCTGTAAGCTTCAACATGGAAACTGATGCAGCATCTTCGAGTCTACTGAAACGGCTATTATTCCTATCAAGCTGATAAATTGTTATTTCTGATGTCTAATTATGATAAAATTAAAGTTGCCTACTGATTAAATTACACAAAAAAGAAGAGGAATGCAATTTGCAAATGGCATATTATATTATATTATTATTATTATTATTTATATAGCTGGCACCACATCTGTTAGAATAGAACCTGGAAGAGTTTCACCACGTATTTTTCCTCCAATATGAACCTCAAATGTTTGTACAGGATTTTAAAACTTTTGAATAAATGTGTGTGTACAGGTGCAATATTTTTTCTTATGCAGATATCAGGGAAACCTTATAAGGAGTAATTTCCAAAAGGCACAAAGCCATAGCTAACAACATTTGACAGATATTAGCTGTGTCACTTAATTCACAACTGGACAGTGCTCACATGCTAGCATGGTCAGTCGGATTTATTAGAATAGAGAAACAACGAGATCATAGACAGGGACACATGTTCACTGTATTTTCAATATCAATACAATCAGTGTTCACTGATTATCAATGAACATGGATTGTCTTTAAGGTTATACCTAGATTTCTAGTTAAAGAAGGAACTATGGCTTTATATCACAGAGCCCATGCAGGCTAGAAAATCCAGATATCCTATTGTAAAATTTGGAAGAAGTTTGAATTTTTTGAAGTTGTTTGGCTATAAAACTAATTCCAGCGAGTCTACAAAGAGCTCAACTTTTAATAACCCATTATGAGAAGATCTTTAGGACTATATACCTCAAATTTAATGGAAACCAGGTGAGCCCAGGAAGGAGTTATACAACCTTAAAAAAATCCTGCTGAATTTTGGGTCAAAACATTTCTGAATTATGGAACTTTACTAAACCAAAATTAGATTACTGTAAATTCTCAGTATGTCATTCTATCAGCTATTGATGTAAGCTGCAGGGAACCATTAAACAAGTGCAATACATAGATGTGGTGACTGAATTGCCACAGAAGCATTACAGAAATGATGATCTAGTTGCAGCTATTTCTGCAGTACTAAACGTGACACTGTTCTGCAGCAGCCCACTGCAGGTTGAGAACACTGGGAAAGAAGTCGTCAGGCAGGGGCTGCTCAGCATTTCCCATGAACTCTCGCACACTACTCTGTCTGCAGGCGTTTACACAACTGTACAATAAACTGTAGTAGGAGAAAGGATCACTGGGTACGGGGCTGTTTCCATATCAACGCTGGAAAACAAATGAGAATTTGGGCACAAAAACCTATGGTTAATGTGTGTTCCTGTTAAGGGGAAGAGGGTGAAATTACTGCAATGAACCCCTCTCTCATATTAACCATAGGAATACTTGAAGAGAGACTAAAATAGAAGCAGCTCCCCTTCCAAAAGCTAGGTTGTCACAATTTTTCCTAAACATTGAGTGACAGCCTGGAAAGGTTATGGAGCCATAGTACCGATGGCATATTTGCAGATACGTTACCATTGCAGACGTGATTTTGAGTCTGACTCTAAACTCCACCAAGGCAGTCTTGCACCTGATATTTTACTTGTGTGATCTGGTCAGCAGAGATTATTGGTAAAGTCTCAAGTGAGCAGAGTAAACGGTTTCCAAAATATAGAGCTTGACATTGTTTTCAAAAAAATTTCTCTCTCTCAACAGCTTGGCCCAGATACGTTAAATGTGGTTTATTTAATTGCCTTTGGCGAGATCAAGTATAAAATAACACATTTTCAAACGTCAGATGCTTATTTTTAGGGGTTATTTGCTATGAAGTTAATAATGCTTGAACACCCAGGCAAGCAGTTATAGATTTTGTCAAAGGGGTGGCAGATTTTAAAAACTCAGCTGGCATACACCTGTGCTGGAACAGCTAGAGATCAGTCAGCCAAGCTGCTCTGCTTCATGGATTTTATAGATTTTACTACAATGGAGTTTGTAAGCTAGTCATACTCAAGTTTAAGGTGGTTACAAACTCTGCTGGCAGAATATTTGATCATCAATATGATCACTGGATAAAATGCATTTTTATGTATATGTCATTTCAGCAAAATGTGGAAGACCAAAATAATTATAAAACTCATAGCAGACATGTTTTAAATAGTTCTAAAAAAGCCAGGACAATTCCCAGACAAGCCCTGTTGATTTGAGTATGTACATGTCTTTGTGAGGAGTGGAAGAACAAGGTTTTTCCCAGACCAAAAATCTTTGATACAGTCAAGGTTGTGAATTAAAACAGAAATTTGAAGTTAGGTTTTCCTAGGCATTCACTTTTGAATCCTCCATGATTCTTGTATCCCTGCTCACTTTCTACTTAAATTGTCTAACTTGTAACTGGCTATTATGTGGGGATGTGCAGGTGATGATTTTGACACTAGCAATTACGCAAAATGTGGTTATTTCCCTATGACGACTTCCACCCCTTCCCTGTACTCCTTTTGTGAGCTCTTTGAAATCAGATGTTTCACATGTGGAACAGAAAACACAAGAGGTCAAACAAGTACCCTCCCAAGCAAGCAAACCTACCAGATCTGGACTATCTGACCTGAAACAAACGAACAGAGAAGTAAACACTACTCGAGAGAGGGAGCACCTGGTTTTTGCAATTTCTGTGATTTCATTTGTTTTCATTCATTTTCACCAGGAACAAGGGAAATTGGTAGGGTAATCCCACCACTAGTAGTTTCTGCATGGGGTAATCCAACCAATTTCCACTGTTCCTGGAGAAAAAGGAAAAACAAAATTAGCACAAAAATGAAACAACAAAAACACACACAAAATACCCCAAATTGTGAAAACAGGTGCTTATCGTTTGAATGCTTTTCAGACAGAGCACAAACTGTTCAAAATAATAATAATAAAAAACAAGCACTTTTTTCTATACTTGTTTCAGGTCTACAGAATACCAGTGAGAAGAGCTTGCTGACTTCAGGGTCTCCAATCCAAAAATTTCTGGTATAAATTGTTCTTGGGGTGTGTGTGAAGGGTTTAGTTCCAATGACCACTCAAAGGCCCCTACTGCCAGCAGCCATCTTGCTGACATGACCTCACTGGAAAGAGTTGCAAGCCCCAAGATGGACACTTTTCATCTGGTTTTAGAAGTAACATTTTCTTAAGAATTTAAAGCTATTAACTGAGCATATTTAAGTAAACAAGAAAAATCCACACAAATTATAAAAATCAAGACGCTGCAGTTTATTTCCTCCCTACTTGCCAATACCCAAGTTGAAGGGCGTGAGATTTCCATGCTAAAACTGACATAACAAGTTCCCAAAGTAGTACCTGTGGGGAGGGAAGAAGAGTGAGCAGAGCTCCCTGCTCCAGGTCATGCCCCCGCTCTGCCATATGGGTAGGCCTGTAACCAGGTGCTGCCAATAAAATCAATATCCAAACACCTGACAAGCAGAAAACATTCATGCACAGGGAAAATACAATTTTCCTTTTGTGTCTCAGTTTTATTTTATTATTTGTAACATTAGCCTGGAATTACCAAGAGCCTTTTCCCCCCCCCATTTTTTCTTTTTCTTTTTTTTCTTGTTGGAAATTCAGGTCTTGACCAGCTTGTTTTTCATGGAAGACAACAGACATCTATAAAACTAGCAGGATGACATCAGACACTAAAAACAAAACCTGAGTAATGAGGAGAGGTTATTATCCAGGCATGGGAATGCCTGGTTAAGATAAAACACACCATTATAAAAAGCACAAACATTCTATTGCTTATAAAGTCAAGATGATGAAAGGTTATGAAATTTGGCATGGAGGATTGCTTGGGTGAGTGGTTGAAGCTCACCAAATTTCAGACAAATCAGATTAACGGCCAAGACAAAGCAGTTGAAGATTGGAGGCTGAGGAGCAGTTTTGTGGGAGTTTCCTAGGGCTTTTATAGTTGTGTGTCATGAGCTGAAACCCTTTTACAAAATTCAAGCCTTGGGGAAAAGGGGTGCCACTGCTTTTTTTTTTTTTTTTTTAATTAAATCCCTGTACTGTTTTTAAAGTTATTAGAAGTTCAAGTTTTATCCTATGGAAGGAATGCAAACCTAGACTCATGCAACATATGCACAGTGGGCTCTGTTGGCCAGCAGACATGCTCACTATCAGTTTAAATCATGCTGCAGCTGTTCTTGGTGGTGTTATTTAAACCGTGGCAAACAGAAGCTCAATGCTAGTGACTGAGGCTGACTTGATCAATATGTTGATTGACTCGCCCTCAGTTACAGTTCGCCTGGGACATTCCCCTCTATGAACGCCCTCCCTGGCAGTGGAGACTTCCATTGACCAGCACTGCTAGTAATGCCCTGGCTATGGGAGGCTTCTATTGATCCAACACTGCTATGAACGCCCTGGTGGCAGAGGCTTCCATTAACCAGTGTGGCTATGAATGCACTGGCTGCAGAGGCTTCCACTGACCAGAACTGAGACAGTGCTGTCCCTTTAACACACGCACTATCAGTGAAATCGCGCTGCAGCTGTTCTCGGTGGCGTTATTTAAGCTGGGGCAAACAGAAGCTCAGCACTGGTGATCAAGGCTGACTTGATCAGTGTGTTGATGGCCCTCAGTTACAGCTCCCCCGAGACATTCCCCTCTATAAATGCCCTGGTTGTGGAGGCTTCCACTGACCAGCACTGCTAGGAATACCCTGGCTGGGGAGGCTACCATTGACCAGAACTGAGGGAGCTGGGATCCCCCCCCACCCAGCAACACTGGAGTGTCCCCCCAGCCCTCCCTCCCCCATCAGGGCACCCCATAGCAAGCCCCCAGACAAACTCCTTTGCACTTCTCTGCTGCTGGGCAGAGAGCGGGAGCAACACTGGAGTGTCCCCCCAGCCCTCCCTCCCCCATCAGGGCACCCCATAGCAAGCCCCCGGACAAACTCCTTTGCACTTCTCTGCTGCTGGGCAGAGAGCGGGACCTAGCATGGATCTTCCTCCCTTCTCTCACCCAACTGTTTCTCCTCACCCCATCCCACCCCACCCATGCACAGCTTTGCACTGCAGCAAAGGGGCTCAGGCACTTCAGGAGGTGCAGACCGGGCAGCAGGAGTGCTAGGACAGCACTTTGGGAAGCCAGCTTTGCAAAGGGTTCCTCACCTCTAGCTAGAGTGGCCCTTTGCAAAGCCACAAGCAGCTTCCTGGTCTATTTCAACCTGAGTCACCTAAGGGCTGCAAGGGGCTGCCTTGGCTAGGAGAGCTGGGACCAACCCCTCCCCCCCCCCAAACACACACAAATGGGTCAAAATCTGGCAAGAACTCAAACCAGGTATAAAGATCCCAGTGAGATTATGAGTCTGTTTCTCGTTCTCCCAAAATTTCTCACGCAATTTTCCCCCCCATTCTTACTTCAGTCCTACCTCGCCCAGCTACAGCAGGTACCTCATTTACCTGGAGGTGGCACTGACCTGGGAGGAGCCAGGGACGCTGGAGGAGGGGGCCCTGAGCAGGAGTTTCCTGAGGCCAGTGGCCCCCAGCATCCCTAGCCCTGGGGAGGCTCCTAGCACTCAGCCTGCCAGTCCTGGGGACTATTGCCCTGGGGGGAGGAGGGGGGAAGACAGGCAAGCATCCCC
>QEPC01004304.1:2760197-2865224 GCA_003113815.1 Sphenodon punctatus | reverse complement strand
AAGGGGGGGGGGTCGATGCGCTGCACACAAGGGCGGGGGGTGGGGATGGCTCCTATCGCCCCGTCATCGCCTTCCCAAAGGCCCATCATGCCCCGGCCTGGCTCACCGCGATCACGTTGACGAAGGTGGTCTTGCCCGAGTACTGCAGCCCGACCAGGGTCAGCTCCATCTCCTCCTTCCAGAAGAGCGCCCGGAACCAGTCCAGCAGCTTGTTGAAGAGCGCCAGCATCCTGCCCGCTCCGAGTCCGCCCCACCCCGCAGCACAGCCAGGCCCAGCACCGTCTATTGTCCCCGGAGCCCGGCCGCCGCTGCCGCCGCTGTTGCCACTTCAGCTGATGCCGCCGCCGCCGCCACCGCCTGCTGCCTCTCTCGGCTCGTACTGCCGAAGGGTGGGGTCTGCGCCTCCTCGGCTTGGGGAGGAGACTCCGGGCTGGTTCCGCTGCCGCCAGCGCCTCCTGCCGTACGGGAGGCCCCGCCGCTGTCTAAATCCCCCTTGCCTGGCCTCTATCCCGGCCCAAGCCCGTTTTGCCTCAAATCACACCGGAATCCCATGCCCCAGAGGAAAGGCCTGGCCTGGCTCCTTCCCTTCACTCCCTCACCCGTTCCCAAGAATTGTCCCAGCCAGCCCCGCCCTGGCCTAGTTCCTGTCTCAAGCAAGAGCTGTGTGTCCCCCTTCCGGACTGTGCCTCTGTCTCACCCCAGAGCAGCGAGTGCCCCCCGCCCTAGCGCCTGCCCACCCAGTGCTAGAAGGCCGGGCCGGCCCTCCCTTCGTACCAGCAGGGCAGCCTCGGGCCTTGCCGCGATTACCTCACACACACCCAGAAACCCCCGTTTCCCCCTGATCTCTCCTCTGGGGCTGAGGTGCTCCCACCCCCACTCTGCCCACCCCCCATTGCTGCCTTACCATGCCCAGCCATAGTGGGGTGTCTCGGACTGTGACTTGCATTGGGCCTGCTTGTGCTTCCCCCGCCCCTTCTACTGCCTCAACTCGCATCCTGTCTCATAAAAGAGATGGATCCCTCCCAGAGGTGCTGAGCTCTTCACAGCAAATCCTACTACCCAAAACCTTACTCTGCACCCAGTAGCCAGCCATGGTGTAGTTTCTCACGTGGGGGATGTGTTACCATTCTGCTTCCTCACCCTGACACCCTATCCCAAAACACAGCAAGGACACCTACCGGGCACGGCCTCAGAGTGGCCTTTCAGGCAGCCAGAGTTTGGTAGGACACAAATATGCTATGTTGGCTTTAGTTAAGCATCCCTCAGGTGCTGAGCCCACACAAACAGAAAGGGAGTGGCAGTGTCACGTGAGGTTTCCTACAAGGGAAAGCAAAGGAGGCAAGTTGGATGCTGCTGACTATCAAGTATATTAAGAGAATGATTGCTGACAGCATGGCGTGCAGGAGGATACAGCTCCCCTGGCATATGAAAGGAGAAATTCTTTAAGGCTGCAATCCGACAACCATTTACACAAGAATAGTCCAGCCAAGCAGTACTATCTTTTGACTGTTTTAACACCTTACTGCTGGTGCAAGTCCCATTTACTTCAGTAGGTCACATACTAGTGCCTTGAGTCATGTCACTTTGTACAGAAGCTTCAAATACATGTCAACATCTTTTGACTAAAAAACAGATTTTTATTTGCATCAAATTTACCAACATCACAAAATTTGCGTAAGATCACAGCATTTGTAACACAGGTGTTGAGTAATGAGAGGGCGCTAAAGGCAAAAGAAGGGACCAAGGAACAGTAGAGGCAAGGGGAACTCAAGAGAAAAGGTTCAGAGAGCAAGCAGTACGAGGGCTCGGTTAGGAAGGAACCAGATATAGGTGGAGAAATGGAAGGTGTTGGGTGCAGCAGGAAGGCTGTGGGGAAGGCAAGCATGTGCAGTTCAGGGTCAGGAGTGGAGGAACCCAGCCTGAGCCAATAGTAAATAATATGTAGTGTTTAGGCTTCTTTCTCTTCACCACAACTGTTCTTCAGTCAGCCTTCAGCCCTCTCCCCATCAATAGGTCCCTGGGAGGGTCTCTTACTTCCTCATAGTTTGTATGGAAGAAGAGACAGTAATGCACAGGAAGTGAGAAGAAAATACTTCTTGCCTCTCTGATTGGCTGCTTTACCCACTTCCCTGATTCTTGGAGAACTAGCAGCCATTTTCCTGTAGGCTGCAGGGTTTCCTGTAGACCAGTAGTTCCAAAATCTTCTGCCTGTCTTACTCCTTTTTGAGATTTAAATATAGTCCCATGACCTCAGACAGCAAAAAAGTAATGCAAAGTGTATCAAATAGGAATGGGAATCCTCATCCCATCCATGGATGATGGGACCTTGCAGGGGTCCTGACCCATAGCTTGAAAATCATAGAATCTTAGAGTTGGAAGCGACCTTAGAGGCCATCTAGTCTAACCCCCTGCTCAGTGCAGGAAATCCACAGCTATAGCATCCCTGACAGATAGCCGTCCAGCCTCTGTTTGAAAACCTCCAGCAAAGGAGAACACACCACACACACCCTAGGCAGTCTGTTCCACGGTCAAACAGCTCTTACTATTAGGAAGTTCTTCCTAATAGTTAGCTGAAATCTGCTTCCTTTTAATTTGATCCCATTGGTTCTAATCTTGCCCTCAGGAGCAACAGAGAAGAAGTCTGTTCCATCTTCTATGCGACAGCCCTTCAGATATTTGAAAACGGCTAACATGTCTCCCCTTAGTCTTCTCCAGGTTAAGCATACCCAGCTCCTTCAACTTTTCCTCATAGGACTTGATTTCCAGACCCTTGACCATCTTTGTTGCTCTCCTCTGAACCCATTCCAATTTACCAATGTCCTTCTTAAGATGCAGTGCCCAGAACAGGACTGATGACACCCAGTATGCTGATGACACCCAGCTATATCGCTCATTTTCTTCCAACTCAGGCCTGGCAGTCTCGGTGCTCACCCCAGTGTTTATCAGCTGTAGGGGACTGGATGAGGGCAAGTCGCCTGAAATTAAATCCTGACAAGATGGAGGTGATGATTATGGGGAGGGCCGAGGGAGTGATGGCCCCCATCATTGATGGGGTCCGTCCTCCCTTGGTTTCTCAGGCACGGAGTCTAGGGGTGCTCCTGGACCCGCAGCTCCACCTGGATGCCCAGGAAATGACTGTGGTGAATGGGGCATTTTGCCAATTACATCTGGTGCGTTGGCTTAGGCCGTATGTCTCGGACTCAGATCTGGCCACAGTCATCCATGATTTTATAACCTCGAGACTGGATTACTGCAACGCACTCTATGTGGGGCGACCCTTGGTACTGGTTTGGAAACTGCAGCTAGTGCAGAATGCGGCGACCCATCTCTTGACTGGGCCAGGCCGACGTGAGCACATTACACCAGTGCTTTGCGCTCTGCACTGGCTGCCGATAGTTTTCCGGGCCCAATTCAAGGTGTTGGTGGTGACCTTTAAAGCCCTAAACAGCTTGGGCCCCACCTACCTGCAGGACTGTCTCACCCTCCGGGTCCTGGATCGGCCCCTGCGGTCAGCCGGGGGTGCCCTCTTTGGGGTTCCCCAGGTTTCCTAGGTGTCCACCATGAGGAGGGTGTTCTCTTTGGCTGTGTCGTGGCTGTGGAACTCCCTCTCGTTGGAAGTCTGCTTGATTACTGACCTCCCCTCTTTCCATAGGCAGTGTAAGACCTGGCTGTTCTGCCAGGCTTTTCCTGAGGGGGGTGGGTTGGGTTAGGGTGGGGGGATGGGTTTTATATTGTTTTAATTGTAGTTTATAATTGTTTGTTTTAATATGTTTTAAATGCTGTGAGCCACCCTGAGATGCCTGAGGCAGGAGGGGGTGGCATATAAATTTTAAAAACTTTTTAAAAAAACAAAAACTGGACACACTACTCCAGATGAGGTCTGACCAGTGCAGAATAGAGTGAAACTATTACTTCTCGTGACCTGGACACTATGCTTCTGTTATTGCAGCTTAAAATTGCATTAACCTTTTTAGCAGCTCGATCACTGCTGACTCATGTTCAGCTTGTGATCAACTACATCCCCAAGATCTTTTTCACATGTACTGCTGCTAAGCCAGGTATCACCCATCCTATACTTGTGCATTTGATTTTTCTTACCTAACTGCAGAACTTTACATTTATCTCTGTTGAATTTCATTTTGTTAGTTTTGGTCCAGCTTTCCATCCTGTCAAGATCGTTTTGAATCTTGTTTCTCTCTTCTAAGTTGTTAGCTACCCCTTCCAATTTTATGTCATCTGCAAATTTGATAAGCATTCCCTCTATTCCTTCATCCATGTCATTGATAAAGTCATTGAACAGTACAGGGCCCAAGACTGAGCCCTCAGGCACCCACTCGATACCTCCCTCCAGGTTGATGGGGAACCATTTATGAGCACTCTTTGGGTACGGTTCTTCAACCAGCTGTAAATCCACTTAACAGTAGTATCGGGTATTGATGTAAGGCTGACCAGTCTAATTTTCCTCCTGTTCCCCCTTTTTGAAGACACGGACAACATTTGCCTGTCTCCAGTCTTCCAGCACCTCACCCATTCTCCAAGAGTTCTTAAAGATTATAGCCGGAAGTTCCAAGATTACATCTGCAAGATCCTTCACTACCCTAGGATGTAATTAATCTGGCCCCAAGGACTTGAACTCTTTTAAAGTAGCTAGATGTTTTCTTATCATCTTTTTACCTATCCTGAGCTCCAATTCCTTCCCTTCATCATTAGTGCTTTTCTTGCCAGGTTGGACATAGTTTCCCTTATGGGAGAAGATGGAGGCAAAATAAGAGTTGAGCAATTCCACCTTCTCTCTGTCACCCGTTAACATTTCACCATCTTCACCAAGCAGCGGACCTACCACTTCCTCATTCTTTTTCTTGCTTTGCACATAGCTGAAACCCCCCTTTTTGTGTTCTTAGCATCTCTCACAAGCCTCAGCAAATTCTGAGCTTTAGCCTTCCTGACACCATCCCTACAGGTTTGGGCTACTCGTCTGTACTCGTCCTTGGTGATTTCTCCCTCCTTCCATTTCTTGTACATCTCCTTTTAAATTCTCAGCTCATTTGAAAGCTCCTTGTGCAGCCGCACTGGTTTCTTTTTCTTTAGCTGTCTCCCATTTTTCTTTCTCATTGGAATTGTTTGTGATTGTACTTTTAGTATCTTATTTTTTAGAAACTCCCACCCATCTTGGACTCCTTTCTCCTTTAGATTTTCTAGACATGGGGTCCTACCTAGGTTTTCTCTGAGTTTATTAAAAGCAGCTTTCCTAAAGTCCAGGGTACATGTCCAACTATGCTCAGCTTTCCCTTTCCTTGATATCATGAATTCCAAGATGACATGATCACTTCCACCCCAGGTTCCCACTGCTTTCACCTCATTCACCAGTTCTTCCTTGTTGGTAAAAATCAACTTCAAGATAGCCAACCCCCTCGTTCCTTCTTCCACCTTCTGAAAGATGAAGTCAGCAAGATAAGAATTTATTGAATATTCCATTCTTAGCAGAGTTTGATTTCCAACAGATACCAGAGTAGTTGAAGTCCCCCGTTACTACTATGTCTTGCCTCTGAAAGTTTTGCAATCTGGTTTAGGAAAGCATCATCCACATCTTCTGCTTAGTTTGGTGGTCTGTAGTAGACTCCAACAATGATATCACTTTGATTTCTCTCTCCTTTTATTTTTACCCAGAGAGCCTCTGTCTTAGATCCAGTAGACCCAGAGAGAGAGATAAGGTGGTCAAAAATAATATTGCAAGAGCCGCCTTATAAACAATTGTGTGAATAGTCACGTTGAAGCCAATGGGACCACATACCCTTAGTGTCTTGACAATTCGGGCATATCATTTTCATGGGGGGAAATCATAATTGCTTATGTGATTTCTAAATGGAAAATAACATTATTGAAATGTCATTTTTATTAACTATTATTAAATAGTAACAGTGGTAAGAAGAGTACATAATTCTCAGGCAAGACTTTGCTCATATATTTTTGAAAGTGCTAGACTAGTGTGTTGCAGGAAGCAGATGTAGGAAATCGGGGGTGTTGCGCAAGAGCTTTTGGATAGCAAGTTTGGTCTTTTCCTTTTCTGTTGATATTTGATGACAAAGGGTGCAATCTTCCACTATTAAAGTAAATGGGAGTTGAGTAATTTAATGGATGGAGGGTTGTGCCAACAATCTAAATACTTACTCAGGCCTTACTTGTCTATTGTCAAGAGAAAGAAAAAGAAAAAAAAAGGACATGACTCTCTAGTCTTCCTTTTGCTGGAAATTTTTAGGAGATCACTGAAGACACCAGCAAAAATTACTTGTTTAGCAGCATTTGGTCATCCACCCAATGTGGAACAAAGACGTACAGCAAATGTTAGGGAGGACAGTATAAACCCCGTTATCTGGACCTATCTAATTCAGATCCTTAATTGAGGCATGTCTTATAACCTCTGCAACTCTCAGTACATTGTATTAGTATTACAATGGAACCCGACTTATCCAGACAGCTCTTTAAACTAAACCAAATGGGGTGGGTGGGGGTGGCGAAGCTTCTTAAACCAATCTCCCTAAGAGAATGAATGGAAGTGGGGAGAGGCTTAATTGCTTTAAATAATGAATTAATGTTGGCACAGTCTGCGGATACCCCTTTATTAACTTATTATTGGTAGAGATCATAATTTGGGGAGTACTATTCCAGCACAACGTACAAACACATAGGGTGTTTTTAAACGAGACCCATCCAAGCATGGCCCCCACTGACCACGCGTTCAACTGCTCATATGAAGGTGGTGCATGAGGAAGCACACGCCCATGAACCACACAGAAGCTACTCATGGCCCTGCACAGAGCACCTCTGAAAAATCAGTAGTGCTCCATGTAGAGCCAGCCACATGCGGTGGCTGCCTGTGTGGCCAGGGTAGCCATGCTGGGAGTCACCCGTGTGAAGCAGTCACTGGGATCGGGGTCCCCCTCTTTCTCTAGGTCGTCCCCCAGATGCCCACTAGGCCAGCCGCAACCCAGTTGCCTGTGCCCACATGGGTTTCCAAGTGATCAGAAACCCTCACCATAATCAGGGAGCTTTCGGAGGTCCGCACCTCCAGAAATGCGTCTCCTTGTTCTCCCAGCCAAGACGTAACTCAGAGAACCTTCTCTGGCCACCCGTAGCTTGGACCACTTCACAGTGGGGTTGTCATATAAAAAAGGTTCGTCTAGGCTCTCACCTAGATAGGGTACCCCCTTAACTGTCACGGGTTGGAAGTCCACACCCCCACTTTACCGAGATTAAGTGACTCAGTTTCCCTTGCACACAGCTCTCTTGAATTAGTTTCTCTGGCTAATTCAAGTGTGCCACAATGAAACTCCTTTGTCACACAAGGGCCCGATCCTTCCCGTTTACAGACTCTTTACTCTCTGGGTTTGCAAGAGCTTGAGAACTCTTGTTGCTCACTTGTGTTCCAATGTTAGACACAGACACTTCTTCATAAAGATAAGAAGTAAGTTTATTGATTACATAAGCAAGATAGTTGATGCAGAGTGGTTATTAGAAATCAAAGGTAAACACGGGTTGGAAGTCCGCATTCTTAACTGTTAGGAAACCCCCACCTTGAGGCCAGCCAGGTTCACCGCCAGGAGCTCGCCGCGCAGAGCAACCGTCCGCCACACCGGAGCCTCCCGTTATCAACCCGATAGGGGAAACAGACAGGGACTCCCCGGCACAACAAACGGAGCGACCGCATAACAGTCCCGCACCTTCCGGCGCACAGAGACCCCCGCCACTCACCCCAGCTGTCGGCGATCCAGGGGGTGGAGCCAAGAGGGAAACACCGATGGAGGCGGCCACGCCCCCCCAGGTGCGCCGCTCCACACGGCTCCAGCAACGCCCTAAGCCTCTGGGATAAAAGCCCGTCGGGGACCTGACCACGCTGCTGGTGATTGGTGCTTTGTGCCCGTGAGACTGGCCCCTCGTGTTCTTTGTGCTTGGTGTGTTCTGGTAGTGCTTGGTGTGCAGTGCGAGTGAACGGAGTGTGTGTGGTGCGTGTGTGGGTGAGTGACTGCTTGGTACATTCTAACAAGGTAAGCTTGGACTTTAGGGGGACCTGGTGGGGGAACATCACTACCTGGGACCTCCCTTGGGGTGGAAGCCCTGTCCTACCCCTCCCTTCCCGGGGGTGTCCCCACCCCCGTCCCGCACTGTCAGCAACCTGCCCGTTCCCCTAGCCTTTTCCCCCGGAGTGTGTGCCGCATAAGCAGCAATAAGGGCGTGCGATTACCCAGATGCCCTGTGATGAGACAGGCTAGGGACTAATCATCCTAATAGCCCTATCCCATCCTGAGGGCGTGTTTTCCCAGCACAGCCCTGCTGCTTCCCCCACCCATAGTGGGATGTGTGTGTGTGTGCCCTGTGGGTCCGCCACTCCCATCGGGAGCCCTCCCCCTTCCCTTTCCTCCAAATCCTCACAGAATCACCAGCATATATACCTTTTCCTGTTGCGCAGCCTAGCCGGTGTCCGGTCGCCATGGAGCAGCTGGCAGCGGACGTACAGGAGCTCACCCGCATAGTCAAATTCCTCGCGATGGAGGTAAAAGATCTTAAAGAGCAACAGGCTGGCGGAGCAGCGGCAGCCCTGCCGGCCCCACAGGTGGAGAGAGCTCCCCCTGTGGACATTCCCGCCATGTTGCCACGGGAGCCTAAGGGCCCCAAAATTACCAAGTATGCGGGAGACCGCCGGCAGTTTAGGGGATTCCTCACCCTGTGCGAGTTGGCCTTCACTATGCAACCTCAAACGTATAATACGGATGCTCGCAAAGTGGCCTTTATTATTGGATTATTAGAAGGGCATGCCTTGGCTTGGGCAACCCCATTGCTCACTAGTAAAAGTGACTTATTACAGGACTATGCTAGATTTGTACAGGAATTCACGTTCCTCTTCGATTATCCCCACAGGGTGAAAGATGCCAAAACCACCATTATGGGACTAAAACAGGGACGAGGCCCCTTGCTTGAGTACGTGACCAAGTTCCATCAGCTCGCGGTGGACCTCAACTGGCCGGACCACATACTCCGGGTAATGTACCGGCGGGGGTTGAGCGAGGAGCTCAAAGACCAGCTTGCAGTTACCACCCTACCAAAGACCTGGGGAGAGTTGGTTAATCTCACTGTCCAGAGAGAGTTGGTTAATCTCACTGTCCAGATAGATGAGCGCCTAAGGGAACGAAGGCGGGAGCGGCGGCAAGAGCCCTTCCGGGTAGGAGGGGCTCGCGTCCCGCTTCCCCCCTGCGCGAGGGCCGAATCGAGTCGAGAAAGCGAGGGGGAACCCATGCAGATTGGGGCCTCTCGAGGACCCCTAACCGCCACCGAACGAGAGCACCGGCGGGCCTCCCGGCTCTGTTTCTATTGTGGGGAGCCCTCGCATTTTGTGGGGGTATGTCCATCGCTACCCCCAACCCGAAGGGAAGGGGGAAAAGGATGGCCCTGGGAACTGTAGGGGCGTTCCTGGGTGCAGAGACCAGTACCCTACCCCTAGTATCCTGAGTGCTAAGCACCCACCTAGGAAAGATGTGGGTCCCTGTCACTCTGGGACATGAGATTGGCCACAGTCTGGTTACCTGGGCATTTGTGGACTCCGGGGCATCGGGGAACTTTATGGACCAGGGGTTTGTGCGGTGTCATGGTCTTCCGCACACACCCCGAACCACCCCGGAACAGGTACGCATCATCGACGGGTCTCCCGTCAGCTCCGGCCCCTTGATGCAGCAGACGACACCACTTCGGGTCACTATTGGGGCCCATACCGAGCGGATGTGCTTTGATTTGGTGGCCTCTCCGATGTTTGAAGTGGTGCTGGGGATGCCATGGCTGCGCCAACATAATCCAGGCATTCACTGGGGTCAGGGCACCGTAAGCTTTGAGTCAGACTATTCTTCGACCGTATGTAACCAAACACCACCGAGGCAAGCCCTTTTGGCCACGGAGCAGGGGGATTGTCCGGTAACGCTGCCCCCCCCCCCGTATGCCGAGTACCAAGACGTATTCAGCAAACAGGAGGCCGAGAGCCTACCCCCACACCGCCGTTATGACTGTCCCATTGAGTTGATACCAGGCTCGGAACCACCGTATGGGCGGATCTACGCTCTATCCGCTCCCGAGTTGCACACCCTGAAGGGGTATGTGGAAGACAATTGGCGGCGGGGGTTCATCCGACACTCGACCTCCCCGGCGGGGGCTCCATTATTTTTTGTCCCCAAGAAAGACGGACGGCTGTGCCCTTGCATAGATTACCGTGGGCTCAATGCTATGACAGCAAAGAACCGATACACCCTTCCCTTGATCCCCAAGTTGTTAAACCATTTGCATGGCGCCAAGATTTTCACAAAACTCGATCTCCGGGGCGCTTATAACCTTTTGTGAATCCACCCCGGGGACGAGTGGAAAACCGCGTTTCGAACCCGCTACGGTCACTTCGAGTACTGTGTAATGCCGTTTGGCCTGGCCAACGCCCCGGCTACGTTCCAGCACCTAATAAACGATGTGCTCCGGGATATGCTGGACACCCATGTGGTGGCATACATGGATGATATTCTCATTTTTTCAACAACCCTAGCGGAACATATCCTGCAAGTCCGCCGGGTCTTGCAACGCTTGCGACAGAATCGGCTGTTCTGTAAGATCGAGAAATGTGCTTTTCACGTCACGACAATTGAATTCCTGGGGTTCATTATCTCACCTCGAGGGATCAAAATGGACCTGAAGAAGGTAAATGCAATAGTCCAATGGGTCCCGCCACCATCAGTGAAGGCCCTGCAGCGGTTCGTTGGGACCGCAAATTACTATCGACAGTATGTCGCCAACTATGCCAAGTTGACAGAACCCTTGATGACGTTGCTGAGGAAGGGGGTGCCGTATGAGTGGGGGCCGGCACAGCAACAGGCCTTTGAGAAGGTCAAAATAACCTTCACCCAGGCCCCCATCCTCCAACACCCTCGCTTTGATCACCCTTTCACCGTCGAGACGGACGCCTCCAGCCTGGCCATAGGAGAGGTGCTCTTGCAACAAGCACCAGGGACGGAGCACCTGTTGCCATGTGCGTACTATTCCCGACAGCTGACCAGCGCAGAGAAAAACTATACAGTATTAGATCGGGAGCTGTTGGCAATCAAGGCGGCCTTTGAAGCATGGAGGCACTACCTCGAAGGAGCCAGACACCCTGTTATGGTGATTACAGATCACCGCAATCTAACCTACCTGCGGACGACTCAGATTACCAACGCCAGGCATGGACGTTGGGCCCTTTTTTTATGCGTTTTCAATTTCACATCCAATATCACCCTGGGGCCCAAAATATTTTAGCAGATGCGCTCTCGCGCTGTACGGAAACTGGAGAGCTCCCGGACCAGAGAGGAGAACTACTGTTAGAACCCCCAACGTTTGCGGCCAATCTTCTCACCTCCTCCCAGTTCCGAAGCTATTCCACCTCCTGGGGACCCAGCCAGACCCTGAAGATCCATAGGGGGCGAGAGGGACTGTTGTACCATCAACACCGGGTGGCAGTTCCCCCACAGGCTCGAAAGCCACTGCTCTGGGGACATCATGATGCCCCCCTGGCAGGACGCCCAGGGATCCAGCGCACCCTCGCCCTCTTACAGCGGCATTTTTGGTGGTCTACCATACAGAAAGATGTCGTTCGCTATGTTAAACAATGTGCCATGTGCGCCCGGACTAAAGTGCCCCGACAGCGACCCCCAGGGCTACTCCAACTTGCACCGCTACCACAAGGACCCTGGCAGCGCATCGGCGTGGACTTCATTGTAGAGCTGCCCCATCGGCTACGTATACGACAATCCTTGTAATCGTGGACCATTTCTCCAAAATGGGGCATTTTGTGGCCACTACGGGGCTGCCCGCTGCTCAGGACATGGCTCGGTTGCTTCTGCACCACGTGATTAAGTTACATGGAATCCCACTCGAGATTGTATCTGACAGAGGGACACAGTTTACCTCTCGGTTATGGAAGGAACTATTACAAAGCCTCCAAATCAAACGTAGCCTGACCTCAGGGTATCATCCGCAAACCAACGGGCAGGTGGAGCGGGTAAACCAAACTCTGGAGCAGTACTTGCGTTGTTACACGGACTACCTTCAGGACGATTGGTACGAGCTCTTACTGATAGCGGAGTTCACGTATAACAATACCCTCAATGCCTCAATCGGCAACTCCCCCTTCTTTGTCACCTACGGGTACCACCCCTCCCTGTGCGTGCCGGAGATCACCGCTTGCTCGGTCCCGGTGGCAGGAGCTCTTGTCTCCCACATCCAGAAGGCGCAAACAGTGGCCCGAACCACGCTGCAACAAGCACGGCAACAGTACCAAAAACATGCCGATCAACACCGACAACCTGCGCCTAGTTACGCTCCAGGGGACTGGGTATGGATCAACCACTGAAAGTACCCCTCGGCTCGACCCTCCGCGAACTTGGCCTATCGGTATATGGGACCGTTCCTCATATGCCATAAGATTAACGAGGTCGCCTATCGCATGAAGCTGCCCTTCCAATACCGGATACACCCCACTTTCCATGTCTCGCAATTAAAGGCAGCACCAACTCCACGGCAGCCAGAGAATAAACCGGTGGGACCCCTCCCGGTAACACAGGAANCAAGGGCCCGATCCTTCCCGTTTACAGACTCTTTACTCTCTGGGTTTGCAAGAGCTTGAGAACTCTTGTTGCTCACTTGTGTTCCAATGTTAGACACAGACACTTCTTCATAAAGATAAGAAGTAAGTTTATTGATTACATAAGCAAGATAGTTGATGCAGAGTGGTTATTAGAAATCAAAGGTAAACACGGGTTGGAAGTCCGCATTCTTAACTGTTAGGAAACCCCCACCTTGAGGCCAGCCAGGTTCACCGCCAGGAGCTCGCCGCGCAGAGCAACCGTCCGCCACACCGGAGCCTCCCGTTATCAACCCGATAGGGGAAACAGACAGGGACTCCCCGGCACAACAAACGGAGCGACCGCATAACAGTCCCGCACCTTCCGGCGCACAGAGACCCCCGCCACTCACCCCAGCTGTCGGCGATCCAGGGGGTGGAGCCAAGAGGGAAACACCGATGGAGGCGGCCACGCCCCCCCAGGTGCGCCGCTCCACACGGCTCCAGCAACGCCCTAAGCCTCTGGGATAAAAGCCCGTCGGGGACCTGACCACGCTGCTGGTGATTGGTGCTTTGTGCCCGTGAGACTGGCCCCTCGTGTTCTTTGTGCTTGGTGTGTTCTGGTAGTGCTTGGTGTGCAGTGCGAGTGAACGGAGTGTGTGTGGTGCGTGTGTGGGTGAGTGACTGCTTGGTACATTCTAACAAGGTAAGCTTGGACTTTAGGGGGACCTGGTGGGGGAACATCACTACCTGGGACCTCCCTTGGGGTGGAAGCCCTGTCCTACCCCTCTCTTCCCGGGGGTGTCCCCACCCCACCCCCCCACACTGTCTGCAACCTGTCCATCCCCCAGCCTTTTCCCCCGGAGTGTGTGTGTTAGCATAAGCAGCAATCAGGGCGTGCGATTACCCAGATGCCCTGTGATGAGACAGGCTAGGGGACTAATCATCCTAATAGCCCTATCCCATCCTGAGGGTGTGTTTTTCCAGCACAGCCCTGCTGCTTCCCCCACCCATAGTGGGGTGTGTGTGTGTGTGCCCTGTGGGTCCGCCGCTCCCGTCGGGAGCCCTCCCCCTTCCCTTTCCTCCAAATCCTAACACTAACTTATACTGGTTGAGTTCCTAAGTAAGCATCTTACCCTACATAGATCCATAAGTTTCTCGTTCTTCTCAGCCCTTAAACGTAAGCGGCTGGGCATTGGGTTCTTAGTTGGAAAAGAGCAAAATCATGTCTCTCTGCTCATGTTTCTCCAGCCTGCTGCTGCCAGGCTTTTTGTATGCAGATTAGCTCTCAAGATGGCTTTGGAAGAGCTTCCTTCAGGTGACTTACTGGCTCCTTTAAATAGTTTTTCCCCTTCTTTGTGTCTGTTCCCGCCTTTGGGGAATTGTGGGGTCAGTCACGTAGCCAACCCAGGCAAACACAAAGGCCCATCTAAATCTCTACAGGGTTTCGTCTGGCGAATGTTCTGAAATACACATTTTGGTATCTCTGTATTTCCTGTCGCCTGGTGACATGTCAGAGCCCTAATTTGAGTTTTACAGTTCTCAATTGTAACCTTACATACATGTGGACCCTTTGGCATTACATATTTACCAGACTTGTAGTCTACATGTAGTCCCGTGTTACACGTGTGTGACCGTATGTTTCTCCATGAACCCCCCCCAAGGCTGAATAAGCACACAAGCATGCTAGGCTTGGTTATAAAACATATATTAAGTAAATACAATTATAAGGCTGTTGATCGGATGGTGCAAGTCCACAATCAAATATAAAACAAACGCATTCTAAAATACACTGAAGTTCCCTAACTGTCCTCTTACCCTAAGGCACAATCCAGGTCCATCAGAGTCTCTCGCAGCCTTGGTGTTGAGGCCAGGCTCAGTTCTTTTAGTGAATAGGACAGTCTCTAGTTCATGACTGTGCAGCCTCTCCTGCAAGCTGCTTACCCCTTGCTGGTCAAGAGGAAAGCGTGTGTGTAGATCCTGTGTCTTCTTTTCTGGGTGCTTTGGTCACTTCTTCCCATCTGCTCCTTTTGTTATTCTGCGTTGGTTGTAGACCCCACCTGGGTGTTTTTTTACCAACAAAATGCTTGTTCTACCTGTTCTGGGTTTTTCTGTCCCCCCCACCCTGCCAAACCAGTTCAGCAGGGTGATAATGCTCACAATCTTCTCTTTATCTTTACCTTTAGCTGTCCTTCTTAGTAGCCAAATTTACCCCAGTACCCCAAATTTTGTGTCCCATTATCCCAAATAAGTGTGTTGCCCCCTTTTCCCCATGACATGTTCCCCCCCCCCCTTCGAGAATACGTGAGAAGAGTTGGGTCACTCCCAATCCTGGAACATGTCAGTCTGTGTTTTCTCTGCGAGACAGGGCATCTGCAACTACGTTCTCTTGCCTTTAATATGTTTAATTGTCATATTAAAATCTTGTAATGCTAAACTCCATCGCAAGATCTTATTGTTGGAGCCCTTCACGTTGTTTAGCCAAGCTAGGGGTGAATGGTCAGTGTACACGGTGAGCTTTCTGCCCCATAAGTACGGTTTCAGCTTACTCACAGCCCGTACAATAGCTGGACATTCTCTTTCAATGACAGAGTTTTTCAATGACAGAGTTTTTTCTTGTTGTAGAAGCTTCTTGCTAAAGTAAGCAATGGGGTACCTTTGGTTATCTTCTCCCACCTGCATTAGGGCTGCCCCCAGCCCTGTGTCGGATGCATCGGTCCAGACCTCAAATTCCTTTTCGAACTCTGGATGTCTAAGTACAGGTGCATTGGACAGAGCCGCTTTCAGCTTGTCAAAAGCTTCCTGGCATGCTGTGGACCACTGTACTCTGTTAGGCAGCCCCTTTTTGCACTGATCTGTCATAGGAGCAGTGATAGAGCTGAAATGTGGTACATGGCGTCTATAATACCGACATGCCAATGAAACGCAGGATCTGCTTTTTTGTTGTGGGTACAGGCCATAAAGTGATGGCTTCTATCTGGTCTAGTAGGGGGCTACGTTTCCTGCTCCCCACTTGAAATCCCAGATATGTGACTTGGCTCACTGCAGTTTTCCACTTGGACACCTTTACTGTGGGCCCTGCTGTTTGGAGTTGGTCTAGTGTCGTGTCTACCTGTTTCACATGTTCCTCCCAAGAATTGCTAAAAATCACCACATCATCTATGTAAGCTGATGCAAAATCCCTGAATTTGTCAAGCAGGTGGTCCATTAATCTTTGGAACATGACCCTGCTATTTTTCAGTCCAAAGGGCATAACTGAATTCATACAGCCCCACGTCTGTGATGAATGCAGTTTTCTTTTGTGACTGGGGATCTAGGCTAATCTGCCAGTATCCCATTGTAAGATCGAGGGTGGTTAAGAACTGGGCCCCTGCAATCTGATCTAAGATAGCATCTGTCCTGGGCATTGGGTACGCATCTGATGTAGTTATGGCATTCCGCTTCCTATAATCTACACAGAACCGAACTGTCCCATCTAGCTAGGGGGTAACACCACTGGACTTGCTCACTCTCCCTCAGCAATTTTTATTACCCCCAGTTCTAACATCTCCTGTATTTCTTTCTGTGTCTGAGTCTTGATCTTTCCTGCTGTATGAAAGGGTCCTGACCTGACTGGTCCCAGTGTCCCTGTGTCTATTCTGTCTACAATGAGATCAGTCCTGCCCGGTTTGTTGGGAAACATTTCCTTATGTTGCCCCAGAACTTCTAGGATTTCCCTTCTCTGTGAATCTCTCAAATCGCTGGAGACATTTACAGCTTCCAGTGGCAGATTTCCTTTTGTGTCTTGCAAAAGGTCAAGTAAGGGTGTATGCCGGTTGTCAGGTGAGCTATCTCCCTCTGCCAGACAGACCATATTTACTTCTGTTCCCCTAGTGTGATAGGTTTTAATCCTGTTCACGTGGAATTCTTGGGTCCCCACTTTGGTGTTGGGTTTATCAACCCAGTATGCGACTTCTTTTTTTCTTTCCAGTATCTGGTAGGGGCCTTCCCAAGATGCATGTCTTCCTACTTTGTTTGGAGGCTTCATAATGAGGACTAAATCTTCTGGTTCATAAGTCGTCGCCTTGGCTGTGCTATCATATATCTGTTTTTGTTTCCCCTGACTCTCTTCAAGGTTCCCTCTGGCTTCTGCTAGCATTTCCCTAATGTTATGTCTGAAGTTTTGGACATATCTTGCTATGGGTTCCCCTTCATTCTCTATATCATGCTCCCAGGAGTCTCTGATTAGGTCTAGGGGTCCCCTTACTTTCCTCCCAAAGAGTAGTTCAAACAGCGAGAAGCCCGTAGATTCTTGTGGGACCTCTCTATATGCAAATAGTAAAAATGGGATCAATTTATCCCAATTTCCTGCTTTGTGCTCCATAAATTTGGCTAGCATCGTTTTAAGTGTGCCATGAAAGCGTTCCAGAAGCCCATTTGTCTGTGAATGATAAGGTGCTGCCGTAAGGTGAGCTACGTCACATATTTTCCACAGGTGTTTAAATATCTTAGACATAAAATTGGAGCTTCTGTCTGTCAGGACCTCCTTAGGGTCACCTACTCTGCTAAATATGATTATCAGAGCATCTGCCACTGCAGGTGCCTCTATATTAGTGAGGGTTTCAGCTTCTGGGTATCTGGTAGCGAAGTATATCAAAACCAGTATTTCTTCCCAGTTCTTGAGGGCTTCTTTACAGGCCCTACTATGTCCATAGCCACTCTGTGGAAAGGGATTCCAATTATGGGCAGGGGATACAAAGGGGCCTTCTTAGGGCCTATTCCTTTGTTGTGCTTCTGGCAGGGGTCACAAGTCTGGCAATAACTTTTTATATCCCTGTAAACCCCTGGCCAATACAGGGCTTCTAGCCTGTTCAGTATCTTTGAGACTCCTAAGTGTCCTGAAAAGATGCATGTGTGTGCTAATTTTAATAGATCCCCTCTAAACTTTTGTGGCACTACCAGTTGTTTATTGGGGTAGCCTCTGTCTCCCTGGGGTGGGACTCTATACAGCAATCCCCACTCCCATTTGAAAATACCTCTGTCCTGATTTGCTGAGGACTCGGAGCTGCCTGTGGCCTCTTCCCTGAACCTTGACAGAGTACTGTCAGTTTCTAGCTGCACACTGAACTCTGTCTGGGGTTCAGGCAATGCCTCCCTGGCTTTTGCCAAGTCTGAGGGTTGTACGTCTGGACTTGGGTCGTGTCGTGCATACCCTGGTCCGTAAGCACCGCCTCTACTCTGGGACCTTCCCTGGGTGTGGTCTGTATGTAAGAGGTTTCTGTCTCTGTGTTGGTAGAGGCTACCCCAGTGGACACAGTTTGGCTCTCAGGGCTCTGTTCCTCAGGGTGGGAACCCTCCCTTGGATCCTGGTGTCTGGTTTCCTCCCAGACTCCTGTCCCTGTTCTTCCCTTGCTTCAGGGTATTGCATTGATTTGGCCTGTTCTTCCTGGCAGGCCTGACTAGCTCCCATGGCTATATGCCACCCCCATATATCATGTCCTATTAAAAGGTCATGCTTCAAGTTATCTACTACTGGCACTTCCATGGGCTGAAAGGGCTGAAGTTACACCTTTTATGACGTTACACTGATATAGAAAGGTCACAGTTCCATTTTTGTCATGAACAATCAGATTGGTTTGGTTAAAGTAAGAAATGACCTTAACCTTTGCCTCAAATGCAACCTCCTCCAAACATTGTTTTCATGTCCTTCTGCTTTTGATCTCAGGCTTTTCAGAAGTGCCATATAGACTATTGTTAGGATGTAACCCCAGGAACGATAACGCACACAGCATAGAACTTAAATTAACTGTCCACCTTGTGGCAGGCTTAGATCACAGAGGAACCTTCTTTAAAGTCTTATAGCCTACAAAAAGCAACAAAAGTTAAAGACAATCACCATGCCACTTCAATTCTCCATGCAACAGCATCTTTATATTTGCCAGGATGCAGCAGTGAGATGTATCTTTCTCTGTGATCACTTTGCATTTTATTTTTAGGCTACAGAGAGACGTTGAAATCTTTTTCCTCCTACAGAATATTGTCTAAGGGCTATGGCTATGATCCTAAACATGCATGTACCATCAGAGCCCTGTTGGTGCATGTGGATTTTAGATCACTGACTGTGCGAACAGTGGGGTCTTTCCTGCCCTTCTTTCCAAAGCTGTTTGCAGTAAAAGGATTCCATTTCTTAATCATCATTTCTGCATGAAGAGAAGATGGTGGAAAACTAGAACTTGACACAGCATTCTATCCTCTGCTAGAGCAATTGCCCTGACAAATACTCCAGCAGGGTCTCTGTAAACACATGGGAGAACAGCTAATAAGGAATGACAGGGCTCAGTGATACATGATAATTTCTGTAATACCAGCTATTTTTACTTCCCAAATGCTCTCCAAGGTGTCCCTGAAGCTCCACTGAATTTGCCACTTAGAACCAGCAAGATTAGGCAGAAATAACTGGCTTCTGTGCAGCTTCTATATTAGAGTAAGTGGAACATATGCTATTTTATGCAGAACTAGCATAAATGCAGCAGCTCAAAGGGAAACAGCTATTGGATTCTGCTTGTGAGAATAGATGACAAGGAGAAATTACACATATGCCCAAAGCCACATGCATGGCAGCTATGCCTCTTGCACAGTCAAAGGGGACCTCGGGCTGGATTCCAGGAGTATACAAGGCATCTGCTGAATGAGGATAAAATATTTCTCTAGCAATTAATTCACTTCTTATCCATAAACAAGACTAGAAGCCTGAAGAATTAGGTCTCCAGTGCACTCCTCAGAGAAGGATCACAGGAATGAAGGAAGGAAAAGTTCTAATTAGACCCAGACTCTTCATCTCCCTGCCAAGGGAGGAGTGTCTCCGCTTTAACATGGAAGAAGAAAATGATTCAGTTAGAACAAATGGGAGCTCTGTCTTAACTAGGAAAGAAACTCACGAGCAGAACATGAGAGGAATTACGTAACCTGGGGTAGAGTATGCTCTTTCCTTCCAGTAACTTTGACTTGCTATGAGTGTAAACTATTTAGACCCTTGCAAGTTGTAAGCAGCAGCATTAACTTCCAAGTCCAACCTGCACTTCTCCCATAAATGATATCACTTTCAAAATGGCTGCAACAAGGAGGAGGGCCTACAGTGTCAGCAGTAAACACAGAGCTGCTACAAGACCAAAACAAGCTCTTTGTTACAGTGGGTGTTGTACACATGGGATGGGAAACTGCTGGACCCTGGAGTTGTTGGCAGTTAATGCAAATTAACACAGTGGAAAGCTGTTTGTATTCAGTAAGAAGTAAAAATTAAATAGGAGAGAGAACTGGACGATTTGTTTAAACAAGTAAACAAAGCTTTTTTGGGAAGTAACGTTCAGAATAGGAAAGCCTATAGAATCAGAATCTAGCTAACTACCACTTACTGAGAAAGACAGACTGTGTGTTTCTCATGCAGTCTGGAGGCATCCTCCACCAATGATCTACTTGTCGCTAAATCGAAGCGCCACTACTCCGTTCTTGTCCTCCTTGACCTCTCTGCTGCCTTTGACACTGTCGACCACTCGCTCCTCTTGGACTCGCTTTACTCTTTGGGCTTCCGTGGCTCTGTCTTTGACTGGTTCTCCTCCTACCTCTCTGACCGCTCCTTTAATGTCTCCCTCCCCGAGTCGACCTCCCCCTCCCTTCCCCTCTCGGTTGGGGTTCCCCAAGGTTCTGTCCTTGGCCCTCTCCTCTTCTCTATCTACACCCTGTCCCTTGGCGAAATTATTGCCTCCCACGGATTCCAATACCATCTCTATGCTGATGACACCCAACTCTATCTCTCTACCCCCTCTCTCTCCTCCTCTGTCCGCTCACGCCTCGTCGACTGCCTCTCTGATATCTCCGCCTGGATGTCCCGACGCCAACTCAAACTGAACATGGCCAAGACTGAACTCCTCATTTTTCCTCCATCCCCCTCCTCTCCCTCTGACCTGACCGTCTGCATTGATGGGGTCACCATCCGTCCTGTTCTCCGTGCCCGCAGCTTGGGCTTCATTTTTGACACGCACCTCTCCTTTAAACCTTACATTGACTCTGTGGCCAAATCCTGCCGATTCGCTCTCCTCAACATTGCCCGCATACGCCCCTTTCTATCTGTCTCCTCGGCCAAAATCCTTGTTCATGCCATGGTTATCTCTCGCCTCGACTACTGCAACCTCCTCCTTGCTGGCCTCCCTCGCTCCCACCTGTCCCCCCTTGTTGCGATCCAAAACTCTGCCGCCAAGATCATTCACTCTGCCCGTCGCTTCGACCATGTAACGCCTCTCCTCCTCTCCCTTCACTGGCTCCCCCTTCCTGAACGTATCCTGTTCAAACTCCTGGTTTTCACGTTCAAATCGCTCCATGACCAAGCTCCCCCTTACCTCTCGGACCTAATCGCCCTACGCACTCCTGCGCGCGCTCTCCGCTCTTCCTCTGTCCCCTCCCTCGCTCTCCCTCGTTTCTCCTGCTCGCCCAACCGCCTTCGTCCCTTCTCCCTCGCTGCCCCGCATGCCTGGAACTCCCTCCCTGCCGACATCCGCCTTGCCTCCTCCCTCCGCTCCTTCAAATCCCTCCTCAAGACCCACCTTTTCCATGCTGCCTTTCCCAATGCCCTCTAGTCTTTCCCCTTGCTCTTACTGTCAGCCCTCCTCTGCTGACTGCTGCTACCGACCACCTTGTAACCAAGCCAAGTACACGCACCTGAGACTTCGCATCTGCCTGAATGTTTGTTTGTCTTCTCCCATGTCTCTCCCGCTGTCCCCTCTCCTTGTCTCCCCCTCCTTGTCTTTTAGATTGTAAGCCACAGGCAGGGACCGCATCTGATTGTATGTTCTGTACAGCGCCAGGTTGCAACTGGCGCTTTATAAATGTTTAATAATAATAATAATAATAAATAATAACACATGTGAGTGTGCAAGTATGGAGAGAGAAAAAGGCAAGAAAAGGATTGTGGGAACAAGAAGCAGGAAAAGGAAGTGATGAAGAGTCCTGAGAATATCAGTCTGACCAATTTGGAACATGCATTACAGACAAAGATAGCACATAAGAAAAGAAAAAGAAGAAAGGAGAATCCCTTACCACTGGCTAACTATGTCTATTGCCCCTAGTGGCCAATAGAGTAAACAAGAGTTAGAGATGTTTTTTTGTGAAATAATTTTTCCAACAGGAGCTGCTCTGCGGCCTCCCTCGCAGCCACCTCGCTCAGGCCCTGCAAGGACCACAGCAGATGGGTTGGCAGTTTCCACGACTGTGTTCCACAGCCACCATGCACCGCTCTTCCACTCCTCCACCATAGAGTTGTGGTCACTCCCGCAACTGCTCTAGACTGAGCACATTCCCACATTCAGCAGACCAGTGCTTTTTTCTTTTCCCCACATATTACCTTGATGTGTGAAAGACTCTATGCGCTTCTTTAACCGTGTTTGCGTTTGTTTTTTAAGTGCATTGACAAGCGGCCAAAACCTACCTTTACAAGAGCGGGTTTGAAATGACCCACATAAATCCTCTTGTCGGGGCTAGTCAGTAACATGTCAGTTACACAGCGCCCCGCTTCCCCGGCTCTCGAGTCCCAGAGAGGGGAGAGGAGCGGAGCCAGGGAAGCAGGGCACTGTGTAACCGGCACGACACTGACTAGGCTAGTCAGTATCATGTCCATTACACCGCACCCCGCTTCCCCAGCTCTCGGCTCCCGGAGAGGGGAGAGGAGCAGACTGAGAGCCAGGGAAGCACTGACATGATACTGACTACTCAGTGCCATGCCAGTTACACAGCGCCTCGCTTCCCCGGCTCTCGGCTCCGCTCCTCTCCCCTCTCCGGGAGCCGAGAAAGCGGGGCGCTGTGTAACTGACATGACACTGACCCGCTTCCCCGGCTCTTGGCTCCGCTCCTTCTCTGCTGCGGCTCCTCCTCCTCTCCCCCCACCCCTCCACCTGAGTACATTAAAATGCTGCTTTTCCTAAATGTCAATTTCAAAATGTGCTTAAATAAACCCAGGGTGAATAGTTCATGGGTTTATTTAAAGCGCATTTTGAAATTGACTGCATTTAGGAAAAGCAGCATTTTAATGTATGTGTGAATGCGCTCTGTGACTCTATGGTGGTGAACACAGCCCACCCAGTGGCTGCAGCCCTGGGACAGTGCATTGCCCGTCTGGGTTGGGCTACCCTGCACAGCATGTGCCATCTTTCTGGGGATGACTCTGTGCAGGGCAGCCCCAGGCAAACCCAGCGTAAACATTTGGCAGGCAGGTGCTATATACATGGGCAGGTAACTTGGGGTATAGGGGAGGCCAATGCGGGCCCCCCGTCTCATTTGTTTATACCCAATGATAGCAGCCCTTCCCCCATGTTTGACTAATCCATTATGACTGCCTGCATTTTCACAAGTAGGATCTTATGCCAGAGGGAATTCTTCTGGAAAGAAGCAAATTAGAGCATTTTCAAGATGCATGAAATGGCTAGCTCTCTGGGTGCTTTTAAACGAGCAAGGCTTGGGGGGGTCGGTCCGTGGCCACTGAGTGACACAGTTGCGGAGCAACCACTCAGGAAGTGAGTAGGGAGGGATTGTAAAAGGCAGCTCCCAGAGTGGCTACCACGGCAGCCACCTCCCCTGCCATGGACAATGGAGACTTGGAAGCATGCCAGGCTGGCCTTTGAAATTGACGTGTCCCGGCTGTGAGCACTGGGGAACCGGGCTCCCCAGTGCTCATGGCCAGTTCCTGTGACTTGCAAAGGCCGTGGCCCCCGCCCACAGTGCTTCTGAGCGGGGGACTTGCTGGCGTGGGTGGTCACCCCAGTTCATACAGGCCTTGGATGTGTGGGCACCCATTGCCACACATAGGTTTGGCTTACCCTGCATGGGGCACGCCACATTTTTTGGCAGTGCCCCATGAGTGAGTGTTGTATGCCTCACGGGAACATGCATCCCTCCGCACCACCTTCAGGTGGGTGGTTGAATGTGTGGTTACTGGGTAGCATTTGAAAACACCCTCTGTGAAAAGTGCTCCATGCTCCAGTTTCTGAACTGCTCCTTGAAAACGCAAAAACGTCATGTGAAAAAGTCTTTTTTAACCTCAAAAAATAGTTCTAAAAATTCCAGCCAGCTTTAATCATTCTGTCCTTGATTTATGTAGCCTATCACACAGTCGGAATCAAAAACAGACCAAATGGTTCTGTCAGCCAAAATTTGTTTATTGAGACTGGTCCAAAGAACAAGCTCCTTCCTGAAAGCCAGTCTGCTGATAAATAGTAAAAGCGTCTATTTATATGCAACTACCAGTCTGACCAACTCTTGTTGTCTCCTGGTTCACATTTCTGCACAGTTTGTCAAGCCATCCTACTGGTTCTTAGCATGCATGCTAGTTCTTCAGCACTTTTGGCTGCCATAACTAAAATGTCCCAGGTTTAGATACCAAAAGCCCATTTCTCTCAACAAAATCTGCTGGACACTTGTGGCAAATGACATCTTCAAAGCCCAATGGAATTCCTTGGTTTCTTCATACAAACCTGCCCTCAAGCCAGCCTGTACTGGAATAGCTGTCTGCGCTGCAGCAAGCAGTCCAACACCTCTGATTACAGGACACCTTGATGTAATGAATACGTGTGATGCATGGTGCTCCTGCCTTCGCCACTCTCTCAAGGATTCCTTTCATGCCCCCAGACTGTCATGATGTGGGGAGAAGGAGGCCTTTGGCTGACTGAAGACATTTCCACACCAATGGTTTTGCTCTACACAGTCCAGAGTGCTTTTAGGAGTAGGAGTTCCACAGGAAACCGACTCTTTGGGAGTTGTGAGGCAAAGACAGACAGCGTATGATGGAGGAAGTGGTATTGCTCACTGGTCTCTATCATTCCACCCCTGCAATAAGAACTGATTAGTCCCAGTGTCTAAGGAAGCTATAGCCAGTCATTCTGATTCCAGCCTGACTTCTGTTACCAAAGAAATAGGGTGCATTCCCATGATACTTTCCACACACGATTTCCCTTCAGGAAAGAATCTGGAAGACAAAGCATGCGCTGGACTTGTAACGTGGGAGCACCCTCCTGCACATTTTTGCCAGCAATCCCACAGCTGGATTTTCCTACTCTGCAATCCTCCATGGGATCACGCCCTCCTGCGTACTTTTGCCACTGAATCGCTGGAAAAAATGCACAGGAGGGCACTCCCACGTTACAAACCCTGTTCGTACTTTGCCTTCTGGATTCTTTCTCGGAGGAAAATCATGTGTGGAAAGTATCATGGGAAAGCACATAGTGAGTGAGCAAAAACCTCACTGACCTTGGGATTGGGATCTGCAAGACATTCTAGCCTAGCTATAGCCCAGTGGGTCCCACACTGAGCAGTGCCAAACTCTCCACCTCCAATCTTTGCTTACTTTACACTTGGGAAATTATTTCAAATGTCATTTTGGGACTTCCAGCTGAAGGATATGAAGAGCCAGTAAATAACGACTGAAGCACAGGGCTTGGATTTGGAAGCAGTAAAGGATGTCGAGGTTAGAGACAGATTCTACTTTTGCTCTCTCTGATGTAAATTTTGAATAACGCCAATGAAGCCAATAGTTATTCGGGATTTACACTGTGGTGTGATTGAAATTTAAGCCGCCCCAAGCCGTCTGTTGACGAGAGGGGGTGGGATATAAGTTTTAATATAAATAAATAAAATTTGCCCTAGGTGTCTCAAATTAACACATAAGCAAAGGAACTCTTCTTTTTGGTATCCTCTCTCTCTCTCTCTCTCTCTCTCTCTCTCTATCTATCTATCTATCTATCTATCTATCTATGTTATCTATTTTTACCCCACCATTCCCTCAAAGGCTCAGGGCAGCTTACAAGACTATAAAAATATATATAAACATTAAACATATATAAACATATATAAAAAAATAAAAAAGCAATTTTTAAAAAACAACAACCTTAAACCCAACCCACCAATCCTCTCCCTAACCCCTCCACCCAATCCCATCCCAGACCACCAAACGCCTGGCCAAACAAAAAAGTCTTACATCTCTTCCAAAAGGTTAGCAGGCTCAGGCTTAGGCGGATCTCCAAGTGGAGAGTTCTATAATTATGGAGCAGCCACCGAGAATGCCTCTGTGCAAGCCCTCATTGTACGAACCTCACAAGCAGATGGTACTCACAAGAGGGTACCCCAGACCACCAAACGCCTGGCCAAACAAAAAAGTCTTACATCTCTTCCAAAAGGTTAGCAGGCTCAGGCTTAGGCGGATCTCCAAGTGGAGAGTTCTATAATTATGGAGCAGCCACCGAGAATGCCTCTGTGCAAGCCCTCATTGTACGAACCTCACAAGCAGATGGTACTCACAAGAGGGTACCTCAGAGGCAATGATGAACATAAGGAAAAAGGCGGTCTTTCAGATACCTGGTGCCCAAGCGGTTTAGGGCTTTATAGGTCAAAACCAGCACCTTGAATTGTGCCCAGAAAGGTATTGGCAGCCAGTGTGGACTCCAGAACACTGGTGTAATGTGCTCCCAGCAACCCACCCCCAACAGAAAGTGGTCCGCTGTATTCTGCACCAACTGCAGCTTCTGAACAGTCATCAAGAGTAGCCCCATGTACAAGCGCATTGCAGTAGTCTAGCCTCAAGGTTACGAAGGCATGGAAGAGAAAAAAGGGTCACAGCCTTCTTACCAGATGAAATTGGTGAAAAGTGCTCCTGGCCATCACTGCAACCTGGCCATCCAGACACAGCAATGGATACAAGAGCACAAAGAGGGAGCGTGAATATTTAAAGGATTTGTAGACAGCACTGTCACCTGGGCATTTGGCATTCAGGAGAAGCCTGTGACAACATGTGAAGATCTACAGACAGCCTGTCTAACAGCATGGCAGACAGGGCCTTTTGCTCTTTGAAGCCACATCTGAACTAGCTGAGCATCATGGACTTTGGAAACTTAGGTTTGGTAAGAGTTTAAATAGGGAAACATCTAAGTCAAGCCAGTATTGCATGTTATTTCTCTTTTATTTATTGATAGTTGTGCTTTGGTGGCAATTTCAGCCTGAGGCAGGCTGGGTCTTTTTGCAGAATTACCTGTTTAATGGAGGTTGGTTGGGTCAGATTTTCAGCTGAGCTCTCTTGAAAAAATAGCCACTGACTTTGATTTCTGAATGGGGATAAAGCTGTTTTTAAAATTCAGCCCTTTGTGGAAGACTAATTAAATGTGTGGGCTTGATCACACCAGTGAGAAACTCCAAGGGAAAGTGGTTTCCATTTGTTTCCCTAGCACTTGCATGGATGGCCAAGATGCACATTGGAATGCACAGCTTTATTTCAAAAGACATCCCTGTTCCTCCTGGTCAGTTCAGAATGCGATCCTAAGATATCCATGCAGGAATGGAAGCAAGATTATTTTTTTTTAAGTTCTAACCACCAAGAGGATACTGTAGCTGTTCAGTTCTGTGGTGTTTACATAGTAACAACCACCCTACTTTCCTACCTCCAAATCCCAGCCTGCTCTCAATCTCCTGATGGCAGGGTGAGTCCTACACAAGGTCTTTCTCTTTTAGAGCTGCTTTGGAACCTGAAGAAGCTCTCTAATTCATCCACACAGCAGCTCCTGAGCATGCTGGGAAGGCCCAGAATATTATGTCCGTCACTTAGCACACACCTGTCTATACGTAGCTGGCACACTATCCTCAGGATGTCCACTTCTCCTGTGTCTTTCAGCTGTTGGCATCCAATCTGTGTGGCAATGAAACAGCCTGTTCGACCAATCCCTGCACTGAATGGAAGACAAAGGGCATGTCAAACTCTAGGGGTGTTGGTTGCAGAGGGGCTGGATGGCCTGGGATGTCAGGAACATGGACACATCCCCTTGTCTCCAATTCATTCCAAGTGGGTAGGAAATGTAGACTGATCACATCAGCTCACTAGTTAGTGGTTAGTGCCCCCAATAGATACCCAAATCAAAGTTAGTCACCCTTTCAGCTGGGAGACCAAAGACTGTCCTGGCCATTGGAACTTAACTACTTTTTGGAACAAGATGACGAAGCTTGTTCTGTAGCTATCTCTCTCTTGTGAAGAACTAGAGGCCTTGATTCAGCAGAGATCAATGTTGTTTCATCAACATCACCTTCTCTTAGAAAAAACATGGGTCTGGAAGTTCTACATGGAGATCATCAACCTATGGTGATGCTTGGAAAAACAACTCTAACAGTGAGCCATGGGTCTGCCCGTGTTCACTCTGCACAGGGCCCTGCCAGGAGACTGATATGATGAGCCTTGGGCCAAAGGGAGTGAGACTTCCTAAGCACAGCAGGGGAAGGGAGGGACAGTCACTATGGTGGCTTAGCTCCCCATCATTCTTCCTCATGGAAACTCAGGCAGGTCACAACTCACATGAGCTTCCATCTGACATGGTTTGAAATTCCAGCCCCCTGAGCTTCCTCCTGGCAGGAGAAGCAGGGTCATGGAAGCCTGGGCCTGACTTCCTGTCATGAAACCTCCAACACTAGATCAGAGGGAGGACAACAGGAAAAAGGGAGGCTGTTTGTGCTACTACAGCCAGCCCCACAAAAGCAGCTCTGAGAGTTAAGCAGCCCAGTATTCCCTTCTCTGGCAGGCTCAGGTAAAAGCTATGGTAGGACTCTTATTCTGTAATACAGAGTAAGTACAGTACATGGGGAAGAAAGGCTCTCACCTGCAGTGTACAATGATGGGCCCTGTGCTGGCTGCAGCCTGCAGGATCTCCTCCACCTCTGAAACCAAGTGCAGCAGAGGCTTGGCTGACTCGGGGGTCTGGTGGTCAGGCCAGGAGGAGAAGACAATGTGCTTCACCGAGTGACACTTGCCTTCGAGCTGCAAAACATCAGAGTGAAAGGATAAGAGCAGCCAGGGGTCCCGCACACATGCTGCCCTGTTTGCAATGACCAGCTGTCTGGACAGGGCTGCCAGTGCTGAGAGACGCTGAAACTCAGCCCCCTAAACTATCACCTTGCCAGACCAAGAAGGTGCAAGTGGGCAGCATGCGTGGAATTCAGTGAAAGGAACTCTGAATTCACTTCATCTCCTGCTACTACAGCAGGGCTGCCCTGGAGATGCAGCAGGGCAGAGGCCATGCTGAGTCTGGACTCTGCAGGGAGAATTTTGAGGTGAGTTTAGCTCAGTCTTCTAACTGACCCAGGGCTGCCAGTCATCTATAAGTTTACTGACAGAGAAAAACATTGTTTTACATTTACAAACATTTAATTGTCAATAAATTAATGCTTTTTTATATAAGCAGCCCTGAGCTGACCCCTCATTCCAACTCTAACCCCTCATCATGGCAGGGAGCAGGCACCAAGCTGGGAATGAGATCCAAAAGGAGTTTTGCAGTTGGATTCCTGCTCCCAGTATGGGACAAGGAGAAAGCAAAGTGCTGGGGCTCAAGACCATCCTGGAAGTCTCACCCCTCAGCCTGTGGAAGTGTAGGAGAAATTCAGAGGATTTAACTGCTCTACTGGGCCATGCCAGCCATTGCCCCCATGTGGGCAGACTCCCTGCTAGGTTCCCTGGAACTGAGAAAGGGAGCTGTGGAACTTCAGCCCAGCAAGTGAGGCAGTCCAGGAGAGGGCTTCTGTCCCAGGCCCAGTGACTTCATTCCACAGGCCTTTCTAAACCCTGGTGAGAAGAGGAAGCAGGGAAAGATGGAAAGGAATGAGGCAGGGGGATGAGCCAGAGCCACCGATGAGCATGTCACCAGCTGCTGCTGGTGCCATTGGAGGCTCCCTCTGCCCAGCTCACTAGGTCACTCCTTAACTACTGCCAAGCTTAGATTTCAGAAGAGGTGTCATCTGGCACTGGCAAGCTCCAGTACAAAATAAGCCCTGAAGGGGATCCCTATCATACACAGAGACAGAGACCTGAGAAAGGGCTGCTGATTTTAAGACTGAGACAAGCCAAAAAGGTTTTGGAGCTTGCCCCCAGAGTCCCACCCCAGCTTAAAAGTTTAAATAAAACCTCAAGCCTAAGGGATGGGGGCTGGAGAGATGGGAACACACACATGTGTGCACAAGAGCATGGAAAAAGTCACTTGCCTCCCTGATCCCTCCATTTTCCTGCTGTTCAGGTTCGTTCCCCTGGCAGCAGGCAGCTCTTCTCTGCCTGCTGCCAGGGGATGGAAGCAGGCTATGGAGACCAAAACCATCAGCTGCCTCTTCCAGGATTGGAAGGTGCTGCTGTCTATGGCTAGAACCAGGGGGCACCTGCAGTAGTGGGTGGCGAGGGACAGCTCTCCCCTCCCAAACATAAAGAATCCAGTTCTGGTCACTGTGGCACAGCTGTCCCGGATATGAAACACCTAGAGAACTGTACCTTTTGCTCCCCACAACTGCCCCTACATGGAGAGCAATGCCCTCCCCACTCCATCGACCCCCTTACATAATCAATCACGTCACCATTTTCCCTCTGCTTTTGCTCAGTCCCTAGCCTTCCTTGGTCTCTGGCCTACCTGGAGGGTGAGGTCTCGGACTACATACTCGCCACACTCCTGCACGCCCTGCACGCAAATGGTGAATGGCCCATAGGACTTTTCCATCTCAGGCCAGTAGTGGACACATTTCTGAAAGCAAAGGGCAAAGATACTGGTAAGGTACAGCACCAGCATCATATCTGGCTAGGATAGGGGTAATGGCATTCAGGGTGCCCTGCCCCCTCATAGGGATTCTCCCAGCAGCTAGCATACTGGAGGGACTGTGGGAGGCAGCTGGGATAGGTGTTCATCTGGAGTTTCTGGGCTTGGGGTAGGTATGAGAGAGAGAGAGAGAGCTGTTTGAGGGAGGAAATGAGTGCAGAGGATGGGTGAACAACACCCTGGACAGAAGTGTGGATGTCAGGACCTTGTCCTTGAATCATAACCTTGGAACAGTGGGCAGTGGCAGTGCCACTGCCATTCCTGGGCTTGGGTATTGGGTGTGTTGGCCACACCTCCTAGCCTCCTGATAGACTCCTAGTCTCCTGCCTGGTTCCATGCCTCCAGCTTACTGGGTGGCTGCTAGCCTATAAGGCCTGCTTGAAGGTACAGGAAACTGGGTGGATCATTTGTTAATTTCCTTCCTTGTTCCGGCTCTCCATTTGACTGGCTGTTAGACCTGTCTTCTCCCTAACCTGGCTTGTTTTGTCCCTCTGAACTGGCTCAGCTTTGCCTGAATTCTGTGTTTGAACCTGCCTTGATTTGGTTTTCTGGTTGGATCTGTTCTGCCTGCCTGATTCGTTGCCATATGGTGTGTGTCTGTCCCCCCCACCTCATCCCCTCTGGTCTTCATGTTAGCCCCCAGTCCATCTCTTATGTCCTGGACATGATCCTGCATGACTCTCTGGCCTGGCTCCCCAGCACATCTCTGACAGTGGGGATAGACTGAGGGAAAAGACCATCCCTGGATTAGGGCCACCAATCCCCAAATGTTCAATGATCGTTAATTAGACTCTCCAAAATCACAAGATTGACTTAAACATCATGAGATTTTTTTAAAATAATAATAACGTTGAGCTTCTTTTCTTTGCATCCTGGTTCTGAGTCTTTGGGGCACAGGACAGTTGTTTTTTCTCCACAGCCAGGAGTGCTAGAAGCTTACTGGGAAAGATGAGAGTCTCTTCATGTCATTGCAAGTCTCTTAGCTGTAGGCTTCTAGAAACCCCTGGAATCACAAGGCTTGCAATGAAACGCAGAGCTTGCAGCACTTGGTGATGGGTGGGGACAGATCTCTAATCCTCCTAATCGTATTATCTGCAACCAAAAAGACTCATTCACATTACACAGTACTTGGCAGAAAGGGCATGTGAACAACAACTGGCAAGGGGTGCCAAACTGGAGGTATCCCGTTTTGTAGCACCTTCAGAACCCGCTCTCCCAGAAGGAATGAGCAGTAACCCTGGGACCAAGGTTAATGTGTGCTAACTGGGTCTGATTCCCCTAGTGCAAATAAGTACTAATGTGGTATAGTTTAATCCCACTTTTGCTTATTCACAATAAATAACGAGCAACTCCACTGGGCCCGATTCCTCTCTCACTCATCTGGTAAGAATCAGGAGTAACTCCAGTACAAAGTCAAAGCAATTATTCTGGTTGAAGTGGGAGGTTAAGCAGGTCTAATGTCCGGAGCAGTTTTTGATTCTTCCTTCCCTGTTTATGGCCTGACGCATCAACCTTCAGCTGTAGCCCCCAATCACTTGCACACAGACTCCTTCCCCCACCCACCCCAATAGATGGTGCGGCCAAACAGCAGAATCCAAGCATTGGGCAACTCATGTCCAGCAACAGGAGCAGCAGTGAAACCAACAACCCCCTCTCCCCTGTCCTGTACCTCCTGCCCTTCCTTGAGCTTGGTGAGCATGACAATTAGAGGAGCTCCTTCCTGCCACACCATGGTCCAGAAGTCAGTGACCGTATTCAGCATGGGCCCCTGCGTGGCAATGTAGGCCTTCTCACACCCTCCATAACCCTAGAAGGAAGGAGAGAAATCACTATGAGCAAGTTACCCACACCATCTGTGGCAGCTATGGACATCCCTGGATCCCCTTTACCTATAAGCCTCAAAGGTACAACCACTCTCCATTATAAACAGGGGACTGCTGAAACCCCGATATTGAGGAAACTCCTTGAGCTACAGTTTTGAAAATTTATCCATGGCTTATATTTGTGGGCACCATCATACATGGAGAGTTTGAAGAAGATCCAACCACTCAGCCAGAAAATAAAAAGTTATAACTGTTGAAAAGTTAATTGGTTATGGTCAGAATGCACAGCATCCTGATGATTTTGAATCATCAATATCTCCTCCCAGACAATGAGTTGAGCTCTCGGACTCCACAGTCTTGGAGCCTGAGATCGACACAGAGTGCTGCTGGAGTCTGGAAGTGTTTAGTGCAGCCAAAACCGAGTTATTAATGCTTTTAAAAATCGGTTCTGCTGGCTGGCACATGTGCAGTCAAGCAGCCTCTGATTTCCAAAAAACAGCATAAGGAAAGTTACATGACTTTGCCTTTTAAAATCACATAACTTTATCAGGAGCCAGCTCTGTCACAAAGACTTTAAGCTATAGTCAGTTTCATGTCAATTACCCTCTTTCCTCACTTGTACTTTTCACTTGGTATGAAAAGTCTGCAACTTTTGAAAAGTTTCATACCGGTGCCGTATGAAAAGTTGCAGACTCTTCATACTGAATCAAAAGCATGGAGTAAAAAGTCTGCAGCTTTTCATACCAAGTGAAAAGTGACTGGAGTCAAAAGTAGTGAGTGACTTACTTTATTACCATAAATTCTTAATCTTATTACTATTTACCACTATTACATTATTTCTTTACAGGTCATTTATCTATTATCACAATTCAACTACAATTTTTTCAAAGTGCCTTAACTCTGTCATTTACATATATTAAAAATGTATACACTTTATACAATTAAAGGTTGCCAATGTCAGTGTACACAACTTGATAAAATTGGTCATATACAATGCAATTATGCACAAAAGGACAGAGTAAAGGCACTTTGAAAAAATTGTTCATAGTCAAATTGTGGTAATAGATAAATGACTTGTAAAGAAATAATGTGATAGTTAGTGGTAAATAGTAATAAGATTAAATACATATGGTAATAAATTAAGTACATATGTTTCCTTAATGTTGATGGTAAATTATGGAATATAGATAGAAAATCTGGACCTAATTTCCATGCTTTTTGGCATTTAAGTGTTGGAATGTATGTTGTTAAATGTTTTTTGAACTGCAATTGTAATTAATTTTCATGTTTTTTGGATTTTAAGTTAGGGAAAAATATATGTTGTGAAATGGTTTTGAAGAGGAAAGTTTTGGGGTTTGGAAATGGTTGTGCCTTTAACGGTTTTTTAAACTGTGAAGTTTTTTTGTTTTTGGTAAATGATTATATGTAAAAGGGTGTCCAGAATAATCCCCTCTGTCTTGTGGGTGTCTCATTATTAAGAAACAGCAAACATATCCCTTAGGCCAACCCTAGTGATTACTTGACTCTAGGGAAGTGATTCCCCAACTCAGGGTCCATGAGACCATGGTAAGGGGCCTGCAGCTGCTCTGTGGGACCATGTAAAGCAGTAAAATTTATGATTCCCTATGAGCGTGGCTACAGGAAAAGCACTCCCAACCAACCACTTGTTGCACCAGTTGCAGGATGTAGGTATAGGAAAGCAGGATTCAGTTCCTTCTAGCGATTAAGCCATTGTGGGTGGGGGGGGGGGAGGGAGAGATAACTGGAATGCACACATGCTGCCCATGTCCCCAGCTTCCATGTCTTAGTCATCTCCAGCACTCCCACACAAAGATGGCCATAGCACCAGCAGGAACCAAAGTTGCCTGCCTTGTGCAGTTGCCATCAGCCCACATCATAGTCCACAAGAACTATGAGTGTTGCCAGTGGCCCACAAAGTGTGGGATGATGGGCATTTTCAGACGTTACGAGATCACGCTCAACCACAGTCAATACCCTGTGGTGGGGAATGGTCCCGTAACGTCTGTTGGGGAACCGAAAGTTCCCCCCCAGATGTTGACCAGCATCAATCGCAGCTGAACTGGCGGGGCCGGCGCCAATCGCGTGGTGACTGCGATTCCTCGCCGCGATGAAGGGGCCCGTCTCGTCTGGACGGCAACCACGGCCCAGAATCCCCGGAGGGATTCCGGGCCGTGGTCAATTCGGCGGGCGCTGCAGCCGCATTGGCCGCGGCACCTGCCCGTCTCCCCAGAGGGCGGACAGCGGGGGAGTGTGTGGGGGGGTGGGACTGTGCGCCCGCACGTTACACCGCGCAATCCCGCCCCCTCCCCGATTCCCTGCCGGGATCAGCCGGCACGTCTGTTGGATGTGACAGGCTGATTCCGGCAGGGAATCAAAAGGGTGATTCCGGGACGGGGCGAATGCCGCCCCGTCTCGTCTGAAATCACCCGATGTGGAAGCCCACTGAGGCCCACTGAGGATCTGAAGAGGTCACGTGCTGGTGCTGCTGCGAAGATTAATTGTTATTCTACTGCTAACTCTCTGCAGGAAAGATCTGGCCAGTAGAATTTCATCTGGAAATAAACTCATTCCCATGTGAGGTTTGATGTGTCATCAAATGTGTTACAGAGATCTTTAAAATAGATTTTGCCCTATCAAATATCAGGTAAATTAGCCCATTTCCGCATTGATTAGATCTATTTTTGTATATTGGCATCATGAATAATGATCTATAGTGGAATTTATAAAACACAGAAGCCAGGTGTGTAACTAAGGTGTGAGTATGCTGTGTATTCATTTTGGTGTGTGTACAATGTACACAATGGCAGCCTGGGTTACAGTGCATGCACATCATGGCACAGGCATGTGCACACATGTGGGAGAAGGATCTTGCACTTGGCACACTTGTGTGATGCTCTGCGGCATGACGCTCTGTGCCAGGACATGACAATAAACCCCAGATTCTCCATCTCCTGCAGCTGGGGAGTGAGGCTGTTCGCATTGTCCCATGAAAGCTGCCCCTTGAGGACCTTTTCGTGTCTGTGTGTGTTCAGTAACCTGCATTACTGAGGCTTTATAAGATAGAGTGGCTTGACCATTGTGCTCCACCAGGCCAAGGGCTGGGAGTTAGGACTCCTCCTATAGTCTGACCTTGGCTTTGGCACTGTCCTGCTGTATGAGCTTCGGACATCTCTTCACCTAACCTCCTGCTGCCTCATTTTACCTTCCCTTGCCCCCCCACCCCCAAAGAATTTTGTGAAAAAATATTAATAGCTGTGAGGCCCTCACAAGATGAGACATGCCAGGTATCATGGTTACAAGCCCTCTCTTTAACCTCTAACCCCTGCGGTCATCGGGGGGGGTGCTCTCCTCGAGGTGCCCCGAGTTGCTCAGGGGGCCACATTGGGGAGGGCATTTTTGGTGGCTGCTCCACAGCTGTGGAACTCCCTGCCGCTAGAGACCCGTTTGGCCACGGATCTCCCCTCTTTTCGACGTAAGTGTAAGACCTGGCTGTTCCACCTGGCCTTTGCTGGAGAGGATGGGATGGGTACAGTAGGGTAGGGGGGGGGTGGTTGGGTTTAGGGTTGGGATCTGTTTTTATTCCTCCTAGTACAATGTTTTTATGTTTTTTAATATTTTATGGTTGTAAGCCGCCCCAAGCCGATGTATGGGAAGGGCGGGGTAGTAAATGTGTTTAATTAAATAAATAAATAAATAAATAAAATAACCAGTAGCATCTGCTCAAATTTAGCACTGATACAGGTCCCTGAATCTCACTGATGTATAATAAGCTCAGTGGCCTCTTCACTCCTCTGGCTCCTGCCACCAAATCTGCATATTCCGATCTTCTTCCAGTCTTGTCCCACAAGTTATCTGTGCCAAGTGGCTCCCAAACCATCCTTCCCCTAAACCAGGTGTGACTGGTAACTTTTCAAATGCAGACTCCAGTAGGCTTTGATCTCTGTAAACAAAGTGCCTGGAGTGTAATAAATTCTGTTATCACCAGAGGGTGCTAGAGGCCACCCAGCCAGCCAGCTTGAAATCCTTCCTGAGTGTGTTTGAGGGTTTCCTGCCTGCTCCCACTTCAGGTTGCAACACAGCACAGGAACACACATACCCTCCCTCCCCACAGGTACAGACAGTAGCTACCTGGGGCCCCCTACTGTCCCTGAGTGGCACTGCTTTGGGAACAGAGGCATTGGCGCTTAGTGCTGACTCAGCAGAAAGAGTTAGAGCTCCAGCTAGGGTGGCCAGATATGCAAATTTTAGAGGACACTTATGAGAAAAACAGGTTGCAGGGCTGCACTGGCTCCAATTCAAGGTGCTGCTTTTGACCTTGAAAGCCCTAAACAGTCTGGGTCCCATATACCTGAAAGACTGCATGTCCTACCATATTTCATTGTGGCCCTACTGTCGGCTGGGAGCGCCCTTTTGCAGGTTCCATCTGTTACCTTTGTCCGTGGGTGGGCAGGAGGGGGTTCTCTGTTGCTGTTCTGTTTTTGTGGAATTTCTCAAGAGGTTCGCCTGAGCCTGAGCATCTTCCGGAGGCAGCGTAAAATATTTTTATTTAGAAAAGCATTTGGCAGGCAGGCATAGGAGCTGGTTAGGTTTTTGGGTAGGGCTGGGGAGGTGGGAGTTTTGGGGAGAGGGTGGGAGTTTTTAATTCTTTGACTTTATTATTATTGTTGTTTTATGAATTGTGAGCCGCCCTGAGCCTCTATAGGAAGGGCGGCTTATTAATTCAAATAAAATAAAATTAGCCTATCTGGCCATGCTAGCTCCAACTTTGCTTTCTGCAAGCCTCACTGGTCTTTACAGGCCTCCCCACACACTACAGAACCAGTCCTCACACAACAGATCACACCCGAAAGCCTGATGCTGCAGGGCCATGATCCTGTAACTTACCCGAATGTAGTTGGCATTGATATAGCTCTCCTCGCCTTGGCTCCCAGCTCTCTTGAGGCAGACACGGCTCTGTGGGTCTGGAGAGACAACATGGGTGAGGCAGGGGGGCAGGACTGCTTCACAGAGGAGGAAGCAGCCTCATCTGGCAGAGCAGGAACCTACCCAGTAATCACAGTAGCCAAGACTCAGCTCAGCCTATTCACTGCTCCTGCATCCACATTTATTTTATTTTATTTATTCACTTTTACCTTGCCTATCTCTGCCTTTGGCAGCTTACAAAAACATACAGCCCTTCCCCCCTCAGAGACGGGATCCCTGCAGAAATCCCCCTTTCCCACATTACCCTGGTCACAACTAACACGCATCACCCAAGAGACTTGAGTCAAGAGGGTGCTCTGGAGTTACTGTATCTCCTCTGGGAAGGGGTCAGCCCACCCCACATTGTGACAAGAGGAAAAAGACCTTGAACAGCACTGGGAGGCTGCCCTGTCCAGAACCTATAGCTACTCACCCTTTCCTCCGGCACTGCCCCCACCCCGGTGTCTGAGATGAGAGCCTCTGCCCTCCACCGACAGAAATCTCTCCCATGCAAGTGCTTACAGACTGGGGTCAAACAATCTCTTAGCCTTTCTTTGAGGACAATGAACAAACTTGGGTCTCTCATTTGAAGGCAGTCTTGCTGGGGCCTGGAATTAATCTAGTAGCTCTTCTTTGAACCTCTTCTTGTTTTGTCATATCTGCTTGGAGAGGAGGACACATCTTATCCAGTAATAGGGTTACCATGCCTCCCCGTTAAAGAAGGATGCTTATGAAAAATACATGTTGCAGGGCTGCACTGGAACAAAGGCAGTCCTGTCACCCTGTATTTTTCATAAGCGTCCTCTTTTAAAGGGGAGGTATAGTAACCCTAGCGCCCAGTAACAGTTTCACTAATACCCCATGCAAAGATACACATGTAGCACTGGTGAGAGAATGACTGGACAACTGGGCCCACTTGGAAAGCTGGCAGATGGGACACACACAGAAGAGCTCCTGGTCTAATTCAAAGGCTGGCTAACAAGCTTTACTGTGAGAGACTGAAGGAGCACAGTCTGCTCAGCCTTTAAAAAAAAAAAAAAGAAAGTCAAAGACATGACTTGATTATAGGGCATAAACTCCTTCCCAGGGAGAAAGTGCTGGGGTGTAAAGGGGCTCTTCAGTCTCACAGAAGAAAGCAAAAAGAGAACAATGGCTGGAAATAAAAGCTGGACAAATTCTAATTAGAAATAAGGCCCGCATTACTAACAGTGTGGCCAAAGGAGGGAGTGGATTCTCCATCATTTACAGTTTCCCAAGCTAGCCCTTCTAGAGAGACACCAAGCCCAACAAAAGCTGGTGGGCATAGCAACTGGGGGAACCTCCTGACCTGGACTATAGGGCAGATCAGACTAGATTATTTCAATAGGTCTCTTCTATCTCGTGTTCTGAGTCCCTGATAATATTAGCCCTTTTAAAACTACAGCTTCTCTTCACTGGTTGCCTGCTACAGCCCTAAGTCCCTTCCTGGCTCACTGCTTTCCAGGATACAGTCACCTCATTTTGAAGGCATGGCCTACATTCTTATGTGTGACCTTGCACTTGGTTGTGTGAAAGCACACGCTGCTGGAACAGTTCCTTCCAGCTTCCCTGGCATCCAAGCATCTCTGGGTAACTATCCTGTCCTCACCCATCGTTGATCACCGAGGGCTTTATCACCCATGACGTCCTATGCCCAGCATTACTGCCTGTCTGAGTGGGGCTGGGCAAGGGAGGGGTGGGGGAGTTACAAGGAGAGACGATCCACTGGGGGTGAGCCCAAAGCCAGGGGGAAGGGCACAATGACTCCCAATCCCCATGCTACCATGTAGTTGCAAAATGAAGGGCTAGTACTTCTAGGGGTAATGCCTAGGAGCACAGCTAAGGGAGTAGGCAGTAGCTCCCTGCTATTGTAGCTCTGGGCCCCTTCCAGCTTTGCCAGTGTACCTCACTCCAGGCCGTTACCACCCCCACCCCACACTCCCTACTCCAGCCATGAGATCTTCTCTCTGCTCTGCTAATCCTCTTTGGGAGTTTTCTCTGCTAATCCTTTTTGGGAGTTTTTGGGTGCTGAACCATTGGTTAGATAATCCCAAACAATAACTTAATTCATTGTAGTAAAGGCTGCTTGCAGCAAATTTGCACACACAAAGGGGCAACGCTCACTGCATATACGCTCTTCAAAGGCAGATTCCATGGAGCATAAACCTTGGCTGGGGCTAAGCATGGAGACACAGACACTGAAACAGAAGGTCTGAGTGAATCCTCCAAGATCCTGTGTGCGAATATTTGAGCAGGAGCTTTGGCAAGTTCTAAAGGGGTTTCAGTTTCTCAGTGGAACCTGATGGGCCTGACAGCCTGTCTTGCCAACTCCTCCCCCTGCCCAGACACATCAATCAATCAATCAATTTGTTTTTATCAGGCTCTAGCTTTCGCCATGGCCAAGTGGGAGGCAAGAAATAAGAAAATCAAACAAAGTGAGACACGATACAACAGGGATAAACATCTCACAATTTACCCAGATGTATACAATCATCTGGTACCTTCTCCATATACACACCATCCTTCCCAACAAAAAACCAGGGGAGGAGGATCACAAAACCTCCATAGTTGTGTTCCCATCCTGGTTTTTTATATCCCTACTTCCCCTCAGATCTTTATGTTCCAATTTTAATCGTTTGGGCCTTAGCCATGACAAAACATAAACAAAAATTAAACAATAAAATTCATGTAACCATGTATATCAAAAAACACAGATATGCGATAATGGATATAAAATGTAAAATATGAAATACAATTTACAAGCGCCAGTTTATACATATTATAATTGCGTGGGCCTTGCGCCCCGTTTGGAATCTCAGACACGTGGCTGGACATACTTGGCAAGATGGATTTGTATCTGTCCTTCGCAGCTCGACCAGGGATATCCAGCTCCTCCGGGATGACGAAATTCATGGGGATTTTCTGTAGGGGGAAAGGAGGCTCTATTAAAAACCATTTCCCCTTCCCTACTAGAGGCACCTAGGGCTGCCTCTGGTGAATTGGTAAAAGCTATGTCCCTTCTCAGGCAGTGGGACACCCTGGTTCCTCAGCCAAGCAGGCCTCATGCCTATCTGGAGGGCAAAGCACTTTAGACCACTCAGCTCCTCCTTGCACAGAAGGGTCTTATGGGGGAAGAGGACTACTTCCTATTAATAAGGCAATGGAAGTGCAGGGCCAAGCCACCCCCAGCACTAGCCTGGGGTACTGATATAGAAGGACCCATGCAATGGGTCCCTACTAGTGTGTGAGCCTGGGCACTAGCCTTGGTACTAGAGAATTTTCCCATCGGGGCCCCGGCCCAGCCGCCAAAGTGAAATGATCAGAGATGAACCCTCAATGGGCTTGGCTGGCCCCCTTATTTACACCCTAAATTTATACCCTACATTTACCAGTGCTGTGTAAATTTAATCGACTGACGGCTCCAGGTGTCACCCCCCCAGCCCCGAGAACATGAGCCTGTTATAGCCCCAGCTACACAGCCAGGTTTGTCATTATCTCAAGTGAAATCTAGGGTTGCCACCTTTTTACCGGACACTTCTATTTTGGCCTGTGGGAGTGTCAGGTAAAAAACCACCACAGGTGGCAACTCTAGTGAAAACCCTTTGTTTGCTCTAGAGCAGGGGTGGGGAAGCGTTTCCCTTCCAGGGGCCACTTTGAAAATAATTTCAAGCTCTGAGGGCCGCATAAAAGTTGGGAACCGTGGTGCACTCAAGAAAAGGAGGGTTCAGCTATGGATCTGTGCCATGGAACTGTCTCCTATCCATGGATGCATGCCCTCTTCTCTGCTCCCTTACCCTGTATTCAGTTTTTCAGTGCTTGGGGGTAGGAATAGGATCCAGCAGCCAGATACAGAAACTGGGAAGGGGCCACATAAAAACTTGCTGAGGGCCACATGTGGTCCCTGGGTCTGAGGTTCCCCACCACTGTGCTAGAGGGCTCCTGGTCAATCCTGGTGATAGCCAAGATGGCAGCTCCCACTCCAGTTTTCCCTACTGCCCTATCCACCCTGTTCTGGAGGGAGGGAGCAGGGGAATCCCCCATGACCCAAATCATGGTCCTTAGCTGCTTAATTTAGCTCAAACCAATGGTGAGGGGTCCCAGGGACAGACCTAGCTGATCTGTTATCCCCAACAAAACAATTTCCTCAGCCCCATGAGCCCCACAGATAGCACTGCCAGGTACGTCTATCCAAGGAGCCCTACCTAGTTCCTGTCCTGAGGCCAGGCACACCACTGCCACTTCTCTGGGGCCCAGAAGTGCTGGGCTTTGCCGCTGCCTGAAGACAGACTGTTGTTGTTACCGTAGTGCCTGGGGCTGCCACCTTTTGCAGTTTGGCCTTGAGACTCCCTTAGGCCAAAGCGGGAACCTCAGGGTCAGACTGCAAAAGGGGGCAACCCTACTAGTGCAGTGCCCCAGGGCTCAGACAGCAGCACTACAGCAGTGACTCGGGCTGCACTCACATGGCAACTCATGCCTCCTGCCAGAGCCCCAGTCTGGAGCAGTCTCGGGGGTGGTGCCTGGCAGGCAGAACAGCAAGGCAGCAGCACTCCATTCTCCAAAGAGCCCCGTATTGTGTGGGGACGAGGTGCTGAGCACCTGGAATCTGGGGGTGCTGTTGCAGCAACCTGGCTCTGGGTACCTGGTTCAGCAGCTGCAGGAGGCAGCAGCTGCAGGAGGCACTGGTGGGTACCAGTGCTGCTGCCCCCATCAGAAGGCTGCCACCCGGAACAAATGCCAAATGTGCAAGCCATCCCTGATGGGGACCCGGACTGGCTCAGTCAGCCCTAGAGTTCATTCTCTGTAGCCAAGGCCCACCCTGGGTGTATGTGAAGAGCAGTGGAACCGTAAGATCCAGGGGCACAGGGAGCAGGCATTGCTGGGCGCTCACCGCAAACTCCCCCTGCAGCTCCTCCAGTCTTTGGCTCTGCTGCTGCAGTGTCTCGCAGGTGAGGACATGGCTGGCTGTGTTCAGGAAGCGTAGTGTCACATAACGGGGTGTGGAGACTGGTAGGATGGGCTCTACATTACCCAACAAACTCATGTCCAATACCAGGGACACGCTGGAGCCCCTCCTGCAAGGCAAAGCATCCTGAATACAGAAAGCCACAGCCCAAGGGCACCTCCCCTCCCCTGCTGCTTCCGTAGGGCAGGTGTTGAACCACTAGGGGGCAGTGTTGCAGATGAGGTATGTCAGCAGCAGTGCATGGCTGTGCTTAACAATCAGGACACCAAGCTGATTTACGGAAGGCTGGACAGGCTCTCTGGGGCCAAGGAGGACCTGTGCCACCCAGGGAAAAGGCTGCTGTAGGTCTGTACAGGATCAAGGCTTATCATCAGCATCACCTGAATCAATCACAGGCTGCAGTCCAGTGGGAAGAGTCCCAGGGAGGCCCCAAGGAAGCTGTAGGATGCTTGGTGCCCAGCACCTGCCTGGATTCTGCCTGGCACAGGCTCAGTCTGCCATCCAGGGCTGGCCTTAAGCAAGGCCATGGGCACCTGCATTTTATTTACACCCTGGGCCCTGAAAATTCCAATGCTGCCCCCTGCTGCTATCTCCTTCATTTCCTAGGAAATGACAGTCCTTTCTTTAATCCCTCCCACAGGACAAGGCTGCTGGCTAAGTTCCTCAGGCCTTGTCTGGGCTTGAACTTGGCCTCCCCGCAGTAGGGCCCAGGGGCTGTGCTTGCCCTCTCTAGAGGAGGTTCAACCAAGCCCTCATGCTGCTCACCTCTCCTGGAGATGCACATGTTTCTTGGCCACCACCTTACTTGGTGGGCTGGTGTTGTCCATCAGCTTGGCGACACAGGTTGGCGCTATGAACTCTGCCGGAGCAGGCCTGGATCATGTTGTGTTGATGGCAGAGGCCTCATGCTGAAGCATGAGAAGATTGAGGGCAGGAACAGTAAGGTGGGTCCACAGGCTCTGATTGAGTCAATAGGCCACTGTGATAGGGAGACATCGGGAAAACACAAAGCAAACTCCTCAGCCACTAGCCCAGAGTGCCCCCTCCCCTTCATGAATGTCATCCTGGTTCCCTGGGCAGCTAAAAATGTGTGTTGACACCATTGTATGCCCACATGTGTTTCCCTGTGTTTAATACGTTGCAGTACTTAGATGCAACAGCTGCCTTTCCATGTCCAGGGGCTAATCGAAGTCCTGCCTGCCCCTCACACTGGAAATTCTCCTTTCAGTAGCAGTCCCATGAAATTATGGGAGTTGTAGTCCATGCAGGAGAGTAGTTGAGATTGCCCCAAATTTTCTGCTCTGTGCTGCAGCTAAACAGCTCATTCTTCACTGCTCACCCCCCGGGTGCTTTGGGAGAGCACAAAGACAGTGTGCAGCAAGGAAAGAGCGGTCAGTCTGCAGCAAGGAAAGAGCTGTCAGTCTGCAGCAAGGAACAGGCTGTTTGGCAGTGGCACAGAGTGAATGATTCAGGGCAGACAGGGAGGAATTGGGACATACAGACCGGAAATGGCTGTGAACACACGACCCGATGTCTTTAGAAACATTAGCCACGTGGAGAGGGGAAACACTCAACTGCCGCCCCCGAGAAATCCTGCAACCAACGAGGAGTTTAACGGGAGGTTAATGGGGGGCAGACCAGTGACCAAAAATAGTGACGGTGCTTAGACACAACACACAGTCATGAGGCAAATATCTTAAACACCCAATCTGCGTTGCATTTAAAGACACCCATTGTGCTACCCTAAACTCAGAGGAGTTGCTGTGAGACACTCCTTGCAGAGAGCTGGCGGGATATGTTATCAGCTAACAAAACTCTGTGATTAACAAGGAGGAACTGGGGACACAGAATCCAAAAATGATGCTAACAATGGGTGAGACAAAAGAACATGAAAAGGTATTTAAGAGAGAACTGAAATATGGAGTTCACCAATACCATCTGACCTAAGGAAAAGCCCAGTTCTGGCTGAAATGAACTTTTGCAAACTGATCTAAATAGGGTAAGCTTTGACATAGGAAATATTCATGTGAGTTTAGAACTGTGTTGTTTTGTTTATCTTGTTGTTTTATGTAAGCAACTTTCTGTTACTCTGCACCAAATTGCCTTAGTTACTTAAACTTGCACTTAACTTCTTTTTATAAGACTTACTTTGACTATGAAGCTGGTGTGTTGCCATTTGCTGAAACTTGCTACAGGATTTTGTGGTGTCTCTCAGTGAGATACCAGGTCAAGCCTACCCAAATAGATTTTATTTCTTTATTTATTTGTTATATTTATTAGCCGTCCCCTCATGCCCACGGCATCCCAGGGTGGCTTACAACACTAAAAACAACAACAATAATAAATTATTAATTCTAAACATTTTTTAAGAACATCTTCCCCCCCACCTACCCCTCCCTCCCACCCTCCCCTGCGAAGGCCTGGGCAAACAGCTAGGTCTTGCAGGCTCAGCGGAACGCCAGCAGACCCGGGGCCAGGCGAGCTTCCTCCAGGAGCGAATTCCAGAGTTGTGGCCCAGCCACCAAGAACGCCTGTTCCATTGTGGCCCCCCGCCTAACACTGGGGACCTCCAGGAAGGCGCCCCTGGTAGACCGCAGGGATCGCTCTGAGACGCGGAGGGCGAGGAGGTCCCCAGTTACATGACTGAGGAACACCCCAAACTACAGATACAAACTTAAGAACATAAGTAGTGCCATACTGGGTCAGACAAATGATCCATCGAGCCCAGCACCTGTCTCCAACAGTGGCCAATCTTGGTCGCCTGGAGAAGTACCCAACAGGTCGTTATGGGGCAATCCCAGCTTTCAACAGTAAAAGGGTTTGCACTTGTGAATCTGGCTTGATGTGTTTGGATTAGTGGGTAGAGAGAGACGCTAGGCTAAAGGCAGAAGCCTGTAGTGATTACAGGTGGGGAAACTGAGTCATAGCCAGTTTTAGAGGTGCGGTGGGGCATCAACTAGAGGCAGTGAACCACAATCATCATTATAGAGCCTCTTCCCGCACACCTTTTTCTGGTGAAGTGTACAGGACAGCAAGAGGAGAAGGCATTTGGGTCTGTAGAGCAGACACACTGGGAAAGTCCATTCACCTGGACTGTCCTTCGCCAAGAACCAAGGACAATGCAACTGTCCACCCCTGCTCTCAGACACCTGAGGGACGTGTCTGTGTGTGGCAGCCAGGAGAGATTGTCCCCTTCCTGTCCCATCCCTCAGCAGCAGCTGACATAACCCAGCAGTTGGGCAATAACTAAGCTGGTTTCTCTGAGGCTGACATGTGGAGAGCAGGGTGCAGCGGCTGGACAGAGCCTGGCTCCAAGACAGGGACCAAACAGCTGCCAGCCACAAGATGGGGGAGGGACCTGACCCCAGTCAGACAGGGCTGGGGAGAGAGCATTGTATTTGTGGGGGCAGCTCTGCCCCGTGTGGATCAAAGGCCAGGGAAATAATTTTTTTAGGCATCAGCTTTCGCTATAGCCTTCAGATCGAAGCAAGTCACAATACAATGTAATTATAATAAAAATATGAAATAAAAATAAATATAAATGTATATAAATATAAATAAATAAATGAATAAATATAACATAGTTAAAATACTTAATTAAATACTGTAATCTATGACTATAATTCCAAATTTAATACAATCTCAATTCCATTCCATTCTAAAGTTGAAGGGGCGGGAGGACCTAAGAAACCAAAACCAAAAGAATCCCTCTCATAGTTCGTTTTTCACAGTCTTCCGTTTCTGAGAGGCCAGCCATACATAGGCTGCGAGAGCCACCACCTCCTCCTTTTTAGACAGGGAGAGGAGGCCCCTATACCCTTGGCTGGTTCTGTAAACAGATTATCCTGAAGGAGCGGCTGGAGCCAAACTTCCCTAAGATCCTTGTAATAAGAACACACTAACAAGCGATGCTCCACCATTTCCACTCCCCCCTGAGAGCAGGTACACAATCTCCTAGGGTGGGGGGCCGCTTTATACCTCCCTTCCACCACTGCCGTCTGGAGTAATTGAAATCGAAGAAGGGTGTAACTCCTTCGAAGGTTACGGCTCATAAGCAGAGCCAGATAATTTTCCATCCCTCAACCCAACTTAATTGATTTGAACCACGGGGCAACCTTCCAACTCTCTAGGGTCTCCAACCACAGTCTCTTGCCTATCAATATCCTCTAGTCTAGTTTGGATTTCTTTTTTAATTGCCACTAGAGACCTACCCTCAAAGTAGGCAAAAGAAAAACCTTGGCTCTGAAGAAGTTGGGCCAAATACCTGAGCCAAGGATACCCAGCTGGGCCCGTATATAGCAATTCCTCGCACACGGCCAGGGAAATCACCCACTTCACTCCTTTCCATTGAAGAATCAGCCTGGGTCCTTCACTCCTAACCCACCCCCCAAATCAGGCTCAGGAGCTACACAGCCCTACAACATGTGGGGTTCCCCCTCCACATGAAGACCCTTTCCTTTCTCCCCTTTCACAAACAGTCCCAGAATCAGTTGTACGTTTCGATTCCATTTTCATGGGTACATGGAGGTTTGTCCAAGCCTTTCACAGGTCTTCGGGGAGGCTTAAGGGGGGCGGGTGGAGGGGCAGGCAGCCTTCTCTCCATTTCTCGGGCACTGGAACTGTGTGTCTGCTGAGTGGGTGTCCCAGTTCACTAAAATGGTGTTTTTCATTCCCTGAGCTCAGAGGATTGTTTTGGCAATGAGGCATTTTTGTGCCTGGTTCCACCTAACCAGCCAAATTCCCTACTCAGTGGCCTCCAGCAAGTTCTAGGTCTGGATGTTGAGGGAGACTTGGTGTATGCATGTATCTGTGTGTACCAGGGTGGCAGACACACATGAGAAAGTGAACACCAGGCAGGGCTAGCACCCCCAGGCAACCCTCTCCACCTGGGAGGAAGGTCACCATGTCTATGTTGGCTTTGCTGGTGTCTCCCAGATGCGCTGACCCTTTCCCCTGCCCTGATACTGCCAGCATTCCCTGCTGGCCCGCGATCCCAACCCAGCAGGGTTTGCAGTCCCCTGCAGAAAAGCAAGCCAGGCCAGCACAGCAGCTGAGAGGATCCCAGGGTCCATCGGCTTCCTCCATGCCCTGCTGTGCAACACACAGCAAGGGTGGAGCTGGCAGGGTCTCCAGGACCCCCCTGGAAAAAGCCCCAGGGACTTGCTGGCATTTTCTCCTTCTTCTGTGGGTTGGCTATAACATGGACATGGCAGGCACGGGCTGCTCCAACACAGGAAGTGGTACTGCTGTCCCCAATGAGATGAGCTCCCATCAGCCCTACACCGGCACCCGGGCACTGGGGATTGGTGGGCTGTAGATTAGAGCTAGCTGCTGAGGCATATTGCAGTATCATCTCAGCCTTAAAGGGTAGTATGGTACAGAGCTCTCTGTAGGAACAACCTGGCTTCAGAACTGTTGCGTTGTGAGAACAGAATGCCCCAGGGTCTGCTACCCCTGGACTTTACACCTTGCTCCATTCACCAGGGAGATGCAAGGCAGCCAGGTCTGAAGCCCTGGGGTGGAGAGGTATGGGGATCTGAGGCTCTGGCTACTCCATGTCCAAAGGGTGTGGCCCCAGTAGGAATCTGCAGATGCAAGGATCCCTCCTTGCTTCTGCCCCTCGCTCTGCCCCCCTGAGACCCTGACTCACCCAGTCGAGAGAATGCCACCTGCTGCTGCTGGCCAGACGCTGGAGCTGAAAGGGATGTGTGTAGCGTGAGCACAGGAAACTGCTTATCAAGGATCCAATGCCGGCTCAGACACTTACTCCCCTTACCCCACCCTTGCAGCCACCCACACGTATACTGGCCACAGGCTCTGCGGCTTAGCCTGCCTGGGCTGTGCAAATAGCCCCACAGGGAGTACAGACAGGGCTGCCCCGTGGGGTCAGGGCTCTGCTAACCAGTTCTGTCTCTGTCATCCGACGGCCCCATACAACAGGTGCCTGAGCCAGCTGTCACAAGCAGGAAATGTGTCGCTGCTGAGCTCCAAGGGGTGAAAGTCCTCTCCCTGGGGATGCCCAACTCACCATGGCACCAGCTAAACACTACAGTGCCAGTTCTGCAGCTTCTGTGGTTAGCTAGGGCAAACAAACACAGAAATCCCAGAAACACAGCTCGTGGCAGAGCAGGGCTGGGGGGCTACCTGACTGAATTTAGTTACCTAAGGTCACTTCTCCATGAGCTGTACTACTCCCCTAATCCCCAGGTGAGGGACAGGGCTAGCTTCAGGGCTAGGGCATACCTCCCAGAATGTATAGTAGCTAAAGGGGGACAAGCTCCATCTCCTTGACCAATAAGCCCTGCTCCTCAGCACCTCCCTGCTCCTTGGCACCGCCTCAAGTGCATAAAGAGGTACTGAAGCTCTCCTGCTTATTATTCCATTTCTTCTTGTTCCATCATCTCATCATTATCCTATGAAGTGCTTTTCCTGGGAGGCAACCAAGAAAGAGGTGGCTGAAACTTGAATTCCAGACTTTTTGCCTCTCTCCTGAAAAAGGGACTTTGACCCCTGAAAAGGGAACTGTGGGATTCAGAACCCAAAGAGCAACTGTCCCTCCTACACAGGGACTGTTGGGAGGTCTGCTAGGGTACAGGATGTGCTAAGATTAGTCTTCCGTTGAAGGCTAGGGTTAGGGTTATATTTGCAGTCAGGGTTAGTTTGAAAGCTAGGGTTTATTTATATTTTTTATTTATTTCATTCTTATATGCCGCCCCCCCCCCCATGCCTATGGCATCTCGGAGCGGCTTCCAACATAAAACAAAGCAATTTTTAAACATAAAAACCCTACAATATAGTTAAAACAGATTTAAAACACCCCCACCCCCCCCTCCGAAGGCCTGGGCGAACAGCCAAGTCTTACAGACACGTCGAAAGACCAACAGGCCCGGGGCCAGGCGAGCCTCCTCCGGGAGGGAGTTCCATAACCACGGGCCAGCCACCGAGAACACACTCTCCATTGTGGCCCCCCGTCTTACACGGGATCAGGGTTAGGTTTAAGACAGGGGTTCCCAAATTAGGGGTTGTGAACCCAAATGGGGTCATCCCATTGCTAAATGGGTCATGATGAGACTGGATCTGCATAGATAAATATGCAAAGTTTCAATATTTGGGGTCACAAGGATTTATTTTGTGTCTCAGTGGGGGTCACAGCTGGAAAATGTTTGGGAACTGCCGGTTTAAGGCCAGGGGAAGGGTTAAGTAATACAACCCAGAATAACCTCAGTCCAAAAATATGGTGCACAATGAGCTGCTCCATGGGCCAGAGCAAGGCTTGAGGGCACAGTGATGGGCACTGAAGGTTAATGAGCCAAATGCTGCTGGACTAAGAAATTGAGTTCTATTATTTATTATTAATTTAAATTTATACCACACCCTTCCATTCATCCTGCCCACCCCAACCCCATTCAACTCCAGCACAATAAGAATAAAGGATCTGCTGATTCCAGCTACCATAACACTAGCTTTAGCTTGCTAGTGAGATGACTGGGTCTTGAACAGTCAGAACCCAAACCAACCAAAGCTTCAAAATCAGTATCTACAGTATGAATTTCTCCCACAGGTAAAAAGAATCCCTCAAGAAGTCGTCTGCCTCCTGCACTAGCTGTACACGCATTGCTGTGCACGCGTTGCTGTAACATGCAGAGCGTGTTACATCCAGAATAGGAACCATGATATAATGAAACTGCTGGAGCAGACTGTGGGAATGAAGACAAATAGGAAGCTCTCACCACAATCCCAAACTCTGCCTAAAATCTCACAATAGCCTGATGGAGTTAAGAACTCAGAGTTTTCTCCTTGGCTATCATTTTTTAAACAAAGCTTTCAATCAATGAGTCCTATTAATATTTTCTTTCACCACAACTCAGAGTGGTGTTTGCTAGACTGTGGTTTTCTTTGATGCATACAAACATTCTTATGGGCAGATACTATCATATTTTGCACAAACACTGGCTGTGTCCATGTCAGGAAGGTGTGGTAGAGCGTCTCCTCATATTTTTGATTGTCCCCTATATAGTGACATCAGAATTAAATGGCTGTCTCCTCTTTACGTAGGTAAAAATTGGTCTTATTTGTTGGTTTCTAACAGACTGCTGTTTAAAAAGACTATTTGCCTTTTTATTAAAAAATGAGACTAACTTTTGGGACTTGTTCTTCTTGACTACATATTTTAATGGTTTTGTTCCTGTTTTTAATTTTTCACTTTGTATTTGGATTTATTATTTCCGGTTACTATGCAAATGCATCTGAGTTTTTTAATTGTCTCTCAATGTCATTTTTATGACTTATTCTTATGTATTTCTGTTTTATAATTTGTGATAGCACAAAGCCAACAAATAAACTTTACTCTGACAACAGCCTGCTGTGCCTGCTGAAAGACTCAGCAGTGAAATAGCTGAGAATGCTGGTATTGCCTGGTTGGGTTTCAGAGGTGACAGCCTGCTGAGATGAACGCAGTCGGATCTCAGTGAGGGGGTCACTCCTTTACACTGGGATTATGCTTCACCCATGGCCCTTACCTAAATATTCTTTTCTGCCACCCTGCCTGCTGATTGCAAGAAAGGTGTGTTCCGAGACCCTATGAATCTCATTGCATAGTTTGAACCGTACCCATCACTGTGAGAAGAGGACCTTTCCAAAGATTTAGGGTGTGATGCTGTAGTTGTTTTGCACTGGTTCTAGCACTTAGTGACACCACAAATCCCATTGGAAGGCAGTGGGAAGATTGTTCTGTTGAAGTTCTGTGCTCCTCTAGGAATGGGGTCTCAGCTAGCTGAGTCAGCACCTGTACACAATCAGGCACAACCATGGTTTAAACAAACAAATAACTTTATGGAGACAATAGGTTAGATAAAGATATTGAGGTTATACATATTGGTAAAGAAGCAAGCACAAACATGCCCAAAGCTCAGGGTTCAGGTGCTGCCCACATACCACCGCCAGCACTCTTCCTCACACTGGCACGCAGATGGGGTGAGGCAGCAGCACAAGAGGTAGGCCACAACAGAGATAGGGCAGTGAACCCTGTTGTGAGGGATCTGCATGGGATCCTAATCAAGGGAGGGGGAGGGTCTCATGGCCATGGAGGGGGTGGAGCCTGGCAGGAGGGCACCACTAGAAAGTTTGATGTGGGGTCTGAGAGAGGCTGGTATTCCCCTGCCTCATACATTTCTTTGCAGCAGCTCAAATATTTCTTGACAGACAAGTTTCTGCATCAAAAGTGGGACTGAAAAGAACTTTTTGACAGGTAGGCAAATTAATTAAGAAAACTTGCATCTAATACGAGTTCCAGCAAAAAAACAAACAAACTCCAACACCCCCTCACACACATGCGTACATGTGCATATGCAGATAGGCCTACCTATTAAGTCTATGTACTCTTGTTACCAGTGTTACCCACGACTTTGTAAATAGATCAAGAGAGCTGATGTAGAAGATCAGTCAGGGTTATACAAGTGCTGTTGGGTAGCAAATTATGTGGTCTTTTCCTTTCTTATTGGGATTTGATACCAGAGTCTTACCATTTTATGTTGTGAATGTCAGTAGCATCACTGGATTTGCAAAAGGATTTGATAATTTAATGGATGATTTCATCATCACTGGCTAATAGTTGAGATGGCCAGGGATTAGTTGATCCCGTATTCCCTAAATCTGACTGCCAGAAGCTGGGAGTGAACTGAACAATAAGGGATTGACCTTCATTGCCCCTTGGCTTCCTCTAAAGCATCCAGTCCTAGCTACCGTTGGAGAAAGGACACTGGGTTAGATAGAACAATGATCAAGCCCCAGATGGCATTTCTTATGTTCAAGAGTGTGGGGACACTTTAAACCATAATTCATGCTGTACACAGTATTACTATTTTCTGAATTAAATTCTTAATGAACTGGTAAAGAGCATGGAGTTGACCAAATTTGTGGTTGACACAAAATTATTTACGTTAGTCAAGACAGAGGAAGTCCAGTAACAGCTTACAAAGAAAGGGGATTGGGCAACAGAATGTCAGTTGAAAGAAACTGCAGATAAGAACTTGTACAGATAATGATCATTGGAAAGAACACTTTACACCCAGTGGGCTCTAAATGAGCTACAACTACTCAGGAAAAGGATGTGGGTGTCACTGCGGACAGCTCAATGAAAACATCTGCACAGACTGTAGGGGTTTAGAAAACACAACCAGGGGAGCAGATTGTGTTTAACAGGAGGACAGAGAATGACCCTTAAGGTTCGTTCCAAGTCCAAACCTACAATTCTAGGATTCTGCCCCAAATTGATTCTAATGCCAGCAAGTAACACAAAAGAGCAGCCTTTCCTGGATTTCCATGTTAATTCAGGCTGCCCCATTGCAAAGAGGATGCAGCTAAAACAGAGCATCACTTTGCAATTAGGGAGAGGCCAAGCAGGAATTTCCTAGGAGGAAGGGCTACAAAAATTGTGACAGAACAGTTTGTAAAGGAGGCAGATAAGAAGGAGCCAAGGCCCAGCCAGACCCAGTACTGAATGATAAAATTAAGAGTATCCTAAAACCTACATGCTGGGGGCTACTGACTTGGATATTTCTGTGCCGCCGCAGGAGCGAGACTGGGGCTAGTGTGAAAACATATGGACTCATTTGGTGAAGGAATCTCTGAGATACAGGGTCCACAAAAAGTAGACTGAATGTCATTGTCACAATAATATAATGTGGTTATGATGACCAACATTTATACATGTATTTTGTAAGAAGCAGCAGTTCTGTATTTCAATGTATGTATGTAAAGTTATAAAGGGTAACTTACAGATGAACCACAGAGGCAGCAAAACTCAGAAGACCTTCTAGGTCAGACGTAGGCAAAGTTCCCAAGCCCAAGAGCTGCATACCCACATTTTCACATCTCTCAGAGCCACAAGACACTTTACATTGAGCAGCAGCTTCCCCCAATGATGGGGATGGGTCAGAATGTCTTCCTTTCTTGCCGTCCCCCCCGTGAAAGCTCAGATTCCCAGGTTCAATCAGCAGAAATTGTAATACTGCCATGGCCCTCAGAACATGCAGGTGGTAGCAGCAGTGGAAACGATGGCTTGACTTCTCTTGCTACTGAGGATACCACCACCTCCAGACATACAGCCGCACTGGAGGTTCCCAAGAGCTGCATATAGCTCCTGAGTCACCTCTGCTCTAGGTAAATATGCAACTCCTCTCACAGGACAATAGAAGGAAAGGACTTAAGACACAGGCAGGACAATCCTCCATCATTAAAAGATTGCGCTCCGAGAGAGGCAAAATGAAGTCACAGAAGTTTTCTGTTAACCATGAAAAGGGATGAAACAGTTTGTTGGCTTTTTAAGACAGAAGAGAACTGTTGGAGAGTCTCCAGAACCTGTTTTGCCAACATGTGCCAAGAAGGGATCTTTGCTTTAAAAATCTAAGCCATGTGCCTGGCCTAGGTAGGCAAAGAATATGGACTCTGAACTCTCATGCATTTTAGAGTAATAATATTCACTAAGGCAATAGTTAAGTCAAGCCAGTATTGAATTCATATACTTTTTTTCCTTTTATGCAATTTCTGATATACTCTGGAATCTTTATGACAATCTTTAGTTTATTTATACACTTTCTCTTATCATAAACTGGTGTGTGCTACTGGAAATGGCTACTGACATTCTAGGGGAAATTCTTGGTTACCAGGACAAGCCTGGTCCATTAATATTTATGTGACAAAGTAACTTCCAAGATATGAGTGACTAAGGGCGTTTATAGATGAGACAAAAAAGGCGGCTGATCCTTTGATCAGCCGCCTTTCTTGGAGCTTGTCTACTCGCTGCGGCCGCTTTTTAATCCGCGTCGGAGGGGGCAGGCGATCCTGCCCCCTCCGACGTGGATTCCCGAAGTGCCGGCTTTACGCCGCACTTCCTGGTCCCATGCGCGAGTGCGCATGCGCAGAAGGACGCGCATGCTCACTCGCATTCTGCGCCGTGTCTGATCAGCAGACACAGCATGCAGAGTCCGCGCGGGGGGAACAGGCGGCGTTTAGCGATCCCGCTTGTAAGCGGGATCATCTATAGACGCCCTCAGTTTACACCTGTGGATTGGCACACTCTGGATTGCATGATGGTCAGCACCAGAGACTGAAAGTGGGTAAACACTAAGCAGAGTCACAGCTGGTCTGGAGGCAGCTGGGGTGTCAGCCAGATAGAGTGAACCACAACTATCTTTATCAAAGTCATTTTGAAATTGCTTCTAATATTTTTATGCCCCGAACTGCCTTTCTTTTTACACCAAAAGGGACCAGCAGGCCCGGGTGAGCAGCAAGCTCAGGGCCATGGAGACTTTATAGCGGGCATGTTCCAACGGAACGCATGCAGTTTGTAGGCTGGACTTCAGGGGAATTTCACTGCACCATTAAAGAGGTCTCATAGGAACCGACTCTAATAACACAGACAGTCTGCATGCACTGCTTCACCTGGACAGCCTTCGTTCAGCCCTCATGCCACCTTGGGGCAATCATGCTGGGGTGGTTCCATACAAAGTGTAGAAGTAGCTAGGCACGATCCTCCCTGATGGCACCCCTCACAAGCCTCTTTGGGGAATCAGCTCAAGCTTGCCACTTCACCACACACTTGCTCTTCCGCCAAGAGCCTTAGCAGGACTAGGCTTGGTTTACTGGCTGTAATTACTGGCCAGGCCACCAGTTGTGTACAAGGCTTCTTTCACACACTGAGTCCTTGGTTTGGTTTTAACCCAGCCAACTCTATTCCCAGGCTCTATCCCAGCACTGTCCCACCTGATTCCAGGAAGCTGCTGGGTGTTGCTGTTCCACTCTTTAGGCAGAACTTCCCCTTAATCCTGAGTTACCCCTTTGCACCAGACCTAGTCTTGGCTCTCACTCCACTGTATCATCTCTGTCTCTGCTTGTGTTGCACTAGTGCTGCACCACCCGCTCTCCTCGGAGCTTCTAACTTACGTCTCCTGTAAACTGAGCCCAAATGAGAGTCAGATGCCTTATTACTGCCCTCAGTCCAAGGTTCCTTAAAGGGCCAGTACCCAGATCCAGCCTCTCCAGAACCCATAGAGAGTCCTGATCCTGGAGGAGTCTGTAACCCTGTTACAGACAGTTAGTCTTTCATCCAGGGGCTAGTGGTGAAAGCTTGGAGTAATTTGGTTGCACAGGCCTAAGGACATCCCTGCAGATATCCCAGGGGATCAAAGTAAAGTAGCAAGTGCACTCAGACTGGCCCAGAATCATGGACATATTACAGGATTTTTTCTAGACTCTCAGGGAATTGGCTGGATTACTGCAGCCATTTCAGAAACACTTTGAAGTGGGAGGGTGTGATGGAGGTGTCTACAACCCAGCTCAGAGTACCTTCATCATAAGGCCCCTTGTCATTGGTCTCACCACCTCTTAGGGTTTCTGGGTGTTCTCTGCTTATCCTTGGGAGACGGCTCTCTCTCACACATCAATCTTCCCATTGCTGCCCTTGGCTTCTTTTGGGGATTGGGAATAGCTCTCATCTTGGGGAATAGCGATAGTGATGGCAAGTCCCCAACAGGCATCCACCCATAGTCCTTCAGGCCCCTCCCTGGGAGTTACAGTGTGTAGTCTCCCTTCCAGAGGGATTGTCTACAAGTCAGTCACACACACTGAATCCTTGCCATCGCTCTCTTCCATACATCTCAATCTTGGGGATGTCTGACCATCTCTTCCATTCCAATGGCTCAGTGGTCTCTGTCTCTTTGTGGGACCCTGGATGTCTCCCCCACCCAGGTCCGTAGTCTGCCCTCTGGTGTGTCCCTTTGCATCTCCCTTGCCTGGGTTCCTAGCCCCTCTTGGGCATTTCCCCTTTGTGTTTTCCTATGTCCTACCAGCATGATACCCAAACTCAACATGTGGGCTCACTTTCAGTCCCTCCAGTCCCCCAATCTCCTTTCATCAGGCCTCCAGTCCTGAGCTGGGTCTCCACCTTGGGTCAAGTATTAGGTCAAACGTCTTCCCATTTCTGGAAGTTCCTCTAGCCTCCAATCCTTGGGCCTCCCTGATCTCCAAACCCCCTCTTAGCAGGTAGGGCTTCCTGATAAGAACAGAACATAAATACATAAGAAGTGCCATACCAGGTCAGACCCATGGTCCATCGATTCCCATCATCCTCTCTCTGACAGAGGCCAGCTACAGTAGAAAAAAGAAGAGAGAGACTGGATCCTGACCCCCAAAGGGAACAAGTCCCCACAAACGTGTACTAAATGAGGGAGGAAACTGTGGCTCTGAGAGGCCACAGTTCAACTATGTTGAACTTATTGTAAATACAAACTGTGGAACTGCAAATACTTAAATACAAGTAGGTACAAAAAGAACTTATTTATTCCCAGTGAATGGTACTGTGTAACTTAAAATGACAGTGCATGAACAACAAAATATATGTAACAATATATGCATGCAGCTGTGTACAACAAAAGAGGGCCCCCCTGGGGCTCTAAATGGAATTGGGAAACATCAAAAGTTCAAATCTGAGTTCCTGAGGAGTGTAGTTGATGTGACCATGATCTTTTCTGTTCCAATTTGGGCTTGTGTAGCATAGGCCTTCAGCTACCTGCCAGCCAGTCAAATGCATTTCGGGGGATACCCCCTTCTTCAGTGGCTCCTAAACATAAAAAATAAAAATAAAAATCTACATTTCCATAAATCAAACAAAGCATGATATCACAAAAAATTGTATTCAAAAGTGGATCATTGTACATTCAATTGACCCTCACAGCTACTCGTTACCTCCTAAATGTTGAAAAAGATTTTCTACATTCCCACATGGCCTCTATGTAACAACTCTTCCATTATTCTTGAGTCCCCGTATGGGCCCATTATACCTGGAAAACATATCCACATAAGTGTTCTCACAGCTAGTACAAACTCATTGCCACAGGATTTATTTGTCAAATGGCAACCCTTCCAATAGCCACAAAATTATGATGTTAAAATGTATATAACCAACCTTTCTTCTCAAAGCAGCCCTGCGAATATCTTGCAAGCACACAGCCTTCTGACTGTGCCTTGATGGCTCAGGCGTTACCAGTTTACATCCATTCAGTGTTGAAATACCATTTAGGCTTTCCCCATATGATATGGGATAACCAATGACCAGAGCCACTGGGGTTATAGCCCCATGATTCTCTCTGAAAATTAAAGGCTTGTATCCTTATTATTGCTGCCTGTCAAAATAAAGACAGAATAAAGCCTGACATTGGGCCTGTAAAAATGTAGGCTTAAATCCTTCTTGTTGCTGCCTGGTATTGNCAGGCAAGGTGCTGTACAGCATCTGATGCCCGTCTCAGCTCCTCCTTACACTCCCTTGCCACCTCATCCTGATGCTTATTAAACTGCTCCTGCATGCGGTTAGCTTTTTCAAATTCAGTTCTTAAGTCTACCCACATTATTATTATTATTATTATAAACATTTATATAGCGCCAGTCGTGTGACCTGGTGCTGTACAGAACATAGAACTAGACGTGGTCCCTGCCTGTGGCTTACAATCTAAAAGACAAAGGGGGGGAGACAGGGAGAGGGGACAGTGGGAGAGGCAGTGGAGAAGACAACATTCAAGCGGATACGAAGTCTCAGGTGCGTATTCTTGGCTTGGTTGCAAAGAGGTTCGTGGCAGCAGTCTGCAGAGGAGGGCAGACAGTAAGTGTACGGGGAAAGACTAGCGGGCATTGGGAAAGGCAGCGAGGAAAAGGTGGGTCTTGAGGAGGGATTTGAAGGAGCGGAGGGAGGAGGCAAGGTGGATGTGGGCAGGGAGGAAGTTCCAGGCATGGGGGGCAGTGAGGGAGAAGGGTCGAAGGCGGTTAGGTGAGCAGGAGAAATGAGGGAGAGTGAGGGAGGGGACAACGGAAGAGCGGAGAGCGCGTACAGGAGTGCGTAGGGAGATTAGGTCCGAGAGGTAAGGGGGAGCTTGGTTGTGGAGCGATTTGAACGTGAAAACCAGGAGTTTAAACAGGATACGTTCAGGAAGTGGGAGCCAGTGAAGAGAGAAGAGGAGAGACTGCACATGGTCGAAGCGACAGGCAGAGTGAATGACCTTGGCAGCGGAGTGCATGACTATCTGATAATGCACTGGATCCACAAATAAATGTCAACATTTGGATGAACATTACAATGATCAGTTCAAAGAGTGACAAATATACCAGCCCATATATTACGGGCTCACATAAATGTGCAAGTGATCAGTCATGACAACAAAGTACCACGACTACCAATGAGGGTCTAGTAAAATCTATTTTTCTATGTTAAGAATGGTGTCCATGAGAAGGAGCCTGCATTCCCAATTTGAAAATCCAGAAAATCTCCCTCCTTTGTAATGCTTTTATGTAATGGCCTCTATCTTCAGCAAGTATTTCCAGGATTAGGAATTTTAGTTCTGATGGTGCATGTTGCATGTCTGTAAAATGATGCACCAATGGTTCTTTGAGGGTCTCTCGTCTAATATTACCCACATGTTCCAGGATTCTTACTTTGACCTTCCTGGAAGTGTATCCTACGTACATTAAACTGCATGGGCATACAATGAGGTAAATCACAGATTTAGTAGAGCAGGTGGAAAAATGTTCAATGAGTAGTTGGTCTCCTGTTCTGGGATGTATGAAGACCTTGGTTGGAGTACTGTACCGGCAAGCCCCACAGTTCCCACATTTAAAGTGCCCTTTAGGGGGTGAAGCCCCTGCTATGGTTCCCCTACTAGATTACTCCACTTTGGTTCCTGTATGGACCAATACATCTTTAATGGACCTGGTCTTTTTAAATGCAAAGAGGGGTCTTTTGTTGCTACCAAGTGCCAATTTTTAAAGATAGCTCTTTTAATCTCCCCCACTCCTGGGTTGAAAGTTAAAGGGCAGACCAACCTTAAAAGTTTTATAAATAAAAATAAATATAAATAAATAAAACCTGTCCACACTTGCCTTAACCCGTGGTACAAGAAGTGATTCCCTGGCATGTCCCAATACTCAAAAGAAACTCTTCCTGAGTATCTTCTCAGGGTAGCCTCTTGCTCGAAAATCTGCCAGGCACTCATTGGCCTGCTGCTTGAAAAACCTGTCATTGCTGCAGTTCCTCCTTATTCTAATTAACTGGCTATAAGGTAAATTATCCCTCAAGTGCCTGGAATGGTTGCTGGTGTAATGCAGTAAAGAATTCACATCTGTCTCCTTTCTATATGTGTATGCATCTTCCCTGCTTCCCATTCCATACAAATGTCCAAGAAGTGTATTTTGGAATGGTCATATTTCAAATCAAACACTGTGTTGACCATGCATCCGTTGAGGTATGCATGGAAATCACATAGTTCCTGTCCACAGCCTGTCCACAAAAAGAATAGATCATCGATATAACGTTTGTATAGAAAAACATGCTGTTGATACAGGTTACGAGATTCATCATAAATGAACTGTTCCTCAAACCTACCAATGAAGAGATTGGCTATCTCTGAGGCTGCTGCGCATCCCATGGCAACCCCACTTTTTTGTAAATAAAGTTGATCTTTAAATCGGAAACAGCTCTTCATGAGAACCATCTCTGCTAACTGCATAAAAAATGAAGTGACTGGATGATCTATGTGGCTAGTATCCAGAGTTTCCTGTATAACTTCCAAAGCAATTGCTTGTGAGATATTAGTGTAAAGAGCCGCCACATCCATAGTTACCAGCAATATGTTTGCTGGAGTTGCTTGCCAATCTGTATCATTTAAGGTGTTTAGAAAGTCTTGCAAATCCCTGATATAAGAAGTCAATAAGGGTACAGAGGGTTTCAAAAAGGAATCCAAAAATTGGGACAAGGGCTCCAAAATGGAGCTATTCCCTGATACTATAGGGCGACCTGGGGGATTAGCCCTGTTTGTATGGATTGTTGGCAATATATAAAACAATGGTGTCCTGTTAACACTTTCCATCAAAAAGTCATATTCCTTTTGACTGATGTGCCCCTCTAACCACCCCTCATATACTATATCTTTTGATGTTTCCCAATTCCATTTAGAGCCCCAGGGGGCCCCTCTTTTGTTGTACACAGCTGCATGCATATATTGTTACATATATTTTGTTGTTCATGCTCTGTAATTTTAAGTTACACAGTACCATTCACTGGAAATAAATAAGTTCTTTTCGTACCTACTTGTATTTAAGTATTTGCAGTTCCACAGTTTGTATTTACAATAAGTTCAACATAGTTGAACTGTGGCCTCTCAGAGCCACAGTTTCCTCCCTCATTTAGTACACGCCAGCTACAATAGCTCAAGGGAACTATAAGTACAGGTCATGGAGATGTGACTCATTCCTGCTAACCACTCCCAACTACCGGTAGCCAGGGGTTTAAGTCCCAACTAGTAAGCATTTATGGCTCTATCCTCTTAAGAATGTATGTAGTTTCTGTTTAAGCGAGTTATGGTGCTGTCTTTCACTGCCTCCTCTGGCAATGAGTTCCTAGCCTGCCCTCTCCACAGAACTTGATTATCCTCTCCAAACCGTATAGGGGCCCAAGCACTTGATGTAGGGTTGCCACCTTTGGTTGTTTTTTACCTGACACTTCCATGTTGGCCTATGGGAGTGTCAGGTAAAAAAAACACCACAGGTGGCAACCCTAACTTGATGATCTGCCCCTCGCATTATTGAGGGACCTTAGGGCTGCCTGTTCTCCCCAGAATCATTCCCGTGGGTATCTAGTAGCTTCCCCCATCCTGCTGACTCCCTACTGGCTTTTCCGTCTGGGCTTCCCTGGTCTTATGCCTAGCATCTGGTCACCTCACCTAGCTCCCTTTCTGTCACATGACCCCCAGGAGGCACAACTGATTTAGAGGAGGGAGTGGAGAGTACACTCATCAAATTTACAGATGACACAAAACTGGGAGGGACTGCAAACACTTCAGTGGACAGAATTAGAATTTAAAATTATCTAGATAAACTAGAAACCTGATCTGGAAGAAACAAAAATGCAGTGATTACTAGAAGTCAGCATTGATTTGGAGTTTTTAAATCCAAGCTGGTGGCCTCTTTCTAAAAGATAAGCACTAACTGAACCAAAAAGTCTGGATGTGACGCAGAAAGAGAAATTTGCCAGCCAGGGTTATGCAGAAAGTCAAACGAGTTCATAATAGTTCTTTCTGGTGCTTCAAAATCCCTGACAGTGAATTAGGCTGTTTTAAAACAAGATGCTCCCACGCATGGAACCTAATGTCTACGTGGGGGAGCGTCTCATTTAAAGGTGGAAGTCCATGAGTGCATGGTCCTGCGATCCACACATCTCCACCCACCCCCCACTCACGGAGCAATCAGCAAAAAGGCAGTTTGCTCTGTGCATGGAGTGGGTGGATATGGGTATGCGCCCATCTGTACCTTCTCCCCATGCATGGGCCATGCAGTAGCTCTGCACCCACTGCACATGGACCCAACCCCCCCCCCCCCCCCCCCCCGCCCCCTGTTTAAAAACAGTCTTACAGGGCAGCAGTAGCAGACTCAAGTCTCCAGGAAGATCAGCTACTGGAATAGAAACACACTTAGGGTGCAATTGTTTACCATTCAAGTCTATAGGAGCCGAGCCACTGACTTTAATGGATGGAGGATTATGTCCTCAACCCTCAGGTTCACCCTGTCAGCATATAGTCATTTTCTATAGAACCATGATCTTGCAACAAGCTCTGTGTTCTGTGCATGCGTATGACTACCCCTTTGCCTATGTCTACTCTTGTCCCATCAGGCCTGTGCAGGAAGGATGGCTGGAAGCAAGGGTATTTTTAAACACTCTTGTCATTGCTGAGGAGGGGTCCACGTGCTTGTGTGCATGATGATGATTAAACTCTAGATTGATCCCAGGCCAGATAAGAGCCCAGCCTCACAGTCGCTTTGCACAGGATCTGCAGAGCGTGGGCGCAAGTGCTTTAGCAGCTAAAATGGAAGTGAATGGTTACTAACCACTTCCTCTCTCCTCTCTTTCTGGTCCTCCTTGTCAGTTTCACTTCCTGTTATTGATAACTAGGCCCCACACCCATAGAAAGGTTGCTGCTTGACAACGGAGTCAGGTGAGATGGTCCAGAGGTGGCAGTGCCCAGGCTAAACAGAGCCACCCCATGAAGGGGGCCCAACATGCAAAAGCTAAAACATTCATCCCACTCAGACTTTCAGCACGCCAAGTCCTTGTGAAAATCGACACTGTGACTTTCCGTTTCAGCCATAATGAGTCAGAGGCCCTTTTTACACGAGATGTCCGCACGCAGTGCACATGTGGGTGTTTGCGTGTGCATGTGTGGGGGAGTCCTGTGTAAACACCGCAGTAGGTGTGCGAGGGTGAGTGCACGCTCCCACATAACACCCATCTACACCCATCTACACCTATCCCCCATGCACGGAGCAACCGGCAAAAATGGCGGTTGCTCCGTGCATGGGGGATAGGTGGAGATGGGTGTGCACCCATGTAACTGCCACCCACATACCGCACACCCACCGCAGTGCACACCCATCCCCACCCCCTGCATGCAACCCATTTGAAAATGGCCAGAGTCTGCAATTCTCAGAGTTGCCCATAAGGGTCTTTCGTCACCCCTAGCCACTTATGTATGTCCCTGTATGGCAGGGCGACGTGGGAAAGTCCTTGCAGAACAATGTCCATGGCCAGCTAGCACCCTGCCACTAGTCACCTGAGGCCCAGTAGGAAGGGGTTATTTAGGTCAGATGATGAGTAGTATCCCAGGTACTAATGGTTGTGACTAGGGTTGGCACTTCTTGCAGTTTGATCATTTTGGCCTATGCGAGTGTCAACATCAAACCATGAAAGGTGGCAACCCTAGTTGTGCCTCCTGGGGGTCATGTGACAGAAAGGGAGCTAGGTGAGGTGACCAGATGCTAGGCATAAGACCAGGGAAGCCCAGACGGAAAAGCCAGTAGGGAGTCAGCAGGATGGGGGAAGCTATGTTCCCCATACTCTACGGGAACGCATTCTTTATGGCCTTGTTCCCCCATATCGCTCCACTCTTGTATCTTGTATCTTTGTTTCTTCCAGACCAGGCTTCTAGTTTATCTAGATAATTTTTTATGATCTAGATCATTTTTTATGATCTAGATCATTTTTAATGAGGATTTTTGCAATATTGTACAGAGCAAAGTGACAGGATTTAGCAACAGCCTGGATCTGAGGCTTAAAGGAGAGGGAGGAGTCGAAGATGAATCCCAGGCTACGGGCCTGAGGGACTGGCTGGATAGTGACTCCCTCATTGGAAATTGAGAGGAAGTCAGAGGGGAGCGTTTCGGGGGAAAGATGAGTTCATTCTTGGCCATATTAAACTTGAGTTGGCGATGAGACATCCAGGCAGAGATGTCAGCAAGACAGTCAGCAAGCCGAGATTGGATGGAGGGGAAGAACGTGGGAGTGGAGAGATAGAATTGCATGTCATCAGCGTACAGGTGATACTGAAATGAGTTCACCCAGAGAAAGAGTGTAAAGGGAGAAGAGAAGGGGTCCCAAGATAGAGCCTTGGGGAACTCCCACAGAGAGGGGAAGTGACGTAGGGGACGTACCAACAAGAGAAACATTGAAGAAGTGGTTCAAGAGATACAAAGAGAACCAGCTGAGAACAGTGTCCCGGAAACCAAGGGAGTGTAGAAAATCCAGGAGGAGCCCATGATCAACGGTGTCAAAGGCAGCAGAAAGATTGAGGAGGACAAGAACAGAGTAGAGGCCCTTAGACTGAGCTAAGAGAAGGTCATTGGTTATTTTTTCAAGGGCAGTCTCAGTCAAATGGAGAGGGCGGAAGCCCAATTGGAGGGGGTCAAGGGAGGAATTTGAAGAGAGGAAGTCCAGACAGAGCATGTAGACAACTCGCTCCATGAGCTTGGAAGCGAAGGGTAGGAGCGAAATGGGGTGATAGCTGGAAGGGTCAGAGGGGTCAAGAGTGGCCTTCTTAAGGATAGGGGAGATGGTAGCGTGTTTGAAGGTCAATGGAATAGACCCAGAAGAGAGGGCGAGATTGATGACATGCAGCAGAAAAGGTGCAGCGGTGAGGGCAATCGATGTTAGGAGGCGAGAGGGGATGGGGTCAAGGGGGCAAGTGGAGGGGTTGGATGAAGAGAGGAGGGAGGTGGCCTCATTAAGAGAAGCTGGGGAGAAGAGAAGAGGGGCAGGAGGGGGAACATCAGGGGATGAGGTGGAGGAGGGAGAGGGTTGAGAAGCGATTGCAAGGCTGAGTTTATCAATCTTGTTGTCAGTCCTCTGAGACCTTGTTCGTTCTCCATGATGCTTCAAAAACAATTGCTAGTTATTATGAGATTCCTTCAGCTAATTTCTTCAGACTCTTGGGATGCAGTTCATCAGGCTTTGCTGATTTAATATTAATTCAAGCCATGTATTCTTTGGCATGTTGCAGCAGGGAGAAGCCTAATGGGGCTGCTGCCCCATTAAGAAGGCTGATGGCGCCAGCCTGAGGGCTGGGTATGGGCGGGCATGGCCGAGCCAGCCCTGTAGAGAGTGCGTCAGCCTGGGGGTTGGGTACAGGCTTGGCAGAGCCAGCCCAGTAGAACTGGGTAAGCCTGAACTGAATACAGAGTGGAAACCAGGGTAAAGAGTGGGAAAGGGTTCTATATTCAAAATATATCAAAATGACAGAGTAGATCGAACTGGTGGTGGGGTGGTGCTATATGTAAGAGACAGCATTGAGTCAAGCAGGATTAATATTGTAAAGGAAGCAAACAGTACTCTGGAATCTCTGTGGATAGGAATTCCATGTAAAACGGGGAAGTGTATAGCGGTTGGCCTATACTATTGTCCTCCTGACCAGGACATTGAGACTGACTGTGAAATGCTAAGGAAGATTAGACAGGCTACTAAAGTCGGAAACACAGTAATAATGGGTGACTTCAATTACCCTCATATTGACTGGGTGAATGTCTCCTCGGGGTGGGATGCAGACATCAAATTTCTAGATGTCATAAATGACTGCTTCCTGGAGCAGCTCATCCTGGAATCAACAACAGAAGGAGCCACTCTGGATCTAGTCCTAAGTGGAGGGCAGGATTTAGTACGAGGGGTAACGGTGCCGGAGCCGCTGGGCAATAGTGATCATAATATAATCAAATTTGACATACTCACAGAGGGAAAATGCCAAATAAAACCACTGCGGTAACATATAACTTTAGAAAGGGGAACTATGTAAAAATGAAGAAACTAGTTAGAAGGAAACTTAAAGGAGCAGTTGCAAGAATTAAATATCTACAGGCAGCATGGAGACTATTTAAAAACACCTTCTTGAAAGCTCAGATTAAATGTATTCCACAAATTAAGAAAGGGAGGAAGAGGACCCAACGTCTGCCTGTGTGGCTAAATGGTGAGGTGAAGGAGGCTATTGGAGCCAAAAGGGCATCCTTTAAAAAATGGAGAGTCCCAATGAGGTAAATAGGGAAGAGCATAAATGTTGCCAAAATAGATGTAAACAGTTAATAAGGCAGTCCAAAAAGGAATTTGAGGAGCAACTTGCTAAAGATGCTAAAACTACTAATAAAATGTTTTCAAGTACATCAGAAGCAGGAAGCCTGCTAGAGAGTCAGTTGGGACATTAGATGGCCAGGGCCTGAAAGGGGTGCTTAGGAAGGAAAAGGACATTGGAGAGAAGCTGAATGAGTTCTTTGCTTCGGTCTTCACTGCAGAGGATGTTGGGATACCCACGCCTGAACCTTACTTTGTAAGTGATTAATTGGAAGAGCTGTCACAAATCAACGTGACTCTGGAGGAGATCCTAGAGCAAATTGACAAACTAAATACTAACAAGTCAGCAGAGCCAGATGGTATTCACCCCAGAGTTCTGAAGGAACTCAAATATGAAATCGCAGACCTACTGTTAGTCATTTATGACCTATTGCTAACATCTGCCACTGTACCCAAGGACTGGAGGGTGGCAAATATAACCCTGATATTTAAAAAGGGATCCAGAGGTGATCTTGGAAACTACAGACCAGTAAGCTTGATGTCTGTGCTGGGCAAAATGGCTATCATTAAGAACAGAATCGCTGGGCATGTTGATAAAAATGGCTTAATGGGGAAGAGTCAACATGGATTTAGCAAAAGTAATTTATGCCTCGCTAATCTGTTGGAATTCTTTGAGGGTGTAAATAAGCATGTGGACAAGAGAGACCCGGTAGATATAGTGTACCTGGATTTCCAGAAAGCATTTAGTAAGGTCCCACATAAAAGACTCTTGAGAAAATTAAAAAGTCATGGAATAGGAGGTAGTGTCTTACTATGGATCAGTAACTGGTTAAAGGGTAGGAAGCAAAGAGTAGGACTGAATGATCAGTTTTCACAATGGAGAGATGTAAAAAGTGGTGTATCCCAGGCATCTGTATTGGGACCGGTGCTGTTCAATGTCTTCATTAATGATTTGGAAAAGGGTGCTAAGAGTGAGGTGATCAAATCTGCAGATGACACCAAGTTATTCAAGGTAGTTAAAACACGAGCAGACTGTGAAGAGCTGCAACAGGATCTTACGAGACTGGGTGCCTGGGCATCTAAATGGCAGATGAGATTTAATGTGGACACATGTAAAGTGATGCACATAGGGAAAAATAACCTAAACTATGAGTACACAATGGTGGGTACTAAGCTAGGAGTTACCACTCAGCAAAAGGATCTGGGAGTGATTGTGGACAATACACTGAAATCCTCAGCCCAGTGTACAGCAGCAGTCAAAAAGCAAACAGAATGTTAGGAGTTATTCACAAAGGGATAGAGAATAAAACTGAGGAAGTCATAATGCTTCTATACAAATCAATGGTGCGACCGCACCTCGAATATTGTGTGCAGTTCTGGTTACCCCATCTCAAAAAAGACATAGCTGAACTAGAAAAGGTACAGAGAAGGGCAACGAGAATGATAAAGGGTATGGACCAACTTCCGTACAAAGAGAGGCTTGACAAGCTGGGTCTCTTCAGCTTAGAGAAGAGAAAAATGAGAGGGGACATGATGGAGGTTTATAAAATCTTGAGTGGTGTGGAACGAGTAGATAGGGAAAGGTTATTTACCTGCTCAAATAGTACTAGAACTAGGGGACACGCCATGAAACTAGCTGCCGGCAGATTTAAAACAAATAAAAAGAAGTACTTTTTCACTCAACGCATAATTAACCTATGGAATTTGTTGCCAGAGGATGTTGTCAAGGCCAGTAGTATAGTTGGGTTTAAAAAAGGACTGGATAAGTTAGAGAGTAGGTCCATTAATGGCTATTAACCAAGTAGCTTACGGGATGAACCTCTTACTGTCAGGAGCTGGGAGTGAACAACGGTGACTGGATTGCCCATTGTGACTGTTGGTTCTTCTCCCATGTGATGGAGATTGGCCACTGTCAGAGGACAGGATGCTGGGCTTGATGGACCATTAGTCTGACTCAGTATGGCACTACTTATGTTCTCATGTTCTTATCCCTTTGAGTGTCAGGGGCTGGAGGGCTAGCCCTGCCCACTCTGGGCATATAAGAGAAGCCCCAGCCAGAGGAGACTGGGTCTTGCTGCAGACCAGAGAGGTGCTCTGTGGAGAGCTAGACTCATCAGGGGCCTTAGCCAGGGTCCTGAACTGTCAGTGCTTGACTGCAGGCCAAGAAGGAACTCTGCCTGAGAGCTGGCTCAGCCGGAGCCCAGTCCAGGGTGCTGAGCCCAAGCAGAGCAGCTTGGAGAAACCTGGGCCCTGGGCTGGCTTGGACTTGGGGTTGAGAAGGGCCTTCGCACTCTACACAAGACAAGGTCCTGAATAAGGGGTGTGGTGAAACCTGAGATGGCCAGGAGAACTCACCTGAACTTTGAGTGTGTGATAATGCCTAAGAAGCTGTTGGACTTGATGGGACTGTGCTAGGCCCAAGGGCACTGAACCTGTGAATAGCAGTTAGAGAGCTGCTGCCTAACTGAGTAATTAGGGACGGGGTTGCCAGAGAACTTTTTCCTGGCAATAGTGGCAGGCTGTGGGAACTGGCTGGTAACTGGTCAAAACACTATATAATTGGGAACTGTGTATGCCCAAGCAGGGTTTAAGGTGGATGAGCCAGCCTGGGGCATAGAATGGAGGAGAACTGTATATGTGTACTAAAAAGATTGTTTATATAGTCTAGTAGAAAAAAAGATTTACCTGAAACCAATTCTAACAAAAAAGGAATCAAAGGAAATGATTCCCATCTGGGGACAAAGCACGCAGCGTTGCTGCCAGGCAACCAGCAACAACACAGGCCGGGGAGGGAGATTTAAAGGGCACACAGCAGCAACTGGGATGAGCCGCCCAGGCACCTTCCTGGTGCTTTGACCACGGTCCAGCCTGGGATCAGCGTAACGTCTGTTGCGCTGCCCCGGGCCGTGATCTGGCGGCCCGATTCCCTGCCGTGGTCCCGTCCTGTCATGTCTGTTTGGGGCTTTTTTTGACCACGGGGGGTGGTTGTTTGGTTCACCCCCACCTGGAATCCACTGTGGTGAATCAGGACCGCGTAACGTCTGAAATCATCCATAGTTGTAAGAGAAGGACTAGTATATCCGTATCATCAGCAACCACTGTTGCATACCTGTTTTCTGCTAATTGTAAAGCTGTTTTCACAATGAGTGTGTTGGCCTCGGCTTTTGCATGAGCCACAGTGTGACCTTTGCTCTGTAGGTGGTTCTCAAGCATGTGCACGAAACACTGTTTGGGTGATTTCAGACGTTACGAGATCACGCTGAACCACACTGAACCACGCTCAACCCCCCCGTGGGGCCAAAGGGCCCTGAACGTCTGAACGGCGTGCGCCAGATGTTCATCACGCTCAATACCCACATGGGGTCAGTTTCAACCACGCTTCCCGGGCTAGCCGGGGGAAGGTCCCGGGAAGCGTGGTCAAACGAATCCCCACCGGGAACCAAGCAAAAGTAACGTCTGGACGCCAATCCCCCAGCGGAACCAAAAAAATGGAGCCCCGGCCGGGGACGAGGCACGCAGCGTCGCTGCCAGGCAACCAGCACCAACACAAACACCGGAGGGAGATTTAAAGCGAGAGCAGCAGCAAGCAAGCGTGGCGGGATGGAGCGAGGAGGGAAGCGGAAGAGAGCGGAGGCACAAACAGCGACAGCGGCGGGACAGGAGGCGGAGGACGTGCAGCCAGGCCCAGCGATGCAGGCGGAGGGGGCACAGGTGCAGGAAGGGGGCACACGGGAGCACCCGACCAGGGAGGCGCCCCGGGAACACCAACCACAGCTGCAGCCGGGTCGCGCCGCCCCGGGGACAGCGGCCGGAACAGGCCCACAGGAGGCACCCAGGAAACGGGTAAGGGCACCCACTGGGAGGGGAACAGGGGGCACAGGGGAACCCCCTGTGGAGGGGGCCGGGGGGACCCCGGGCGGAAGGCAGGGGGGCAGGGGGACCCCGGGCGGAGGGCAGGGGGGCAGGGGGCCCCCGAGAGGGCCCACACCCTCACCCAGCAACCAACCACCCCCCTTCCCCCCCCCAGACACGAAAGTCGGCCCGGGCGGACGAGCCCCAGGAGGAGCCCGGCCCCCGGCCCCCGGAGGCGCACCCCCAGGAGGAGGTGGAGGAGGAGCAGAGGCAGGTGCAGCATGAGCTGCACCGGGAGGAGGAACAGCAGGGGCCCAGCCGGAGGAAGGCCTATCACAGAGGGGGACAGTGGGGCCTCCAGGAGACCCGGGACTTCATACGGATCTGGGGGACCCTCGAGTACCAGGTGGAGCTCGCAATAAACCAGCGCAACGAGCATGTCTACCGGGACATCGTGCGCGACATGGAGGCGGCGGGGCACGAGCGCACTGTCAACCAGTGTCGCTCGAAGGCCAAGGAGCTCAAGAGGGGGTACAAGGCCCTCAAGGACAATAACAGCCGCTCCGGCCACGGGGCCCGCACCGCCCCCTACTACGATGCCCTGGACCGCATCCTTCACATGAAGGGCTCCATCGTTGCCCCACGCCTGGTGGGCAGCGCTGTGGTCCAGGGCAGGGAGCGGGCCGAGGTACCCCCTCCCCTCGCCGCCCGCCCGGTAGACACGAGCTCAGGGGACCCCCACCCCCAGGAGGACCACCCGGGACCCGCAGAAGCCCCAAGGCCCCCCCCCAGCAGCAGCCCGGAGACATCCCAACGCCGGGCCGGCCAGGCGGAGTCGGAGGTCGGCACCTTCACCACCCTCAGCCAGTGGTCCCAGGGGGAGCACTCCCAGGGTGAGGCGCCGGGCTCCGAAGGCTCGGAGACGGACATAGAGGGTAAGCGGGCCCCCAGGGCAGGGGGGGGGCAGGACCAGGGGGCCGGTGGCAGGGGTGGGGGCCCTGCTGCAGGGGCCACAACCAGCCCCCTTCACCCGCTCCCCCCTCTCCCGCCCGCAGGACATGGGGAGCCCCAGGACCGGGCCAGCGAGACGGTGCAGGCCCCCGCGGAGGGCACAGGAGAGCAGGTGCCGGACCCAGGTAAGGCGGGAGGGCTGGGATGGCGGGAGGGCCCCCCGGGCGCCAGCCCAGGGGGGCCTCCGGCCTCAGTGGGGGAGGGGGGGCAGGGGGCCCCGGGACCCGACCCCGCTAGGGGACAGGGCCCTGCACTGACCCACCCGCCCATTTCCACAGGGCAGCCCCCGCGCGCGGCGCCTCCGCCGGCCGCGGCCCCAGCCCAGCGGATGCGGGAGTACCGGGCGCGGGTCCGCAGGCGCAGGGAGGAGCAAGCGGAGGACATCGTCCGCAGGGCGGAGGAACAGGGGGAGCGCATGATCGCCTCCGTGGACCGCATGGAGGCGGCCATAGAGCGGTCCATGGAGAAGGCCCTGGAGACAGACCGCCGGCTGGAGGCGGAGGTGCGCCTGGAGCGGAGGCGGGAGCGCCGGGAGCACCAGCGGCAGCAGGGGCTGCTCAGGGGCCTCCGGCAGGACATACAGGGCATGGTGCGGGAGCACAGTGCAAAGATGGACAGGTCCCACGACATTGGGACCTCCCTGCTCCTGCATGCGGGCACCATGTGTGCCTACGTGATGGCCGGCGCACCTCCGGGCGCCCTGCCCGCCCAGGTCCCCATGCCGGGCCCCTCGGCGCCCCCGGGCCCAGCCCTGCCGCCCCTGGCGCCCCCCCGGCCCCAGGGCCCTCGCATGCGCCTCCCAGTGCCCCCGGGCCTCCGGAGGGTCCAGCCCCCCCGGGGCGCGACCGGGGCACCGGGCACAGCTGCCCATCCGCCGCCCGGCCCCCTGCCGGGGCCGGGACCGGCCCAGGACACGGCAGGGGACACGGACAGTGGGGGGGAGGGGAGCTCCCAGAGCTCGGTGGGCCCAAGCGGCCGCACGAGGGGTCGGCCCAGGAAACGCGGGGGGATGGTGGGAAGGGGGGGGAGGGGGAGGGCCACATGAGGGCGGGTGGTGGACGGGGTCACGGGCACGGGGGTGGGGAGGGGGCACAGGGTGATTGTGTGAACTGTGTGGGCAATAAAGTGTTGTAAAGAGACAGTTGTCCCCGGCCCGTTTGTGGGGGGGACAGGGCTGTGGGACCGCGTGTACAGGGGCATGGGCACGGAACGGGGGGTGGGGCCCCCAGGGGCGGGAAGGCCCTCACAGCGGGCCCCCCCGGGCGATGTGGGTTGCAAGGGCGTTCCGGATCCTTTTGGCATACCGGTACTCCCGGGGGTTCCCTGCGTTCACGTACAGGGGAACAGGACCGGGGGGCCGGTGGGGCTCGGGGTACTCCAGGGCCGCCCCCTCGGTCTCGCACACATTGTGCAGAACGCAGCAGGCACCGATCACCAGGGCGGAGGTGGGGACGGTGAAGTCCAGGCGGCCAGCTATACTCCTCCAGCGCTGCTTCAGGGCCCCGAAGGCACGCTCCACCACGGTCCGGCTCGCACACAGGCGGGTATTGTATACCTGCTCCGCAGGGGTGCTCGGGACAGGGTAGACCTTCATCAGCCAGCGGGTCAGGGGGTAGGCGGGGTCCCCCAGGATGCAGGGGGGCATGGGAACACCCTCGATCCACCTCATGCCCATGTCCGCGAAGTCCCCCCGGTACATGCGGGCATAGAAGGGGGAGATGGTCATGATCCTGGCGTCGTGACTCCGGCCGGAGTTGCCCGTGTAGATGTCTATGAAGCGGGCCCGGTGGTCCACCACCCCCTGCAGGTGCAGGGAGTAGTATCCGTGCCGGTTCACATACTCCAGGGCCTCCCCCGCGGCCGGGCGCAGGATCTCGATGTGTGTGCCGTCCACGGCTCCGATGCAGTTCGGGAAGCCCCCGGCCGCGAAGCCAGCCATCACAGCGCCCTGGTCCAGGAGCTGGATGGTCCTGTCGAGGAGCACGCCCTCCACAGCCTCGCACACATCCCGCACGATGCAGGCGACCGTGCTGAGCCCCACCCCGAAGTGCTGGGACACGGAGCGGCAGGAGTCGGGCGTTGCGAGGGCCCAGACCCCTATGGCCACCCGCTGGACCATGGGGATGGGCTCCCGCATGGAGGTGTGCTGCCGCTCCAGCCAGGGCGTGAGGAGCTCCGCTAGGCGCAGCAGGGTGGCCTTGCCCATCCGGAAGTGGGACCCCCACTCGGCCTCCCCCCAGTGGGCCTGGGCCCGCTCCCACCAGGCCTGGGGCCGCTCCGTGACCCATAGGCTCCGCGCTATGGGCATAGCCAGCAGCGCTGCCCGGCGGAGGGTCTGCGTTGCCCAGCGGAACCGCCTCGCGGCCCCTCGGAGCGCAGCGGGCCGGGTGAGGCTCCGGCAGGCGGCCAGCCACGCCCCCCAGGCCCGGCGCCGAGCCCTGAGCCGGGCACGGACTCTCCTGCGGGCCTGCTGGCCCCGGAGGCGCACGCCAGCCCGCAGGGCCAGGACATAGCGCAGGCGGACGGCCAGGTGCACCCTCTCGGTCAGGAGGCACAGCTGCTCAGTGTGGTCACGGTGCCACTCAGCCGCGAGCGCGAGGAACATCCAGTTCCCACCTGCCCTATCGCGCTCCATGGTGCTGGGGCCCCGGTGGGGGCTGGGAGCGCTTATGGCGGCCCGGTGCTGGTGGCTCCGCCCGGGGGTCGGCCTCGCGGGCCTGCGCGCGCCCTGTGCCGGTGCGTTCCGGCTGCTCCCGCCCCCAGCACCCCGGGCCCCCTCCCCTCGCTGTTTGTAGCGGGATGGCCTTGAAGGTGCGATTAGGCAGACAGAGAGCTCGCTGTTGTTCTCTGCAGCTGTGCCGGGCCCGCACCCCACGCCTCGCTCTGTTGTGCTACAATGTTGCGGTGCGGGCCCGTGTTCCCTGTCCCGGGGGCCGGGCCGAGCCTCTCCCGGCCCTGGGCAGTCTGTGTGCCCTCCGGGCTCCGTGTCCCATTCCCTGTTGTGCTGGACCATGGCTGGCTGCCCATCCATGGGGCTCCCGCTGTCCGGCCCCCAAGGGGCCCCCCATATCTGGGCCTTCCGCGAGACCATGTCTCTGTGCGACCTGTGGCACACCCCTGCCGTGCAGCTGCTCCTGGCCGGGCCGGGGAGCCGTGCAGGTGCCTACGAGAGCCTGAGCTCCGGGCTCCGTTACTTTGGCCATGTGGTGAGCGCCCGTGATTGCCGGCTGCATGCGGAGGCCCTGGGGCTGGCTCGTTTCCCCGAGGGGCGCATCCCGGAGGTGCTGTGCGCCCATGTGCCCTGGAGCGCCTCGGAGACCGTGTCAGCGCTGGTGGTGTGTGGTCTGGGCGCCTACTCGGAGTGCCTGGCCGAGGGTGGCCCTGCCTTGGCCGTGAGCTACTTCTCCTGTGTTCACGGGGCCCGTGGGTACCAGCGCACCCGTGGGGCGGCGTTCCAGCGGCTTCTGGAGCTGGGGCATCTTCCGTGGCCCCCTTCTGCTGCCTGCTGTGTGCCGGAGCCCTCCGCGGTGGAGATGTCATCCCTGTTGGCGGTGTGGGCGCGTGTGGATGTGCAGCTGGCCCTCACCATGCCCGATCCCTTCGAGGCCTACTACCTGATCGCCCACTACATGTCCTTGCAGGGGTACCGCCGGGGCATGCTGCACTGGCCCCACCTGGTCCACCGGGCGGGCCACCCGGGCCCTGGGGCCAGCGGGGCCCCCGGCAGCGGCCCGTGAGCCCCGCGTCGCTGGCCTGCCCCCCCCCGCGTGGTGCCCCCGTGTGGGCTCCCGCCCCGGCCCGGGGGGGGGCCTGGTCCCCGCTGGCCGCTCCCGACCTGCGGACCCCACCTCGGTGAGCTCCCGCCCGCCTCGCTGCTTGCTGCTGCCCCTGGCCGTGGTCCTGGGCCCCCTCCATCCCCGTGACTCCGTGGGTGCTGCCTGAGCGTCGCTGGTGCTGCGGAGGAGCACCGCTGGACCCGGCTGCCCTGCCTGTGCCAGCCTTTGACTGTGGGGCCCCCTTCCTCCTCCTCCTGGCGCCCCTCCGCCGGCCTCGCTGTGCTTTGGGGGCCCCCAACGTGCCTTGCTCCGGGGGTCCGCCCCCCCCCCCCGAGACTGCCTCTGTTCCTGTGGGGGCACCTCCTTGGACTGGACTGGACTGGGGTGGTGTGGGGGTGGGGGTTGCTGCTGTCTGTGCCTTGCCCCGTGGTGGTGCCCCCCCCTCCCTGCCGGTGTTCCGGGTGGGGTGTTCCGGGCGCCCCTTCCCCCCTTCCCGGCCTTTCCCTGGTGTGTGTGTGTGTGTGTGTGTGTGTGTGTGTGTGCCCGGGCGTGTGGCCGTGCATTGTGCCCCGCTGCGGGACCGCTGTGTGAGCCGGCTGTCAGCCTGTTCTCGCTCTTCCCCCCTCCCTTCCCGTTTCCCTTGTGTGGGCGTTCCCTTGTGTGCCTTGTGGCTTCGTTTGCCCTCAGGCGGCCATGTCTGTGTCCCGCCCCTGCCCGGTGCCTTGTGGGGGTTTAGCGCCCACCGGGGGTTCGGCTGCACGTCTGTTGTGCTGCCACGGCCCGCGATGGTGCGGCCCGGTTCCGGCCCGTGGTCCCGTTCCCGGCACGTCTGTTTGGGTCGTTTTCCAACCCCCGGGCGTGGTTGCGCTGTTCGCCTCCCCTGGTGGTTCGCTGTGGTGAACCGGCCGCCCGTAACGTCTGAAAGTACCCTTTGTTTTCATTGTTAGAGAGAAATGGTCCTTTACTTACAAGCACTGGAGAGTTCTCATCAAACATTACTGTTAGTAATGGTTGCTTTGTATGCCGTTGATGCACCATGTCTTTAGTAGTGGACATTCCATACCCATCAAAACAATATATAACTGTTCCATAATTCTTGCTGATGTACATTCCATTCTGTCTCAGGGCATCTGCAAATGTGCCTTCTTTTGTCCAGGGAATTATGTGCAGTAGTGCTCCACCCCATCGATAATGTAACAAGTTTATCCATGTGTGGTAGAACTACTGTTAATAGTCATGGCATCAAGAGCTTTTCCTAGAGATGCCTGATCCGACTTTCTCACAAACTGCGTTGCAAGATCAAACAAGGCAGGTGGAAATGTGGACAACTCTTATTCAAAGTAATGTGATTGCTGTAAAAAGGTATTCATTGAGAGAGCCAAAAACATTCTCTGAGTCATTAGATGTGTGTTGACTGGCTTTCACCTTCAATAACAATACCTTTGTGTAGTACTCTCATAGTAACTGCTTGCTCTGATTTCAGCATGGTCATGCTGTTGAAAGATTTGTTTGTAAGTTTGCACCATAAAGAAATGTAGTCCTAGGTGTCTCTGATTGTCTAAACAGTAAAACAGTCCCTACATTACATGTTTATATTTGGTTAAAAATTCAATGGTGTGCCTTTGGGATGTTGGGATGCCTGTTTCCAGAACACAGGGCATCTGAAAAAAACTCATGAAACTTTATGCAAAATGTGAATATTCAACACAATTTCAAAAAGACAGGGAAAAAATGGTTTTCAATAAAATATTAAAAACCTATGACTATTTTTTGCTTGATTGGACTGCCCAATATTTTGATATTGTGCACGGTAGATTGCCCTATGATACAAGTGGAATCTTTTTTTATTAGAATAAGTTCCAGGTTAAGGCCAATGTTTACTTTTGTCTACTACACTAAAGAATAAAAGATAGAAAGCTAATTCCATCCCAACCACAAGTGATTGCTGATTGCCTAAAGATAGTAGCTCGGGGTCTGATCCTGAAGGGACTTACCCCAGCGAGCCCATGGCCTGCGTCACCTCTTTCATTGTCCATGCCTTCTTTGCTAAGTATCTGATCACAGCTCACCATCTTTGAGAAGGCTGAGGCAAAATAGCAATTGAGCATGTAGGCTTTTTGTGTGTTCTCTTTTATCACCACACATTCCCCGATGAACAACAGACCCAGAACTTTCTTAGTGTTTCTCTTGCTTTCTACATATTAGTAGAACCCCTTCTTATTGTTCCTGATATCCTTTGTAGGTTGTATCTCATTTTGTGCCCTTGCTTCCTGATTTTGTCCTGATATACTCATGCTGTTAATCTGATACTTGCCCTTAGTGGCACATCTGTCCTTCAGTTTCCTGTATACATCTCTTTTAGTTTTCAGGTCATTCACATGGTCTTGGAACAACCATGATGGCCTATTTTGATTCTTCCTATATTTCCTCCTCACAAGAATGGCTTGTAGCTGTGCCTCCAATATTACTACTTTTACAAGTTCCAACCCTCCTCGACTCGACTTTTTTAATCATGGAACCAGGCCTACCAGTTCTCTGAGCATGTTGAAGTCTCCCTTCCTGAAAACTTAGCTAACCTCCTTTTTCTTAGGACTGTGAACTCTATCATTTCATGATCACTTATTCCCTAGGATCATCTTAATGTTCTCAACCAATTCCTCTCCATTGGTCATAATAGCTGGGCTTCATCAGCCTTTTGGAATAGAAAATGAACCCCTATGCATGATGAGAACTTTTTTATTTCTGTATGAGGAGAGGTTCAAAAGATTAGGGCTCTTCACCTTAGAAAAGAGAGGATGAGGGGGAGATGATAAAGGTGTATACAATTATTAATACTGTAGGGAGAGTAAATAGGGTAAATAGCAGCTCTTTTTCTCATAATATCAAACCAGGGGAAAATACCATATAAATATAGGGCAGTACACTGGAAACAAACAGAAGGAAGTACTTTTCCCCACATGATGCACAACTAGCCTGTGGAACTGATTACTAGGGGATATTGTGTATGCCCAGAGCATAACTGGGCTCCAAAAACAATTAGACAAATTCATGGAGGATAAGTCCATCAGGTGGCTATTAGCCAAGATGGTCAAGGGATTGAAACTTTTGGCTGCCAAAAACTGGGAGTGAACAGGGGATTGATTATGCCATATTTGCCCTATTTCTTGAACTCTTCCCCTAAGTATCTTCCAGTGCTGGCCATTGTCAGAAACAGGATACTGGGCTAGATGGACCATTTGTCTCACCCAGCGTAGCAGTTCTTAATTTCTTTTGTTTTAATGTATGTCATGGGAATCCCCCGCTTTACCACTGCAGGTGCGTGGAGCTGTATTCTCCAGCAAGGTTTTGGGGTGCTAAGCCCCGTGATCACTGTCGTATCAATAAGTTGTTTCATGTATGTATTATTACTTGGACCATGTATAGGAATGTGGCTGGGGCCAGCTAACTGTTGAACTCGGGGTGACTTGTTGCTGATCTTTCATAGCAAACCTCTGCATGGGCAGGCTTGAGTGATTCAGGAGGTGACAAATAACCCACTAACAGGCGATTAAGGCACCCACCTGGGCCATCCAGGGCCATTGAAACCCACTCAGGGACAATGGCAAAGCAGGGGAAGAGGCAACACCCTGTGTGCCCTTCCCTGTGACATCCCTGCTGCAGCTGGTGGTGTTTAAAAGGGAACCGTGTGGAGCTACAGGGGCACTCTCTTTTTGGACCTGTGCTGGACCCTAAGCAGATGCCAGCTGGGTGACAGAGAAAGGATACTCCGATCCAGTAATCAAGACTTCTACCTACACTTGGTGAGAACTAGCCAGGGGGCTTGAGTGTATAGTCAGCCTTGCACTTATTTGCCTTTATTTTCCCTGTGACCATTTTTTACTCGTTCTATGCCCTTTTGCTTTACTTTTTAAAACACAAAGCTGCTCTTTAAACTCCAAACGTGGTCTCCTCATTTTCACTACACCTGAGCATTGAGCAAGGCAGGAGTTCTCAGCCAACCCTGAGACAAGCCTAACCCAGTTGTAAATAACCCGATCTTTAATCTGCGGAGGGGTAAGATTTGCTGCTGAAATTAGATGGACCAGATCATCTATAAAAAGATTAAATAGTATTGGAGCGAGTAAACAACCTTGTTGGACACCTTGTTGCTCGGGGAGGAAATCTAGTTGTGGAACCAAAAGAGTCCATTCTCACCGCTGCCCTATTTCTTTCATGCAATTTAATTAGTAGATTTAACAACTGTTGTGGCAATCCCATTTTGGCAAGCTTACGCCACAATAAATTCCTAGGGACAGAGTCAAATGCCTTTGCCAAATCAATAAAGGCAACAAATAATTTCCCCCCTCTGATGTGCACATATTTGTCGACCACATGAGTCAGAATAAAACAATTATCCATGGTCAATCTTTTTTTACAAAAACCCGCCTGCTCCTCAGCGAGTTTATGATGTTGATCAACCCATTGTTCTAAGGAGCACTCGGGTATACAATTTGCTGACCATAGAGAGCAAACTAATCGGCCTATAACTTGCCGGATTTCTCACATCACCCTTCTTAAATATAGGTATAATTAATGCCTCTAACCAGCTTTCAGGGATGTTTGAGGTATGATTTATTGCCGTAAACCACTTGGTGAACAAAGGGGTCCACCAGGTAAGAAAATTTGTAAAAAGCTCAGGGGGCAATTTATCGACACCAGATGCGTTTCCTGTTTTTAATTTATTTATGGCATTAGCTACCTCCGCTTCTGTTACTAGGCGGGACATACAGATATCAGACTCATTTCTAAATTCCACCTTTATAATGTCAGGGTGCTGAGGAACAGTAAGGGCATGTGGCTTCTCGTACAAAGCTGAGAAAAAAGAGACCCATTGATCTTCCGAGATCTGCACTTCGTTAATGGGAACTCTCCTACGAGTCGAACAGTTGATCAGTCTCCAAAATTTGGAGGAGTCTTGGAGTCTAGCAGCCACTTGCAAATTAGACCAAATTTGCAAAGTCCTAATTTTTCTCTTATTCCTCAATAAGTTGTGATACTCTCTCCTCCTATTAACGTATGTAATCCAATCAGTCTTTAATCTAAGACTTCGCCAGACTTTTCTAAGTGCAGTAAGCTCTTTCTTGGTCCATCTGCAATCCTGATCATACCAAGAACTAGACCCCATCCTCATCCATGATGGATAAACCGGAACTACTTTACTAAACATTGGAGTTAGCTTCTCAGACATGCTCAGGATCCCATCGTTGATCTCATCAAAATCCCTCCAACCAATCCTGGGAGAGTAAGAGATTTGCTATGTCTATGGCCATTGTGGGTGACCATTTGATAGGGATACAACTACGGGAAGGGGGTGGGTCAGAGAGAACGGGAGAAGGTTCCACCTCAAGTTTGGTCACATCGACCATCAAGGGATAATGATATCCCTCAGGCCTGTTCAAGATCTTAAAGTCTCTAATATAAGGGAAACTGGACCAATGAGTTAGGATGTAGTCTATAGTACTAGATCCAAGGATGGAGTCGAAAGTAAAATCTCCAACTGGAACTGAAAAGGTACACACATTAAGGACAACTAATCCGTGATCAGAAATTATCTTTAATAGATTCTTCCCATGATTATTTAGTTAGATCTGAAGCACTTCATGAGGGTATCCTCAACCGTGACTGCAGTGTGTGATTAAGCATATTAATTATTATTATTATTAAGCATTTATATAGCGCCGGTGATGTACCTGGCGCTTTACAAAAAAATAAGATAGACACGGTCCTTGCCCTAGAGCTTACAATCTAAAGACAGGGGGAGGGGAGACAGGGAAGGGGGAACAGAGGGAGAGACAAGGGATGCGACATTCATGAGGATGCGAGAACTCAGGTACACATTCTTGGCCTTCGTCTCTTATTGCAAGTTGTTAATGTTTTGGCCATCTTGTGGCGTGACGAGTTCCACAGGATAGTAACATGCCATATAAAAAGATATTTCCTTTCATTGCCTTTTGGGTTTTCATTGAGGCTGGTATTATGAAAAATAATAAGTTGGAGGCCTTCCTTGCTCACCTTCTCTATGCTTTCCCTTCTATCATAAGTGGCATAGACGCTCATACAGAGACTTTTTTTTACTGCAGTGGTTCTCAACCTTTTGTGGGTCCACAGAGCACATCCAGGGGGTCTGCAAAAAACAAACAGCTTCTGTTCTACCTGCCCTGTCTTCTGTTCTGCCTGACCCCAAAGGGTCCCTGCCTCCATACAAAAGGTTTTAGGGGTCCGCAAATGAAAAAAAGGTTGAGAACCCCTGCTTTACTGCTAAGAACTTTGTTGCCCTTTTCTAGATCACTTTTGTGAATATTGGCAAGTGTGAGCAGAATAGAGCACATTATACAGATTGATATTAAGTCATCATTTTGAGTAGTGATATAGTATTTTCAGAATTATCTTCCCTTGTTTACAGATCAACATAACAACCTCCCACCCCCAAATTAAACAGAGGTATTCACTGAGTTGTTCAAAACAGCAAGAACAACTCTGGAAGAACTCTTAAGCTGGTAAGTTGATAAACTGGTTTCTTTAGGATTCCAGAACTCCTTTAACAGCCTTTGTTTCTGGTTGCAGACTAACACAGAACCCATACAAAAATCATCCAAACAAATACACTTTTAAAATTAAAACAAGAAGATCTATGAGTGCTTACACCAACCCAATGGTTCCACTCATTCCTGGCCCAAAGAACTCAGTGAGTAGTGCTCAGGGAACACTTTTAATCTCCCCGGGACCTCTTGCGCGGAGTCCTGCAGGGTTCCACCCTGTCCCCTCTCCTCTCTCCTGTTCAACATGTATATACAGCCATTGAGCGAGGTTGTCCGGAGCTCTGGAGTTCGGTGTCATCAATATGCTGATGACACCCAACTCTATCCTTTTCATCTGACCAGGTCCTGCAGTCTTGGTGCTCACACAATGTTTGGCAGGTGTGGGAAACTGGATGAGAGCAAGTCAACAGAGGCTGAATCCCGACAAGATGGAGGTGATGCCAGTGGAGAAGGTGGTGGGTGTGGCATCCCCCATCACTGATGTGGTTTGCACCCCACTGATTCCCAGGTTCAGAGCCTGGGAGTGCTCCTTGACTCGCAGCTCCGCCTAGATGCTGTTAGGGAAAAATTCCCTCCCTGATTGAAGAGTGGAGGCTGCACTGGATCCAAAAATCAGTTTATTCCAAAGATCAGATAACATACCATAAAAACACAGCGCTGCGGGTCCCAAGGATCTCTGGATCCTGGGGGGCCCAGCTAAATCTGGCTTACAGCTTATATACAGTTTGTTATGCCCATAAGCAGGGTTTGTTGCTTCTGCACAGTAGGTCATTAATTATACTTCATTATAATTGGCCCTTGGTTCGTTTCACGAGGAAAAAGTCTGCCTAGAGCATGATCTCCTGACTTCTGCTATCTGTTTGAATGTTTCAATATGGCCATCTGCAAGGTCCCAGCGCATTTTGCAGAACAAAGCAGTCTTGCTCTTTATTTGAACTGGGGTAACCTCTTCAGTCTATAATTTTCCACCTCAATGCCCAGGATCGCTGTGCCAAGGAGCACTTTTCGCCAATTACATCTGGTGCAATGGCTTGGCCATATGTCTCAGACTATCAACCATGCATTCATTACCTCAAGACTGGACTATTGTAACGCTGCAATGCACTCTCTGTGGGAATGCCCATGGTGATGGTTCAGAGACTGCAGTTGGCGCAGAATGCAGCAGCCCGTCTCCTTATGGGGACGGGTCACCGGGAGCACATTAAACCAGTGCTCTGTTCTCTGCTCAGGCTGTCTTCCGGATGCGATTCAGGGTGCTGGTTCTTACCTATAAAGCCCTATACGTCTTGGGCCCCATCTATCTGCAGGATCGCCTCACTCCCCGTGCCCTTGATCAACTGAGCCTCTGACTCCCAATATCCTGCAAGAAACTGCATGGGATTTGAGCTTAAGCCACTCTTACATCATACCCTCAAACCAAATTTTAATATACCAAGGACATTTTGTTAGAAAGATGGTGTAGCGAATATCTGCCTTACACAGCGTGCAGTGCAGTTCAGGGCATCAAGGGCTGGGGGAAGAAAGAAGGAAAAAAGTAAAACCCAAGCTCTGAAGCCTCTTTATCAGGGAAGCTCACACCTTTTGCTAGTGTAAGTACATACCTATTCACAAGAAATCTGAATACATATATTGCAAAAGGCACACAGCAAACAGAGCTAAGTTTAGGCCCAACTAATTTTCTCAGTGTCTTAAACTGTGTCATCAAAACTCTTATGTGATATTCAGTTGTCTCCAGTGACTTTCTTTCATCAAAAGGCTGCTATTTTGATGGTCACTGAATGTTTAGTACAGACACTGAAAGGGGGAAAGCAAAATTAAATACCTATTATAGACAAGCAATTAGAAATAGGGAATAAGCAACAGAAGAACAGAAGAGATGGCAGTTTGAAACTACAGTTCGAAACACATAGCGTCAGCAGGGGTGGGGGGTGCAGGGGTGGAACCCAGATGAAAGGGCAGCAACCTCTGTTTTCTTGACTGGAGATGAAGGGTATTTTCAGACATTATGAGATCACTCTCAACCACGGTGAACCACAGTCAATTCCGCAGCGGGGCCAAAGCACCCTGAACGTCTGTTCAGCGGCCGCCAGATGTTCACCATAGTCAATACCCACTTGGGGTCAATTTCAACCACGCTTCCCCACCGGACAAGCTCCGAAAGCATGGTCAAAGAGATTCCCAGCGGGAAACAACAAAAAGTAATGTCTGGACGGCAATCACTGGCCAGAATCAAAGAAAATGATTCCCAGACAGGGACAAAGCACGCAGCATCACTGCCAGGCAACCAGCAACAACACAGCCACTGGAGGGAGATTTAAAGGGCAATCCGCAGCAGGGAAGTGTGGCGGGATGGAGTGAGGAGGGAGGCGGAGGAGAGNAGGCCTGAGTTGTCTCCTAATGCCACATGGGCAGTTGTACAGCGCAACATTTTTGAATTTATTTACATTATAGCCCCTCCCAAAGTCCCACTTTGCTTGCAATGTAATGGCACTGGACAGTTTGTAGGGAAGTTCACCCGCAATGCCACTATTGTTAAAAATGGAGTAATGCTTAACTTTAATAACACCTTCGGCTCAGAGGTCTTCTTGCAGTGTGAAGCGTGGATCCAGGCACTTTTTCTTTCAATTTTTTTCAGCCATCTGGTTGTTAGGAAAACTTGGTGAGGTCCAGTCCAGCAAGGAGCCAAACAGTTCTTTTTTAAAAATTCCTTTATATAGACCCAGTCTCCTGGCTCGAGAGAATGACAGGATTCAGTGAGCGGTGTTTTGTGTGCCTCTTTAGCCTGGTAGTGTGCACTCTTCAATGCATTGGAAAGAGAAATTACATATTGAGTTATATGGTCATTCAAATCTGAGGGGGGCGTAGTTGAACGCCCACTCGCATAGCCCATCCAAAGACAAGTTCAGGGTGGCTCTGGTGGCCATCAGGACTAAAGGAAGTGCCTCTGGCCATTTCAGTCCAGTCTCATGAGTCAGTTTGGCCAGTCGAGTCTTAAGATCTGAGTTCTTTCGTTCCACCTGTCCACTGCTTTGTGGATGGTAAGGTGTGTGGAAATGTAAGTTAACTTGCAGGCTCTTGCCTAGCATTTTGATCAGTTTAGCAGTAAAGTGGGAGCCTTGATCACAGTCAATGAAAAGAGGTATACCAAAACGGGGAATAAAATCTCAAAGAAGATGTTTGGCCACTGCCTCTGCATCTGCTTTACGGCCAGTAAGCTTCAGTCCATGAGGAAAAAATGCAAACAACAACAAGCATGTATTTGAACCCTTGGGCCGGTGGTAACTCAGCAAAGTCATTCTGTATGTTCTGGAAGGGGCCATCACTCCATGGGCGAGATGATGGTTGCACAGGTTCAGTACGAGAAGGGTTAAAAGACTGACAGATAGGGCAGGATTGGGCAACCTTAAGTGTTTCAGTGGTGACAAAAGGAGCAAACCAGGAAGCTGAAATCATGGCCGCCATCCCCCCTTTGCTAGAGTGAGTCCTACCATGGCACACACGAGCAAGATGTTGGACTAAAGATCGGGGTGCTACTGGACGTCTGTCGGGTTGTACAGGCTATTGTGTCTCTCCCCTTGCCCACCACCAAGCGGCAGCTGTGGAAATTTTTGGGAGCAGCTAACTGCTGCCGCCAATGGATTTTAGGCTTTGCCTATTTGGCCCAACCCTTGTACTCAGCATTAAATTTGGACCCCTTTTCCTTAAACATTTAACTATCCAGGCATTTCACACTATCAAAAGTGCTTTGGAAGCCCCACCTGCCTTAGCCCAACCAGATTATCAAAAGCCTTTCACCCTGTTTTGCCATGAATCTCAGGGCTTCGCTCTGGCAGTCCTCACTCAGCCCTTTGGCCCTGATCAACGCCCTGTTGCTTATTTTTCTTCCCGTTTGGATTCTGTAGCCCAGGGACTGCCCCCTTGTGTACGGGCTGTGGCAGCAGCCTCAGACTTGCTTTAAAAGGCCTCTACTTTGGTATTAGGTCATCCCCTAACTGTTGCTGTTCCTCATGCTGTTTCTTCTTTGTTACAGCACAAAAAAACACAATTACTTCTCCCATCTCAAATAGCTGTTGTTCACGTATGAGCACACACTACTTCTTCCTCCTTTGAAGCTCTGGGCAACAGATTCGCTGATCAGACTGCAAAACGAATAGCAATATCTGGCCCTTCTGCCTCTCTCGTTGTTGCAGTTTCCCTTTCAGATTCACCTTTGCCGGCGCCGCTCCTCTAAAACTTTCCAGTTTTTTTGTTTTTTTTTCTTACAGGAAGAATTGGACTCTTTACAGGGGATTGAGTAGGCACCAAAATGCCCTGTTCCTGAAATTTTAGGATTACCTTATGAATGCCTCTGTGGCTTTTAAAGACAATGGATACTGAGGAATAGAGGGAAAGGATTTACCAGGCTTTACTGATATTTGAAGCGGGGCAATACCTTGCAGTAGGCCCACGTTATCTGGTGAGTCTGCCCACAACTGGGGAGGCAAGCAGACAGCAACTCCTGTTGATTAGGCAGGAGAGGCTGTCCCGCCTCCTCCGTGGCAAGGGCCATCAGTAAAGTTGGAGAATCAGGAGACAATAGTTTGACAAACATGCCATCAGGAGAACACAAAATTTGAGCATTCAATTTGCACAGTAAATTTCTTTTCAACAAGTTGACTGGGGTGTTACGGCTAATGAGGAAAGAGTGCCGCTCCGTGAGTGGGCCCAGGGTTACAGTGGTGACTTCAGAGAGCAGCTGGCTAGTTGTGACACCATAAACCCCTGATAGCACACACACACCCCGGGCAAGAAAGGGAGCATCTGACACTTTAAACACAGAACAAGTAGCCCCGGTATTTACTAGGGCAGAAACAACATGACTATTGACATTTGTAAACTGAAATAATAATAATTATTATATGTGTGATGTGAAGTGCACTCAAAGAAAATCCTCAAACACACATACATACATTCTTACTCAAAGTCCTACAAACTTTAAACAACACACATTTTGTTTTACACCTCTAAATTCACATGAAGCTGGCATACATTGTTTCTTGCAGACATCCAGTATTAAACCTACACACAAATGCATACACCAACATGTGTGGGAAATAAGCTCTTTTTAGGCTTATTTACACCCTATTTAAATGGAAAAGGTTCTTCTTTGTTAGGGGGTTTCAGTGTGCGCTGGTTTCCAAGGAAACCTTTTGCTATGAAAAACTCTACGCGCAGGTGTCTCGGGACAGGGCTTTTACGCATGACAAAATGTTGACCTCTAGCGTCACCTCCCGGAGGGAAAGGGGGCCATCCCTCCCGGCGGGGACGATAGGGAGCCTGATTTGGGGTCCTGCAGGACTGGAGGGGCTGGGGCTGTACTTTGCATAACACACATTTTGGCAAGTTGCTTTTTATCTGTTTTTTTCTATATTATTTCCCAAATCTGGGAACAGGCAGAGGTAACATCATTCAAGGATTGGGTCCTATAATTAATCATAGCAGTCTGTAAGTGAGTGCGTACTGCTGGCTGGAGGCCAGCCACTGCCTGAGTGACCAGGATACCTTGGGATTTCTCCGCATCAAAATTCAACCCAGAGTGTAATCTGAAAGCAATAAGAAGGAAAAAAGAGATGAGCACTAGGACCCTGCGGAAAATCACAGGAGAAATCAAGGCTGCAGCTGCGGTTTGTCTGCCGTCTTTTCCTCAACGGAGCAGATGAAATGGGTTGGGGAGAAAGGAGAGGGGGAGTTACAGGGAATAGGGAACACTTTGAAAGGGATCCCGATATCTCGGGACGAGGAGAAAAACATTCCTGAACAGTGGATTTATTGGCTTCATTGTCCCACAAATACCAGGCATCCATTTGGATGTTTTGATTTAAGTTTTAATCTCAAGTGAGTAAGAATCAGAATGGAAAAGACCCAATTAAAGGAAACTGCAGTTCCAATTGGTCTGCAGTATAAAAATACCATTTCTGCACATGACGGCACGCTGAGCGGCCGTATTTTTTAGCCACATAGACTACCGGGGTGACACCCGGGGGCAACCTGGACTCCTCTGAGCCCATAAAATAATTATCAAATTAACAAAGTAACAATAAAGCTCACTCTATAATTTTTACAAATATAAACCACATTCCATTATTAAAAATCAGACAAACAAATTTAAAACACCCATCAACAACCCAATTATCAATCTAATGACCACTGCCATCAGCAGCTTCTAATATTCACCAGAAAAAACCATTAACAAACCAGTTATTAATATTTCAGATCAAATTCAGTATTAAACGATCAGTTACAGGTCCTTGGACAATATCAGAACAAATTCAGTTTCAGACTATTAGTTACAGATTCAGTATCAGATTAACAGATTATCAGTACCAGATTCAGTAACAAATTATCAGTATCAAATTCAGTAACAGATTATTAGATTTAGATTCAGTAACAGATTCAGATTCAGATATTAGATTCAGTATTAAATTCAGAAGCTAGCTTTCAACTACAGATCTTAAAACTTTCAAATCTCAGGGTCTGAGGTAGTTAGAAGGACTAAATAAATTAATTAAGTCCTAATTTCTACACATGCAGTAGTAAGGGGCATCCCCCAGAGTACCAGCAGCACTTACCTTAGGAAATCAATCCAGATTCCTAAGTTCCACTCTCCCGGGTTTCGGCACCAATTGTTAGGGAAAAATTCCCTCCCTGATTGAAGAATGGAGGCTGCACTGGATGTAAAAATCAGTTTATTCCAAAGATCAGATAACATACCATAAAAACACAGCGCTGCGGGTCCCAAGGATCTCTGGATCCCGGGGGGCCCAGCTAAATCTGGCTTACAGCTTATATACAGTTTGTTATGCCCATAAGCAGGGTTTGTTGCTTCTGCGCAGTAGGTCATTAATTATACTTCATTATAATTGGCCCTTGGTTCGTTTCACGAGGAAAAAGTCTGCCTAGAGCATGATCTCCTGACTTCTGCTATCTGTTTGAATGTTTCAATATGGCCATCTGCAAGGTCCCAGCGCATTTTGCAGAACAAAGCAGTCTTGCTCTTTATTTGAACTGGGGTAACCTCTTCAGTCTATAATTTTCCACCTCAATGCCCAGGATCGCTGTGCCAAGGAGCACTTTTCGCCAATTACATCTGGTGCAATGGCTTGGCCATATGTCTCAGACTATCAACCATGCATTCATTACCTCAAGACTGGACTATTGTAACGCTGCAATGCACTCTCTGTGGGAATGCCCATGGTGATGGTTCAGAGACTGCAGTTGGCGCAGAATGCAGCAGCCCGTCTCCTTATGGGGACGGGTCACCGGGAGCACATTAAACCAGTGCTCTGTTCTCTGCTCAGGCTGTCTTCCGGATGCGATTCAGGGTGCTGGTTCTTACCTATAAAGCCCTATACGTCTTGGGCCCCATCTATCTGCAGGATCGCCTCACTCCCCGTGCCCTTGATCAACTGAGCCTCTGACTCCCAATATCCTGCAAGAAACTGCATGGGATTTGAGCTTAAGCCACTCTTACATCATACCCTCAAACCAAATTTTAATATACCAAGGACATTTTGTTAGAAAGATGGTGTAGCGAATATCTGCCTTACACAGCGTGCAGTGCAGTTCAGGGCATCAAGGGCTGGGGGAAGAAAGAAGGAAAAAAGTAAAACCCAAGCTCTGAAGCCTCTTTATCAGGGAAGCTCACACCTTTTGCTAGTGTAAGTACATACCTATTCACAAGAAATCTGAATACATATATTGCAAAAGGCACACAGCAAACAGAGCTAAGTTTAGGCCCAACTAATTTTCTCAGTGTCTTAAACTGTGTCATCAAAACTCTTATGTGATATTCAGTTGTCTCCAGTGACTTTCTTTCATCAAAAGGCTGCTATTTTGATGGTCACTGAATGTTTAGTACAGACACTGAAAGGGGGAAAGCAAAATTAAATACCTATTATAGACAAGCAATTAGAAATAGGGAATAAGCAACAGAAGAACAGAAGAGATGGCAGTTTGAAACTACAGTTCGAAACACATAGCGTCAGCAGGGGTGGGGGGTGCAGGGGTGGAACCCAGATGAAAGGGCAGCAACCTCTGTTTTCTTGACTGGAGATGAAGGGTATTTTCAGACATTATGAGATCACTCTCAACCACGGTGAACCACAGTCAATTCCGCAGCGGGGCCAAAGCACCCTGAACGTCTGTTCAGCGGCCGCCAGATGTTCACCATAGTCAATACCCACTTGGGGTCAATTTCAACCACGCTTCCCCACCGGACAAGCTCCGAAAGCATGGTCAAAGAGATTCCCAGCGGGAAACAACAAAAAGTAATGTCTGGACGGCAATCACTGGCCAGAATCAAAGAAAATGATTCCCAGACAGGGACAAAGCACGCAGCATCACTGCCAGGCAACCAGCAACAACACAGCCACTGGAGGGAGATTTAAAGGGCAATCCGCAGCAGGGAAGTGTGGCGGGATGGAGTGAGGAGGGAGGCGGAGGAGAGCGGTGGGAGAGTGAGAGAGGAGGAGGCAGTGGCGGTGGTGGAGGGAGCGCAGGTGGAGGAGGGGGAGGCGGGGGTCATGCTGCGGATGGAGGAGGCGGAGGGCCAACAACAGCAGCAGCAGCAACAGCAGCATCCGGGACAGGCTGCCCCGGGGACAACAGCGGGACCGGGGTAGGAGGCACCCTGGAAACGGGTATGGGGAACCAAGGGGAGGGGAACAGGTGGCACAGGGGCACCAAGGGGGGGCAGGGGGCCCGCCCGGTCACCTGGCTGGGATGGGGGAAAGGGGGTGGGCCGCAAGAGGGGGCAGAACCGCACCCAACCATAACCCCCCCTCCCCTGTGTCCCGCAGACAAGGAAACGGGCCCAGGTGGATGAGCCCCCGGAGGACACCAGCCCAGTCCAGGTGGAGGAGGAGGCGGTGGAAGAGGCGGTAGAGGATGAGGAGGAGGACCCAGAAGGGAGTTGGTGGAGAAGGCCCTACCACCGAGGGGACCAGTGGGGGCTGCAGGAGACCCAGGACTTCATAAGGATCTGGGGGACCCGGGAGTACCAGCTGGAGCTTGCGCTCAACCAGCGAAACGAGCATGTCTACAAGGGCATAGTGCAGGAAATGGAGGCAGCGGGGCATCACCGGACCATCGCACAGTGCCACTCAAAGGCCAAAGAGCTGAAGAGCGGGTACAAGGCTATCAGGGACAACAATCGGCGGTCCGGACACGGAGCCCGGACCGCCCCCTTCTATGATGCCCTGGACCACATCCTTCATATGAAGGGCTCGATAGTTGCCCCACACCTTGTGGGGAGCGCTGTGGTCCAGGGCAGGGAATGGGCCGAGGTACCACCACCCCCCTCGCTGCCCCCCAAGTAGGCACATGCTCCAGGGCCCCGGACCTCCAGGAGGAATGCCCTGGGACCTCCGGCACCTGAAGCCCCCCCCCGGACAGCAGCCCGGAGAGCCCCCACCCCCAGGCTGGACAGGCGGAGTCCGAGGTCGGCACCCTCATCACCCTCAGCCAGTGGTCCCTGGGGGAGCCATCCCACACTGAGGGGCCAGCCTTGGAAGGATCGGAGACTGACATTGAGGGTAAGCGACTGACCAGGAGGGGAGAGGGACCGGGGCCCCGAGGGTAGGGGGGATGCAGGGGCCGGGGCCGGGGCCAGTTCCAGCCCCCACAGACATGGAGGAAAGGGGGGCCGGGCACTGCCTGGGCCCCCGGACACCCCTACACCAATAACCCCCTCTCATCGCCCACAGGGCACAGAACACCCTGGCACCAGACCCAGACGGCCGAGGAGGCCGGCGCTGAGGAGCCCAGACAGCAGGTGGAGGAACCAGGTGAGGCACGTGGTCTGGGGGGAGGGCCAGAGCTCCTGGCCCATCCCAGGGCGGGCTCCTGGGGCGGCAGGTGACTCACCTTCCTGTACCCTACAGGGCATCCCCAACAGCCACAGCATCCCGTGCCCGTGCCCCCAGCACAGTGGCGGAAATCAGGAGGACCAGGAGGAGGAAATCATCCGCACCTCGGCTGAACAGGGGGAGAGGATGATAGCGGCCATGGACCAGATGGAGGCGGCCATCGATCGGTCCCTGGAGCGGGCGGAGGCATGGGACATGCGGCTCCAGGAAGAGGTGCAGCTGGAGCGGAGGCGGGAGCGCCAGGAGCACAGCAGGCAGGTGGAGGCACCCAGGCGGCTGGAGCAGGCCATCACAGGGATGGTGCGGGAGCACTCGGCAAAACTTGACAGGTCCCACAATATAGGGACCTCCCTGCTCCTGCATGCGGGAACCATGTAATCATATGTGATGGCAGCCGCCCTCCCAGGCACCCTGCCTGCCCAGGGCCCCATGCCGGGCCCCTCGGTGCCCCCCCTCCCCAGCCGCCCCAGCCACCCCCACACCCCCAGGGGCTGCGCATCCGCCTCCTGGTCCCCCCAGCCCTCCAGAGGGTGCAGCCGCTCAGGGGGGCCCCCCAGGTCCGCCCTCCCCCCTACCGGCAGCCGGCCCACCGGCCCAGGAGGCATCTCAGGACACTGCTGGGGACACTGACAGCTGGGGGGAGGAGAGCTCACAGAGCTCAGTGGTGACCACCGGGTGCTCGAGGGGGTGTCCCCGGAAATGTGGGGGAAGGTGGGGATGGGGTGGATGTTTAAACCACGAGCTTGCCTCCCGTGCCCGTTACTGGGCGACGGGGGTGGGTGGGTTATGCCAGGCCGGTGATGGCCTGGGTGGGCCAGGACCCCACCCCCACCTGCCCGGGCCTCTCACTGTGAAGCTGGTGTCCGTGAGTGTGCTGTTGGGTGCCCCTGCTGTCCTGGCATGGGGCCTGGCGCACGCACAAGCAAGCGCGCGCGGTTGTGCGTTTCTTTAGCAGCTGCATGCCTTCTTCCAGCACCCCTCTCCCTGTTTTCAACAACGTGTCCTTGCCGGGCAGATTAGCGGTCCTGTCTGGGCACTTGTTTTCTGCAGCTGTGCCGGGTCCGCACCCCACGCCTCGCGCTGCTGCTATACAATGTTGCGGGCTGTGGCCACCTAGCATGTCCTTGGGACCCCTCAGGCCCCCCCCCGGCCCTGGAGGGGCATGTATGCCCCCCTGTCCATGGTGTTATTCTCTCTGTCCGGCTGGACCATGGCTGGTTGTGCTTCCACTGGGCTCCCACATCCCGGCCCCCATGGGGCCCCCCATAGCTGGACCTTCCGCGAGACCATGGCCCTGTGTGACCTGTGGCATACACCGTCCGTGCAGCTGCTCCTGGGTTGCCCGGACAGCCAGTCGGGTGCTTATGTGAACCTGAGCTCTGGTCTTCGCTACTTCAGCTATGAGGCGAGCTATGAGGCGAATGCTCGGGATTGCTGCCTGCATGCTGAGACGCTGGGGCTGGTTCCCTTCCCCGATGGGCACATCCTGGAGATGAGGTGCGCTCATGTGGCCTGGTCTGCGGCTGAGAATGTGTCTGCATTGTCTGTGTGCAGCCTGGCCGCCTACACGCTCTGCCTTGCGGAGGGGGGCCCTGCCTTGGCCGTGTTCACGGGGCCCGTGGGTACCAGCGCTCTCGTGGGGTGGTGTATCACAGGCTGTTGGAGCTGGGTCAGCTGCTGTGGCCCACTGCTGCTGACTGCTGCGTGGCAGAGGCTACCGTGGCAGAGCTGTTGGCGCTGTCAGGCGTGTGCTCCCATTCGGATGTGCAGTTGGGGCTGTCCATGCAGGTTCCTTTCGAGGCCTACTACCTGATCGCCCACCACATGTCTTTGCTGGGGTACCGCCGGGGCATGATCCATTGGCTGCACCTGGTTCACCGTGCGGGGCACCCGGCTCCTGGGCCCATCGTGGCCCCCAGCAGCTGGCTGTGAGTCCTGGAGTGCCTCCCGGCCTCCCGGCTGCCTGCCCCCATGTGGGCTCCCGCCCTTGTCTGGGGGCCGTATTCTGCTGGCAGCTCCCTCTCTGATGTCTCTCCCGTGCTGCTGTGCTGCCTGCTTCCCGGGGTGCCTCTGCCCCTGCCTGTGGCTCCAGGCCCCCTCCGCCCCACCGACTGCCTCTGCACCCGGTGTTCCCCTCCGTGGTTGCCTTCCCGGTGCCCTGGTCCGGCTCTCTGCATGGCCGCACCAACTCGCCTGTGTCCAGCGGACTGTCCACATCCGCCTGCGCTCCCTCCTGCAGCCCCAGCCCCACCTCCCTTGGGTGCCTATGTGACCTCGGGGTTCTGGGGCCCCAGGACTGCCCCTTCCGGCTTCCTCCAGGGGGGGCCACGCCTTTGGAACTGCTGCGCTGCACCGGCTCTCCTGCCTGCCCTCTATTGCCCCCTCACGGGGGTGTGGGGTCCCAGTGTGCCTCCTGGACTGTTCCCGGACTGCTGCCTGTGCCGTGTGTGCTCCCGCTGTGCCTTGGTCCCGGACTCCTGGGGCCCCCCATTCCAGGACTGCCTGTGTTGCTGTGGGGGTGCCTGCGCGGACGATTCAGCTTTGGGGGTTGTGTGTGCCATTGCCTGTGTCCTGCCCTGCCCCTGTGCCGTTTCCCCACCTTTTCCCTGTTCCATGCCCCCCCCCCATGCCTGGTGTGCCTTGTTTGTTGTCCGGGCGTCCATGTCCCCCCCTTCCCTTCCTTTCCCCTCCCTGTGTTTGTGTGTGCCCGGGCGTGTGCTTGTGCTGTGTGTTCCACTGTGGCCCCGTTGTCTGTGTGCCTGTTGTGTGCGGTACCTGGCCGGCTCTTCTCCCTCTCCCCACTCCCTTCCCGTTTCCCTTGTGTGGGCATTCCCTTTTGTGCCTTCTGGCTTTGTTTGCCCTCAGGCAGCCATGTCTGTGTCCCGCCCCTGCCCGGTGCCTTGTGGGTGTTTTGACCACGGCCGGGAATCGGTGACACATCTGTTGTGCTGCCCCGGCCCGTGATCTGCCAACCCGATTCCCTGCCGTGGTCCTGGTCCCGTCACATCTGTTTGGGGCTGGTATTGACCTCGGGGGGTGGTTGTTCGGTTCACCCCCACCGGGATTCCACTGTGGTGAACCCGGCGCCCGTAACGTCTGAAATCACCCAAAGATTAGGTGAGGTTCATTTTAAAATACATAAGTGAAACTATGATGTGGTTGCATGGGGGTTGGAAGATAACCCCTTCCTTGGAGAATGGGAAAAGAATGTTAGTCTCAGGGGTAGAGAAAGGTTCTGTGTTGCAAAATGAGATGGGAACAAACCAAGAGGAGTTAAAGACTAAGGTCTGGGAATCTGCAAATAGTCAGGATATTTGACATTAAAGCAGTGCGACCTAAAACCAAGAATGACAATTTCAGATGCTAAAACAGATACAGACTCAATAATAAGACAATTGTCAATAATCATGCTATTCGCAAATCTATATTTACTATGTTATTTTTCCTCAGACCTCTCTAAATTATAATGCAAACATCTTGACATTTTGGTATAATGATAAGCATTACTGTTTGCTCCTTAATAACAGCATCTTACAAAGACTCAGTTTTTCCTTGGTCACAATGGGACTGGTTTGCGACCCTCCTGTGTTTTCAGCCCAAAATATGACTGTTTCTCATATGTAGACATGGAAATACCCTCAAGTGAAGATGTACTCAATATAGGCCCTTTTCACACAAGATGCCCTCACCCATCTCCATGTAGTTTTGCTGCGTGGAGATGGGTGGAGGCGCCCGTGTGAATGCCGTGGGGGATGGGTGGGGGTGCGTGCACGCCTGTCCACGCCACCTATCTCCACCCATCACCCACGCATGGAGCAATGGGCTCCAATGCCCAATACTTCGTGGGTGGAGATAGGTGTGCGCTCATGGGAATGGGCACACACCCACCTCCACCCACTGCAGCTGCACACCTATTCCTCCACCCACTGTGGTCCATTTTAAAATGGCCACAGAAAGATGAGCTGCACCTGATTTGAGAGGGGGAAAAGATGCTGAAGACCATATTCCATATCTATATTTGAATGGAGATAAAGAAAACCAATATAAATTTGCTGCTTAGATTTATATTTCTTCCATAAGGAATGATTCAATAGAAGAAAATGATAAGAGTCTTTCAAAGATGTACAAAAATCAGCGCCAGAAATTCCCTCCCTCCCCCCCACGTTAATGTAGGAACCATGCCAAGTAAGACAGCAGAGGTACAAACATACGTTTTCAAAATGAAATGCAATTTGGTTCATTTAGGCCTGGTCTAAATCAAGACGACAAGGGAGATAGCTATATTCATGTCAATACGCTGGAGTGTCAAAAACGACCATAGTACCCAATCTGGTTGAGGTGAAAGACAAGGAGCTAAATGAAGAATTTTAATAGAATAATAAAACTGAAAAAAATCAAAAAGATAAAGCAGAGTTTTAAATTGAGCTTATACAAATTAAAAAAGAAAAGAAAAAGCAGAATATGCAAATAGCATTTTAATTGCATAATACTAGATGAAGTGCAGCTGAAATTAATTTCATATAGCATCTGTCATACAAATACCATCACCAAATGATTCAGAAAATGTTACAAAGTACAGAAGCTTTATTACACAGAACCCAGTATGATGAGACACATAAAAAGACAGGAGCCAAGAAAGAAAGGTGTAGTGGAGATTAATCTGGAGGTTGTGATCAGCGAAAGTATGAATGAAGAACAGTCCTTTTAAACAAGCTTGATGAATTCGAAAAGGTGAGAAATTGTGAAGTCATCAAGCAAGGCTGAGGTGTTGGAGCACGGAGGAAAAGTGTAAATAACCAGATGCCTTTAAGCCTACCTGCTGGTAAAAATAAAACATATATACATCTCCTGAAAAATAAGAGACTAGTGGAGTATTACAGATAAATGTCTCAAACAAGCAAGCAACAATGTCAGATTACACCATGGCAATATAACAAAGAGGAAAAGTGGGTGTTGTACAAAAATATATTTTATTTTATTTTTAGATTTATTTATTAAATTTTTCTGATAACATCAACATACAACCACATTCAAACAATTCAAACAAAATAAACAATCCGTGCTTCACATTGCAATGTTTCTCCTTCTCAAATTGAATAATCCACTATATATGACTTTGCTTCTTCTGACAAGGTATAGCCCTGTACAGTTCCAATGCATGTAAACCATTTCGTGGTGAATTTCTTTGATTTGTCCTCCAAATTCGCAGCAATTTTCTCCATAGAATACAAATACCATAGACGCTTTATCCACTCTGCCTCAGTCAAATCTTTTGCATTTTTCCAGTTTCTTGCGATTATGTGAATTGCTGCTAGTGCCATTAATTTACACGTTTCTTGATGATGGTTCATTAAAGGAATGTCGGGATACAGTCCCAGTAGTGCTGTCTCTGGCCTGAACGGTATAATTAAACCAGTTGCCTTTTTCTTATAGCCCCATACATCACGCCAAAGGGATTGCACCCTGGGGCACTGCCACCAGCAGTCTAAGTAGGATCCAAGCTCCCCACACCCTCGCCAACAATGTCCCATCTCCGAGTCTGACATAACCTTGGTACCCTGCGACGTTAGGTAGTACCTCATTGTTATTTTTATTTGTGGTTCTTTGATTTCTAGTGAGCTAGCACAATTGTGCATATAGTCCCAAATTGGATCTAGTTGTTTCTCCTCTAATTCTAACCCCAAATCTTTTTCCCACTTTATCAAGTAGTTGGTCCGCTTTGTAATTCTGATTTGAGTCAACGCCCCATATATTCTCGCTATCATCCCTCTGTTGGGTGAGTGGCCAAATAATGTATTTTCAATCGGGGTGGTGGGCCTCTGATAATGATGGACATGTTCTTTATGTGTATAAATGTTTCTCAGCTGTAGGTACTGAAATCTACTAATTTTTGTTTTAGTTTTCCCTTCTAAATCCTGATGCGATATAAAATCCTCGCCTTGGAAGAGTTGTGCTGCTCTTTTAATTTCATTTTTGGTAAGTATTTTGCGTAACTCAGTGGCAATTCCCCGTTTGTTGCTTTGTGTGTATTTAGTGGGGAGAATGGAGAGGCTGATAGGAAGAGCTTCATTTTTTGTAGGGTTTGATGCCAGTAATGCAGAGCCGTATGCGCAAAGGGATGGGTTGGTAATCTGTTGACCTCGGCTCTTGAGCTATTTGTCAGCATCTCTTGGAAGTTGTGTATATTTAGCAATTGTTTCTCCATTTCCACCCATACTGTGTTCTTTGTAGGGTGGTACCAATATTTTAATGCTCTTAAGGATGCGGCTTTAATATAGAGGGCCAGGTCTGGCATTTTGATCCCTCCATCCTCCTTCCTTCTCACCATAGTGAGTTTATTAATTCTATGTTTCTTCCCCTTCCAGACTGCTTCAAGAAGCGTGCGTTCACACTGCTTGATAAACGACTTTGGAATGTGAATCGGTAAGGCCATCACTTTATAGAGTATTTTTGGAAGGGCTATCATTTTGTAAAGATTCACGCTCCCCAGCCATGAGGTTCGGAGGCGAAGCCATGTCACCACTTCCGTTTCTGGTTGAGCATACTAGGGAAGTTCGCTTTGAAGAGTTTATTATGGTCTCGAGTAATGTTCACTCCTAGGTATTTGAACTGATTATGCGCTATTGTGAATGGTACTTGTAATTCAATGGCCCGCCTGGTGCCCTTGTCTTCTGCTATTATTAGTGCTTGGGATTTATGGTAATTAATTTTATAGCCTGAGATCAGACTAAATTGGTCTATTAGATTGAGGACCCTCAGTACTGATGTCTCTGGATTTGTTAGATACACTAGCATATCATCTGTGAATAGTGATATTTTGTGCTGCATTTCTCCTATTTGTACACCTTTGATTTCCTGTTCTTGCCTTATGGTGCACGCCAGTAATTCCAGTGTTATATTAAAGAGCAAGGGGGATAGGGGGCAGCCTTGTCTGGTTCCTCTAGTTAACTGGAATGGTTGTGATAGCTCACCGTTAATTAATAACTTCGAGCTTGGTTTTAGATTCAAGGCCTTAATTGCTTGTAGGAAATTCCCTTTTATACCCATCTTCTTCATTATCAGATATAGACATTGTGATTCACAGCGATCAAATGCTTTCTCCGCATCTGCAGCGAGGATTAGTGTAGGGGCTTTTGCTTTTCGGGCCGCTAGCAGAAGGTTGACCATCTTCCTGACGTTGTCAGTTCCCTGCCTGTTAGGTATAAACCCTGTCTGATCGGGGTGAATCACTTCTCCTATAATTGCTGTAAGACGGTTTGCTAATGTTTTGTTGAAAATTTTGTAGTCAATGTTCAGCAAGGATATAGGGCGATAGTTACCACACTCCTCGGGGTTTCGGCCTTGTTTGGGTATCAGTGTTATCACTGCTTCATAAAACGTGGGTGGCATTGATTGTGTCTTTATAATATCGTTGAAGGTGTTTGTTAAATGGGGTGTTATGATACCTCCAAAGGTTTGGTAGAATTCCGCCAGCAGCCCATTAGGGCTGCAGGCTTTGTTTTTGATAAGTTCTTTTATCGTTGCTTGTATTTCTTTAATAGTTATGGGAGCATTCAGATAGCTAATTTGTTCTTGATTAAAGTTTGGAATCTTATACTTGTTAATAAAAGTTTTTATCTTTTCAGGGTCCAGGCCAGAGGATGTGTACAGTTTTTGATAAAAATCCACAAAAGCCCTTTGGATCTCTGCCTGTTTATTTTCTGTCACCCCATTTGGAAGTTTGATTGCTGGGCTGAAGAACTTTTTCCTTTTGCTTTTTGTCAATTGTGCTAACGTTTTGCCTGGTTTATTGCCATTCTGAAAATAAAAACTTCTGATCTTTCTCAGCTGTTGGGTGATTTTTTGAGTATCTATGGCCTCAATTTCACTTTTTAATTTTTGTATTTCATTTTGAATTTTTTTATTAGGGTAACACCTGTTTTCTAGTTCCAGCTGTTGTAGTTGATTATATAGTTCTAGATTTCTCTCTTTCCTTTTCTTATTCATTGCTGTTTTAATGGCTATAAAGCTGCCCCTTAAGACTGCTTTCGCCGCCTCCCAGCGGGTTTGTGGGGATGCAACTGAACCTGTGTTCAGTTTGAAGTAGTCTTTTAATCCCCCTGATATTTGGTTTTTAACCCACTCACACTTAAGTAAGCCCCTATCTAACTGCCATGTTCTTGTTCCCCGGTGTTCTGTATTCTTCCATGAAAATTTGGATAGCAGCGCATTATGGTCTGTGAATACAACGGGGATCACTTCACTACTTAGACATCTCTGCAGTGAATCTCTTTCCATTAAGCAGTGGTCAGTGTTAGAGTATGTGTTGTGCACTAGGGAATGGAATGTGTAACTCCTATTAGTTGGGTTAAAAGCTGGCGCCAAACGTCTTTCAAATCGTGCTGGGATATTAAGTTTGTGAGGTTTTTATGGGTGTTTTTACGGAGAGTTCATGTGAAGTGGTCTAATTCCGACAGCGGTGAATTGAAATCCCCTTGTATTATTAGAAGCCCTTCCATATTTTGTGAGATGAGTGGTAGGAATTTTTGAAAGAACTGGTATGTGTGTATATTTGGTGCATAGATATTGACTAGTGTCACCCTGTGTGCGTTTAATATACCTCTCAGGAGCAGGAACCTTCCTTCCTTGTCCTTCTTAATTTGCTCAAGTTTGAAGTTTTCCTACGCTGTGAACCCTATCAGTACTCCCGCTGTCTTTTTCCTTCCACAAGAGGCATAAACCTCTCCTATTTGTTTACTTTTAAACCTATACAGATCCTGTCTTAATAGATGTGTTTCTTGGAGAAAGAAAACATCGATTCGCTGGTCTGTAATGAGATTTATTGTCTTTTTGTGTTTTATTGGGTGATTGAGGCCTTTAACATTAAGGGTTAGGGTTTTTAAGGGGGGGTTATTTCGTTCTGGGGCGCTTACAGGGATGTCTGCCATCTGTCTGTGTCTGGTGTACTGGGTGTCTGTTTGTTACCTGTTGTTTTCTTTTGGAGTGGGTTCTTTTTGAGAATGCAGTCTGACCCCCTGTAATGGGGTGGAGCAAGCTGCAGAGGAGAAAAGCTGTTGTAGCAGGGGAACCTTGCAATATGCACAATAAAAACATTATTAACTTCAATAACATACATAACCATTTATCCTATACACACAAACTGGCAGTTTCTGCCTTAACCTGAGATTGTAAAAGATACCCTTTTTTTCAGATGAACTGAAATAATTAGTGGGGGTATTTTCTGGTTCTTTTGTTTGTTAGTTCCCACCCCTCCCGAGGGTTACTCATTTGATTTATTTTAGGCAGAGGAGGCTGAGGGGAACATCCCCCCCTCTTTTTTTTATTTTTTGCCTCATCTGTCCCTGCTTTAAGGCACAATTACTGATTGTTGCAGGGAAAGGGATAGAGGGAGCTTACAGCTTGGCCCCATTTAGATAATATAACAGCATTTACACCCGATTGCCCTTTAAGTAGTTAACTGCTAAAGTCACTTTTACTAAGAGTCTCTGCATGCAGGGTTGTATGGGTGTCAAGATCTGCTGGGCCCGTTGCATTTCAAACTTGCTCTGCTAGATTAAGCTCTCCTGTTTCCCTCCCGCTCTCTGTTGCTCTTGGAAGGATTCGTTAATCTGCTGCTTGCTGTCTTGGTCTGTTGGACTGTAAGACTATTTCCAGGTCTCCAGTGTCCTCAAAGATTTTCCTTTTCCCATTGATCAGTATTGCCATTTTGGCTGGGTGCCATAATTGTGGTTTCAGATCCCTATCGATCAGTTCAGTAAAATACTTGGACCAGGCCCTCCTTTTGGTCACTGTTTCAATACCGTAGTCAGGCTGGAATTTTATTTTTTGTCCCATAAAAGATAGGTTTTGTTTCATTTTTCTTGCCATTGATAGTAAGGCTTCCTTGTCTTTAAACTTCAAAAACTTTATTACAATTGCTCTGGGAGGGTCTGTTTCCTTTGACTTAGGCCTTAATGATCTGTGGGCTCGCTCAATTTCAAGGTTGTGAAGCTGTTGGTGATCAGGGAAGATTTGGGTGCAAATTTGATTTAGTAATTCCTGCATTCCTGCAGTTTCAGCGCCTTCTTTTACCCCCATAACACGTAGGTTGCATCTCCTAGATCTATTTTCAAGATCTTCGTATTTGGCCCACAGGAACCGCAAGGACTCTTTTAGTTGCACCCCCTCATTGTCTGTTCTTAGGGCCTGGTCTTCTAGATCTGATATGCACCCCTCAGCTACTTCTATGCGCTTGCCCAGGTTTTCTAATTTCTTGTTCCCCTCCTCCACCGTTGTTTTTACTTTGAGTATTTTTTCAAGCAGCTCTTGCTTGTCTTTTTGTGCTTCTGCCCTCGCTGCTCTGACCTCTGATAAGATCGCCGACATGCTGGCTTGCCCCCCCACAAGGTCCCCTGAATTGGCGGGCTGACTTGCGGCCGCCATTTTGGCACTTACCGGCTCAGTCTGCAAATGCTCAGCTAGATGCTTTTGCTGACAGTACCATGTAATCGGCCCCTTTTCAGCTGCTTTTTTCGCTGGTCCCATGCTCTGGTGATCCAGCAAGGTGGTCCTGTGGTTTTTTTTGTTGAAGTGCCCCTTTTTTCTGTCTTGCGCTGCGCTTTTGCGGGCTGGTCGGGAGGAGCAGAGATTTCGCGCTGCTGTCAGTCGCGCATGCGCATTGTGCCCCGTACAAAAATATTTTAAATTAAAAAAGCATCTTGGATATCAGGCAGCTCCAAATCCTTAAATGGCAAAGACCCAATGAAAATAAACTTTAACTCTAGTAATTGCCATAATTTATCCAAAATGAAAAGAACACATGAATATTCTGCACTTCGTCTGGTGATCTGGTGATTTTTAAAGTAGTTGGTTCTGAAATGCCACTGTGGAGATATTTTTACAATGCAAATGGGTGAGTTGAGACAGCATGGTTAAGCAACTTCTCAACATGGAAAGCCAATGGCCAAGATGGGAATAGAATCCATAAGTCCTGCACCCAGTTGCCCTGCTCTAACTACTACACACTGCTGCATCTTTATGAACAAGGGGTTAGGGAGGGGGTTTTATTGTTGGGTTATTTTAATGTGGGATTATGTTTAATTTTAAAATGTTATGTGTTTTAAAATGCTGTTAGCCGTCCCGAGATGCTTGTGCAGGAGGGGGTGCTATATAAATGCAAAAATAAATAAATACCTGAGGAAAAAAAATCTGTGCTTTCTTTTTGATATGAAAAAGAAATGGCCTCTGCTATTTTGAATTACTTTTCTAGAAAAGGCCGCGGAAGAGAGTCAATGGCTGTTAAAGTTTTTAATGCCAAAGTAGCAGCACAATTATTTTATGGGGCCTCTGTATGGGCTTCTTCTCGCTCATTTATGTTGGATAAGATCCAAACTTCCTTTTTGAGGAAACTCTTTCATTATTATTATTATTATTTATTTATTGGTTGTGTGACCATCCGGTCCTTGCAGTAAGACAAAACACAATACACAATAAGCATACCAAGACAGATAACAACATAAATAGTTAGGCTTACATGAAAATTAAAAGAGTAAAAATACTGATGATAAGAATTAGTCCAGAGGATCTAAGAACAATTCCTACACCCCATCACCCTCAGGAAAGGGACTGTCTCCCGATGGCAAGGGCAAACATTTTAAAAAACGGTCCCTATAGGCAAATGCCAAAATCAAAAAGGACGACACTGCCTTCAGACAGCTCGTGTCCGCATCAGAAAGTAAGATGCAGAGCAAATCAAACTGGGTCCTGCCTGGAAATAGAAGGGGCTAGGAGTTGGGCACGAGGAGCATCGTAAAAGTGACAAGCAAACAAAATAGGAAACTGTTTCGGGCTCAAGGCAATTGAAGGGACATAGTCGCTCATCAAAGGGGTTCCGGCATAGCGTCCCTCCAGTACTTGGGAGGGAAGGACGTTAAGCTGGGCCCCAAGCAGTAAAGCTAGGTGTCTAGTCAAAATTGGAAGGGAGAGGTAAGCCGCCATAGTGCCAGGATACGACGCAACATACTTAAAATGCGCCAAAGCTGGCATAGCACCCACCACTGCTAAATCCTCCTGGGATCCAATGTCCATAATCCTCATGGCAACCTCCCTTCGGGCTTCAGTCAGTGGGATGATCTTTAGATAGTCAACTGAAAGCCCCCACGCAGTCAACTGATGCGTCACCCTCCGCATCCAGGAGGACACAAATGTATTCTTAGGTACAAGTGCCAACAGCCCTACATGCATGGTATAAAAGAGACGGAGCCATAAAAAGGCCGTTTGCTTACAATTAAACATGTCCCAAGCAAGTTGGCCAAACTCCACTCTACGATCAGCAGAGGGAGTCCCATTAGGGATACTTAGCAAGGATTTTAAAAACTTGGTCTGGACAGAATTAAGTACAGCAGGAAAACCTAATGCCCAAAGCGCACCACCATACAGCAATCGGGTGCGTACTTTAGCATCAAACGTTCTAAGGGTGATCCCAAAAGAACCATGCCCTTGTGCTTGAACAGACGGGCGATGGCAGCTGCCGGGCCCTTGATCTTATTAAGTGCCAGTTCCCGGTGGGAGGTTCAGCTCAACGAAGCATGGAACAGGATCCCTAGATATTTGTAGGATGAAACCTGCACAATCAAATGCGTGTCAATGAACCAGCGGTATATCTTTTTACCTCTCCCAAAATCTAGGACTTTGGTCTTGTTATAGTTGATAGTCACCTTATTCGTTTGGTAATACTCTGACAAAGCGTGCAGTTGTCTAACAAGGCCTACCCTTGTCTGGGAGAGGATAACCGCGTCGTCCGTGTAAAGTAGGCACTCCAGGTGACTCGAGGCCAGCTTTGGTGGAAAGAATTCCAGGCGGGACAGCCAGGGTACCATATCATTCAAAAACAGGTTGAATAAGGCAGGAGCCAATATACAGCCCTGCCTTACTCCTGTAAAGATGGAAAGCCAAGGTGTAAGGTGCCTCTGGTTCAAAGTTCTTACCGCCAAAGAGGAATCCCTGTGAAGCAAGCGGATCAAAATAAGGAGCCGTCGATCGATCGACAGGCGAGCCAGTTTGTCCCATAGCAGCCTCCTGTCGACCGTATTGAAGGCTGCCTTAAGATCCACAAAAGCACAGAAAAGCTTGGAGCCTGCCAGAATGTACTTTTCTGCCAGATGGGACAAAATTAGGCAATGGTCGAGAGTCGACCTATTAGCCTGAAACCCTGCCTGTTCCTTATGTAAAACTTGGGACTCAACCAACCTGTCATTTAGAGAAGATAGCAGGTGCTTGGCATAAAGCTTTGCGATAACGCTCAGAAGACTTATGGGCCTAAAACTTTCCTTGGACCGCCCTTGTAAATGGGGACAATCACCGCCCTACCCCAATCTGCCAGAAAAGCACCAGTCTTATCCAGAAAGGAAAAGAAAGCCACCAAAAATGGAGCCCACCACTCAATATGATTCTTAATCAGTTCAGCTGGAACACAGTCGAACCCCGGGGCCTTCCCTAGCTTTAGGGATTTAATAAGTTTGGCCACCTCCATCTCCGAGACCGGGGGACAGGGGGGGAGATCCAGCAACTGAGTAGAAGATACCTCATCAGAATCCTGAGCTGGAAACAAGGTCCGGAAGTGGGACAACCAGGCCTCAGTAGGATGGAAATGAACCAAGGCTTCCAAGGCCTGCTCACAGAGGCATGGTCGTCCCTGCCACTAGGCAGACCTAGGCGGCTGCCTAGAGCAGCAGTTTAGGTGGAAGCGGTGGGCAGGGAACAGAAGGTTGCTACCTTGTAAACAATGTTCTTCGAGATGGCTTCAAACATTCTCACAAACGGGCACATACCAAGCTCACTAATTAAAAAACCATGACGTTCATGTGCCCCCACACTATATAAGGTACCTTCCCACCTAAACACAATAGTTCCTTCCAACCCTATGCGATTATGAAGAAAATTCCATGTGGGGCTGGAAGGGTGGGCATTTGTGAGAATGTTCGGAGCCATCTCAAAGAACCTTGTTTACAAGGTAACAACCTTCTGTTCATCAAGTGGCTCCTCCCATTCTCACAAATGGGAGAGTACCAAGCCTAGAAATAGGAGTAGGGGGGCTGGGAGCCAGGGCTCCTTGGTTCCCTGTGAGGGGTGTGGGGGCTAGTGAGTTAAAGCTGGGAGCCAGGGCTCCTGGGTTCCCTGTGAGGGGAGTGGGGGGCTAGTGGGTTAGTGTAGGGGTGCTGGGAGCCTGGGTTATCGGGGAGGGAAGTGGGGGCTAGTGGGTTAGTGCAGGGGGGACTGTGTGTGGTAAAATGGAGGTTTGGAAATCCTGAGAGAGATTTCACTGCAAGTCATGCGATTTCAGTTGTGTTCAAAATGCTGGAAATGGGATGTACGTGGTAAAATTGGACCCAGGCTGTGACTGGGGTGCTCTACAAGGAAATGTATAAACCCAAAACACAGGGACCCATCCTTCAACACAGGGACCCCTAGCTCCCCCC
>QEPC01004304.1:2749520-2759933 GCA_003113815.1 Sphenodon punctatus | reverse complement strand
AAATTGTATACAGTTCATACAATGAAGTTAAGAATATGAGTGTAGACAACATTATACAATTCATTCTACAGAATGAAGTTCTGTAGAAACAGACTTAATGCACTCTGAAAAAATTGTTCCTTGTCGAATTATGATAATAAATTAAAGTTTAATAATGGAAAAATGTGAAAGTTTAGTTATTGATTAAAAGGAATAAAAGTATGTATGGTAAGAAATTAAGTACATTTATTACATGTATGTTGATGTCCTAAAATATTAAAAATTGCTCAAATTCTGAAATAATTTCTCTTTTTTTGGTGTTTATGTTTTGTTTCAATGTATGGAGTGGAAGTTTTTTTTAATTGTAATTGTACTGAGTTTGTGGTTTTTTTTGTATTTTAAGAAAACTCTTGTGCATTTAAGGTTTTTTAAAACTTACGTTTTTTGTTTTGGTTAATTTACAATTGAATTGAATATTTATTGTCTCAGCAATTTGCTATAACAAAGCACAACGTTACATCAGTAAAACGATATATATATAAAAGAATAAAACACAACTAAAAACATACTAACAGGTGTATGTTCAAGAAATAATTTTAAAAGGGGACAAATGCATTGGGCCAGGATACATAAATCCTCCAGCCTTTCAGCTGGAGGCAATTGCTAGTATTCTCACTATAACGACATCAAAGTACTCTCAGCCTTTTTTCAAGTAATGATAGGAATAACGCTATAGGTTTAATTACCTCCAACTTTGAAGCAATAAGCAAACTTTGCATTTTGGTTTCTGAGGATAGCATTTCCAGCAGGTTTGGGGACTCAACTCATGCAGGGGGAGGAGGTTTGGGGACTCAACTCATCCAGGGGGAGGAGATATTAATGAATCAAAATCATGAGGACATTGCATTTTGACCACAACCAATTAACGTTAAAACAGTCATAACATTTTATTTTCTGGATGGATCTTCTTCACACTTTGTGCATATGATGGTCCTCACAACTTATAGCCATGGATAAATTTTCAGCAATGTAGCTGAAGCGGTTTCCTCAAAATCAGGGGTTCAGCAGTCCCCTGTTCATAATAGAGAGTGGTTGTGTATTTAAGTTTCAGGCAGCTATTGCTGCCTGAAAATTCAGAAACCTGAGACTGCCAGGACCAAGGGAAAGGTTCTGGGGAACAGCCCAGAGCAAGTGGGGACCCCAACAACCTTGTAGGCATCAGGTGACAATGTAATTCCTCAGAGCTCCACAGGCACAAGCCCCATTTACCTCCCTAGGTCTCTGCAGCAGAGTGCTTTGAGGATGGGCAGCTCACGTTTTTGGTCTGTTTTCCAGACCCTGGTCTCACTTCTATTGAGTCTACAGGTGGAGATCTCTGTGGAGGAGGCTCACTTCCGGAGAGAGCCTTGGCAGGAGTCAGTGGTTACTGCTCAGGAAGCAGCACGCTCCCACAGGGGTTGGAGCTCAGCTCACACAGCCCCAGCAAGCCCTTCAAAGGCTGTCTCCAGAATGACTCAGCCAGTCCCCTCTCTGCCAACTGCAGCCCCTGCAGGAGGCGGGTCTCTTCTGACTTTGTTCCCTGCCTGTAGCTGCCCAGCAGCCAATGGCATTGACCAAGCGTGGGAAGCACCCAGTGAAGAGGCGCAGTGCAGTACACGCAAAAAACCAGAGCTGTGTCTGGCCTGTGCTCTAGCAGCTAATGCTTAGCCTTGCTGCGTGTGTGGCCCAGCCCTGACTCCCTCAGCCTGCCCTCCTGTACCAGGCTGGGCATGCTCTCTGATGCCAGCTTTGTCAGGGCCAGCATCTGCCATCCATGCAATTGCTTGGGGTGCTAAAGCAGTAAGGGATCCTGCTTCATCTGCATTATGGCTCAGAGCTGGGTGCTGGCTTCCACAGAGAGCAAGGGTGGGGGGCTGTTGGCATCAACCTGGCCACAAACTGAAGGCATAATAGTGTGAGATCAAACAGACAGGCAACAGTATCAGTGGCAGTTGTTCCATGGAGGGCACTGGGGAACTGCCCCCAAGGGCTACATGGGACTGTAGAAAAATGTAAAGCATTCAATGTATTCAATCCATAGTGTAGCGGTTGCCCTCTTTGAACACCATGGGACCATAGCATTACATTAGTGGTAGGGAGAATAGCGACAGAATCCAGGTCAGGGCTTTAGAGAAGAGGGGACGGGGGCTCACGTGGGGACATTCCAGGACAGATGTCACTATGGAGCATTGACGGGCGCTTTTAAACGATACAAAAAATGCAGTTGATCCTTTAATCAGCCGCCTTTCTTTGTGATCGTTTAAATGCTTGGCCAGGTTTGATGCCGGATCTTTCCCGCATCAAACCGGCTGAGGATTCCTGCCCCCTCACTTCTGTCCCTGGGAACCGCGTGGTTAATTGCAGCTTCCCTGGTTTGCAAGCAGGGGGGGGGAGGCGGGGGAAAGCCGACGAAAACTGCCTCCTCCAGGCAGCGCTGGCAAACCCCCTCCTCCCTCCCCCCTATAAAGCCCCCAGCGGCTGGGGCAGAGAAGACGGCTTCACCGCGGGAGCCGTCTTCTCCCTAACACGCTTGGGAGAGCGCACGTTTAAAAGCGCCCTTGGCCAGCTTGCCAGGCCAGGTTTGGAATAAAGCAGGGATCATTTACATAAGTCACTGCTCTGGCTTTGGAGGGGTTTCCCTGGATCCCCCCTGGGGAGGGGCAGAAAGGTCTATCGTGGCCATTTTCAATGTGGACCAGAACAAAGTTGAGTAAGAGCTGCACCTAGGATTAGACATTCACACAGGCAGCTTATAGGAAGCACTTGCTAAGGGAACAATAGTATTTAACCAAGGTCTAGAAATGCAACATGGGTGAAAATTGATATAACACTAACTCCACTTGAACACCACTTTAACTTTTCTTTATGCATGTTGCGGGGCTGCACAAGAACATGCATAAGAAATGTTAAAGCAGTGTTCAAGTGGAGTTAGGGGTGTAATCACACGTGCAGCAATTATCTGGATTTTTTAAAACTGGTTCTCAATAGTTCGCTGTTAACAAGTCCTGTTGCATTCACATGCATGCCATACCGATTTTAAGTACAGCGAAATAATGCATTCAGACCTTCTTGTAGTGCGTGCTTACCCGGCTGCTCAGTACGGTTCAGTTACAGGAAGTGGCCTGTGGGGAGCCAGAAGGTTGCTACTTTGTAGCAAAGTACAACTTTGCTACAACCTTTGCTGCAACTTTGCAAACTTTGCAACAACCTTTGCTACAACCTTTGTAGCAAAGGTTGCTACTTTGTAGAATCAGGGAGTAAAGAGGGAGAGCCTGAGGCTGCTGGAAAGAAGCCCCTCGCATTCTCTCCCTGGTTTCTTTCCGGTATCCCGCTGCTGCTACTGCTGCAGCACTACGGTAGAGGCAGAGGCAGATGATTGAAAGTCCCTTGGAGGGAAGAACTTTTTTGGGGAGAAGCATGGAGGGGAAACATGGAGGGGAAGAACTTTTTTGGGGAGAAGCTGGCTGCAGCCTGCACCCAGCGAGGCAACTACAGGGCTCCAGCTGGTCTCACTGCTTCCGGTAGGGGCAGGAGTAAAACAGCGCACTTGGAAGCACGGTTGCATTCACATCAGAAAAGATTACACACTAGTTAAAACCAGTACGATGTTGCTTTCACACTGCTGTTAAGTGCGGATTTATTGAAAACGGACAGCAAAAAGGTAGGTTTGAGTAGCTTTTCAACACGCATTGCTTTAGTGCGATATTGACTCCATTTAATCGAATTTAGGTGTTCAGACAGGCATGAAACATTCTTTTTTTAAAAAAAATCGCACAAATCAGAACGTCTGAATCCCCCCTTAGTGTTATGTCTGTTTAGGTGTGAAGGAGGGAGGGAGAGAATACACTACTGACCCCTGCTGGACTAGTGTGAACTGCTCCTGCCTAATAACCCCTTAGCTAGCAGAGTAGCAAAGCTTCCCGCTTTCACTCACTGGCTTTTGTTATTAATTATTATTTGTATTTATTTATATGGCACCATCAATGCACCTGGCAATTTACAATAATTAATTATAGACCGATCCTTACCCCAGTGGGTTTACAATCTAGGAGACAATTGAGGGGAGCAGAGGGAGAGACTGAGTACATTAATAAAGTCATGAAGTCACATGTGCATGTGCTTAGCTTCGTTACAGAGGAGAAGGGGACCCTGAATAAACCAGGGAGCAGATTAAGGGGATGAGGGAAAGCCATGTTTCCAATGTAATTGGTGGCTGCAGGCTGGACTGAGTTGGCACTGACGCATCTGGCCTCAGCTTCCCAGCTGTGCTCCTATTGCTGGCAATCCCAAGAGCCCAGTCACTGCTATGCCACACATATGGTCTCAGCTTAGTACCTGTAGCTCTGCTGGCAGGTCAAGTGCACAAGGCTCTTGCCTTGTGGATGAAGGGCAGGCTCAGTAATGATGCTGATGGGCCTAGACCATAAGTCTTTTCTTGCATTGGCACGAAAGAATGGGTGTTTTCAGATGTGATGTTGGGCATGGATTAATCTGCTTCAGCATGGATTAATCTGTGCCCAATGTCACGTGTAAAAGGGGCCTCCAGATGATGCCCCAGGCCGTAGCACGGGCCGTGGCATTGCTTAGCCTGGGCTGTTCCTCAGGTCCATCCTGGAGGAACAGCCTGGGCTAAGCGCTGCCATAGCCTGTGCAACAGACGCCGGACTGGGGTAAAGCGGGCTATCACATTTGATGGCCCATTCACACTTGCCTTGCTCTGGGTCATTGGGGCTGCCCGTCAGGGAGGGGGGCAGGCCACTCCAAGCAGCATGGAGGCAGGGCTGTGCAGACACATGTCTCCGCATCGCTCTGCCCTCTCCCCGCCCACCATCATGTTTGTTTGGGGATCAGGCCAAATCTGCCTGGAGTGGGGGCCCTCACTCTGGGCAGGATTGAAGTGTGGTGGTGCTCAGTGCCATCGCATGTAAAAACACCCTATAGGAGAGTGTGACTGTTTGTTGGTTCCTCTTTAGCTTGTAGTTCACACTCTTGTTTAGCAAGCAACCTTCCCCCTCTTGCACAGCCATGACACTGGATTGAGAGCCATAAGGATATAAGAAGCAATGATGTAGCAAGGCTGTGGTGGACCTGGGCTCATATCCCAGTTATTATTTTATTTATATTTCTTCTATACCGCCCGTCCTTGCCAATGGCAGCCTGGGGTGGTGCACAACATATAAATACAATATAAAAACCTATGAAAACATCTAAATGAAACCCATTAAAACTGACAATAATAACAGAGGCCTGAAAGAAACCAACCAAATACCCTTAAACTAAAATCCAAACCCCCCACCCGCTACCCATCCCTCCCACCAAATGCCTGGCGAAACAGCCAGGTTTTGCATTGCTTGCGGAAGGAGGGGAGATCTGGAGACAGGTGAATCTCCACAGGAAGGGAATTCCATAGCTGCAGCACGGCCACCGAGAACGCCTGCTTGAATGTGGCCACCTAGGAAACCCAGGGGACCTCCAAGTGGGCATCCCCGGCCGATCCAGGACATGAGGGGTGAGGCAGTCCCGCAGGTAAGTGAGACCCAGGCTGTATAGGGCTTTAAAGGTAATATCCAACACCTTGAATCTAACCCGGAAGACTATAGGCAGTCAGTGCAGCGATCGGAGCACTAGGATGTGCTCCCGGCAACCTGTCCCCATAAGGAGGTGAGCTGCCCCCACATAGAGCGCGTTGCAGTAGTTTAGTCTTGAGGTGATAAATGCATGGATGATGGTGGCAAGATTGGAGCCCAAGATGTACGGTCGGAGGCATGGAACCAGATGTAATTTACCAAATGCATTCCTCGTCACAGCTGCCACCTCATTGTCTAGGCGGAGTCGCGAGTCGAGGAGAACTCCGAGGCTCCGAACCTGAGGGACCAAGGAGGGATGCACCCCATCAATGATGGGGGCCTCCACTCCCTTGCCCCTACCCACCAATATCACCTCCATCTTGTTGGGATTCAGCTTCAGTCAGCTCGTCCTTATCCAATGCCCCACCACAGCCAGGCACCGAGCAAACACCGAGACTGCCGGGCCTGGGTCGGATGAAAAAGAGAGGTAAATCCGGGTTAGATTCAAGGTGTTGTTGCTAAATCCTGTCGCTTCTCCCTCCATAACATTGCTAAGATTCGCCCTTTTCTCTCTGTCTCATCTGCCAAAACTCTTGTTCATGCTCTGGTCATCTCTCACCTCGATTACTGTAACCTCCTTCTTTCTGGCCTTCCCCGGTCTCACCTTTCTCCCCTCATCTCTGTCCAAAACTCTGCTGCCAGGGTCATCTACCTCGCCCGTCGCTTCAACCATGTGCAGCCCCTCCTCTCTTCGCTTCACTGGCTTCCCCTTCCTGAACGAATCCTGCACAAGCTCCTAGTCCTCACCTATAAAGCTCTTCACAACCTCGCTCCCCCCAACTCTCTGCACTTATCGCCCTCCATACTCCAGCCCGTGCACTTCGCTCCTCCTCTGTCCCTTCTCTCACCCTTCCACTCCTTCCCTGCTCCCCTAAGCACCTTCATCCCGTCTCACTTGCTGCCCCCCATGCCTGGAACTTCCTCCCTGTCCACCTCCGCCTTGCCCCCTCCCTTCATACCTTCAAATCTCTCCTTAAAACTCACCTCTTTCGCTCTGCTCTGTCTGACTCTTTATCCTGCTGAGCCACTATTTCCTATACCTACGATCGGTTTACCCTTATCCTTGCAACATGGACCTGCCTGCTGTCATTCTCATCGTAACCAAGTCAAGTACGTGCACCTGAGATCTCGCATCTTCATGAATGTTAGACCCTTGTCTCTCCCTCTGTTCCCCTTCCTATGTCTCTCCCCCAGCTCCTGTCTCTCAGACTGTAAGCCCTAGGGGCAGGGACCGTGTCTATTTTATTACTTTGTAAAGTGCCATGTACACTGCTGGCGCTATATAAATGATTGTTAATAATAAATAATAATAATAATAACTGCAAATCAGGCTCCAGCCAGGCTCAACCTCCCCCTGCAAAGGTTGTGGTGCTGCCCTGGCTCCCAGTGGGGACCCCTGGAGTGGCAGCAACCCTATCAGGAAGGAAGTTTTAAGAGTTGGCAGGGTTAGCATTCCACCCCTGCCCACTCTGAAAACTTCCTTCTTGGCGGGGCTCTTGCCCACTCTGAATATCTTCTGATGGTGCTCAGGTCTCTTCCAAAGCCCCCCTGGAGTCCAGGGCTTGGGGTCAATTGACCCCCCATGCTCCATGGTAGTTATGCCACTGATAAGACGTACCATAGAGGGTGCGACGAATGGTCCATCTAGCCCAGCATCCTGTCTGTGACAGTGGCAGCTTTGGCTGCTTTAGAGAAGTGCACAACAGAACATCATAATAGAGTGATCCATTTCCTGCTATTCACTCCCAGCCCTTGATCATGTTCACATTCCCTGCAGCTACTTGGTTATAGGGGGAAGTCAGTGGCTTGTCCCAACTCCGGGGGAGTGGGGAGCCTCTAGGACTGAACATGGCTATTTCTGAGAGCTCAAGGACATACCATGCATGTTGCTGCGTCTTCATCTCTCTCCCACATGGATTCCTTGGAATGGTAGAGTGTGCTGTACTTGGTCATCTTTAAATACCTGAGGGCTGGTTCTGAGGGTCTGGATTCTGCCACTCTGCACGAGTTCACATCAAATCACATCTTCACTTTGAGGCTTTGGTTTCATTTGATATTTGTTTTGCAGATGTTGTGAAGCAGTATAAGTAATGATGTAGCTCAGAAGCTGCACTACCGCTGTAGCTCACTAGAGGGTATTTCTTTCCCTTGGTGGAGATAAAATGCTCTGTACTGCTGATATTATAGGGCCCAGAAGCCTCGCTTTTTCCTAAGTTAGCCTGCCCTGCTGCTAATTGTACAGTACGAGCTGAACTGGAATGTCGCTGCCCCTGCTCAGTTCAGAGGGGTAGAGAGCAGCTCACTGTGGGTGTTTTGGGGTGGCTTATCCTGTTTTAGGGCAACCAGCAGCTGCAGAGAGGCACTTTCCCAGCAGATGACCGGGGACTGGGCCACTGGCTGTGTGTGAGGTTTCTTCTGGTGCAGAAAGGAATAAAAAAGAAAGGGGACTATGTTTTCTCTGTTCAGAGAGGCCCTGGTTGTTTTGAGATGTTCAACAGCCTGAGTGGGCACAAGAGCCCTTGGTCACTGGAACTCCTGGTCTTGCCAAAATGGAAGAACAAAGTAGTGTCAAAATGTCTTGTTGGGGGAGTGGGAGGTTGTTTTTCCTTCCCTACTTTTGCCCCTTTGCAAGCTACAGATTCTGAAAAAGACTGCATGTATTACTCTCCGTGCCCAGGAAACCCTGCTGCCTCCCTCAATCTCCTCTGTTCAGTCCAAGCCCAGAACAGGCCAAATTGTGCTGAGTCCCAGCCTGGGAATGAGCCTGCTGTGCTGAGGGGGAGGAACAAGAGAAATGGATTTAGGCCTTGCTTTAGAGATGTGTCAATACACATAGACACCACTAGAGGACACTTCTATCCTCCTATGATTCTGTTTTCCTTGGCAAGTGACGGGGCCTTCCAGCATAAAATTCAGGATCAGATCAGTTCAAAGATACTATAGGGCGACCCATGTGGTGGTGTCACTAGCCACTACTTCATGGGGCTTGTGCCTAGGATGTTTGGGCAGAGCCATGGACCATTCCGATGGAACTTGCCCTGGCTGTTGCTGCTGCTGCTCTGATCAGGGCACCACAGGGGAACAGAGGCAAGGATGGAGCCTCTAGTCCAGGCCAGAGTGCAGGGCTTTAGAAGCTATGGGGTGGGACTGACCCACCTGACCCGCCCCTAGGTCCAAGCCACACATTAGTTGGAAGGGACTTTAAGGCTCATCTAGTCCCATCTCCACTAGATGCTCAGTGACACCCCTGTTGCCAGGCTCGGCTGTACCACTGTTGCCTGTTTATAAGCAAAGGACACATCCCAGCAGTTTTCTACCAAGGGCAGACATCCATTGCCCTGAACAGGGTTGTTTCTTCTGTTTAAGATCCAATTCCCTTCTCCTTTCCTGTTCCTGAGGTATGTTGTTCTAGAACCACACCCTCTCTGCCATCTCTCTCGTCCTGCTGCCCAGAGGGAGGCAGGTGTGGGGTTTTTGCTGCTTTTTGATGAGATGTCATGTATGATTCCTGATGGTTGAGGAAATCTGAGCTCTCTCTCTTGCTCCCTCTCATATTTGACATCTTGGAATAGAAAACTGCTCTGTCTTGGTCTCTTCTCTCTCTCAGTCTACACCGTCGCTTCTCTGTGTCACATGTCTCCCAATTTCCATCTTTCTGTGGCCACTGAGTCTGTGTCTGTCGGGGCTTGTTGGGTTTGAGGCCAGGTCCTGGGGATTTCAAGGCAGTTACTGGAACCTTAGCACCACTGCAGAGATACCATGTTGGCAATCCCCGGGAATACTGGAGACCTACTCTCCTGTTTCTGGCAACACATCCCAGCCTCCCATTTAAGGTTGCGACTGCTCTTGCAGGGCGTTTTCAGATGGACAATCTAGCCTGGATTATTTATTTCTTTAATAATTTCTAGCCCGCTCCCTCCAGCCTTATGGTTGCTCGGGACAGTTCACAAAACATTTAAAAACAATACATTAAAAATACAAAAAAGGGGTTACTAAAACAGCAAAAGGAGGTAAAACCACTGGCAAAAAATCCACCCTCATTCCCCCCCTTCCCCAAAGGCCCGGACAAACAGCCAGGTCTTACAGGGCCGACGAAAGGCCGACAGACTGGGAGCAAGGCGAGCTCTCTGGGAGGGAGTTCCACAGCCGTGGTGTGACCACTGAGAACGCCCTCTCCATCGTGGCCCCCCGGTTCACCCGGGGGACCTCCAGGAAGGCGCCTCCGGTAGACCGCAGAGAACGCCCCACAGCCCGGGGATTAGTTAAAATAAACTCAGCTGCTTATTAGTCAGTGCTTACAGCGCGGTACCTGTTTAGATGGATATTCTAGTCCGGGATATTAAGTCTGGGATAGCCATGTGAACAGAACATTGCTGTTAGCACGGTGCTTGGAGTCTCTGGGTTGAATTTCAATTCCATGGTGCTTTTCATCTGTGCTCAGCACACTGATTTCTGGGATTGAAGAAAATCTGTTTTTCTTTTTCTTATTTCTGAATTGAAGAAAATGGAAACTCATCTCTTAGGGTATTTAAACTTGGCGCTCCACAATGCATTGCTTAAGGATGATGGAGGTATTATTATTATTTATTATTATTAAACATTTATAAAGCGCCAGTAACAACCTGGCGCTGTACAGAACATATAATCAGCTGCGGTCCCTACCTGTGGCTTACAATCTAAAAGACAAGGAGGGGGAGACAAGGAGAGGGGACAGCGGGAGAGACATGGGAGAAGACAAACAAACATTCAGGCGGATGCGAAGTCTCAG
>QEPC01004304.1:2729442-2741279 GCA_003113815.1 Sphenodon punctatus | reverse complement strand
AGTGGTAGAAACACTGATCAAGTTCAAATAGGGATATGACCTTCTCCCTGGTATCCGCCCGGGTCCCCTCAACCCACTTCCTCAGGACTTCTTTTAGCTGGGCAGCAAACCCTGCTAGAGATTCCTCTGGCTGGAGGGACAGAGAGTGAAACCGCTTTCTGAAGTAATCAGGTCCCAGCCTAAAGCATCTGTGCACTGCCTCCCTAAAGGCAGCATAATTGCTGGCTTGCTCTGAAGACAAACTGTCCAGGACCTCAGCTATCGCCCCCCAACCCAGTCATATAACGCATGTACTCAGCCTCAGGTACGTTCCACTGAGTCACCTGCCTGTCAAAGACATGAACACTTTTGGGTTGCCCACCTCCTAAAGGGGGTGAAGTCCTTGGGTGTCAACTTGTGGGGTGCAGATAGCTTCCTCTGGAGCACGTCAGCTTTGTGCTTGCGCTGAGCTTCCTGGGCCTTCTCCTGGGCTTCTCGCTGCTCCCTCTCATGCTGGCATTGGGCCTCCTGGGCTTCTCGCTGCTCCCTCTCATGCTGGCATTGGGCCTCCTGGGCTTCTAGTTTTTAAAATTCCAAATGCATTCGCATCCTCTCCAACTCAGATAAGGTAGGATTCTCTCCTGGCTGGTCGGTTGCAGGTGAAGTGCCATGAGAGAGGCTCTGCTCTGCCTTGTCATTCTGACCCGGCAGAGACATTTCAAAGTCCCTTATCTGCTGCTTTAACTGCTCCTTGGTTCTCTTCTCTGTTGGGAGGTTTCTATTCCGAGCTTCTCTTATGAGGTCTACTTTGGGTAGTTTGTTGAACCTCTTGGGCAACCCCTGCGGGGTACCTCCCCAGGTTCTGGAACTCATGCAATTCCATGCCTTGTCACTGTTTAACTAAGCCCTGTCCAGCTGACCCAAAGCCAGATTGGGTTGACCTGATTACTCAAAGCTCAATTGAAAGCCACCTTTTCCTTTAAAAGTTCAACCAAAACTTGCCAGAGGGTTTCCTCTCCCCTCCTGACCACTAAAAGGTCTGGGAACAAAGTGTGCGTGGCTGCTAGGACGTATCCCACTGCTGCCACCACTTGTGGCGGAATGGGTCCAGTAAGGGGATGTGTGCTCTACTTCTAGCCCCCTCTCTCACTGTGTGCCCATCACCATAACACCCGGGTTTTGTTGCCACCACCAGAGCTACGCGCTTCCGGGATTACGGGCTGCTCTGGAAGCCCAAACCCTGCTCCTTATTAGAGATTGCTTTCCCAGCGTAAGCCGAACTTGGGAAGCATTTTGGGTCGCAACACACATACACACGGCACTCTTGATTAGAGAAAACAAGGTTTATAGTTTTTACTAACTAAGTTAACCAAATTACAAGGATACAAAAAGGTAGGAAAAAGGCATTGAACTCATGAGCAACCACAGGCAACTACAAGTGGGTATGGTGACCCGTTTAGAGCGCGTCTAAGCCTAAACAGTCCCTAACCCTGCTTCTCTGCATAGATGGAATTACTCACAGTGTTTTTTTCCGCATAGTAAGCGGTGTCTTAGCTAAGATGTCTTAGCTCTGCAGGGTTTGTTCTTTCCCAGCTGGATGGAGAAAGCTGGGGGGGTTACAAGTTAGTCCATCATAGCTACCGGCTGGCCATGAGGTCTCTCTTCATGGAAAATTACAAGCCTCCTTTTAAAGGGCAACACTAGCATCTCAGTTATTGGCTCCCAGCCACAGGTGACCCTGTTCAAGGTGGCCAATCAGTTAGGTTACCTGGACTAGGGTTCCTTCTATGGTAAGGTATGTAAGGTGTGGTCAGTCAGATGGACTGAGGGGAGCACACATCCTTATACGGCCTGGCCGAGTCTCTTGCCTTGGGTCGGGGGGTGGGGGTGGGTTACTTAAGGGGCCATCTAGCCAGGTGGGTTTCTGCACATCCTCCTTCTTCTGTTTGATTTAGCAGGACAAAAGCTTTTGACTCCAAAGGGGTCAAAAACATCAGCTGTTCCTATTGCCAAGTGAAAGTGGCGGCGCTTGATGATTTCAGTAACTGAATAGTCCCATTGAACCCGATCCCTATTTACCTTACGTAGTGTAAATCGGGAGTAACTCCATTTGAGTCAGTAGGGTACAGTGGCATAAATGGGAGATCATTCTCTCTCATTCCCTATTCCCAGGGACCTGTGTTGACCGTGTTTTCCCCATTGCAATCCCTGCCTATTCCTCCTCCAGCTCCATGGATATTTGTGGCACTTGGCTCCCTGTTCTACAGAGCATACAGACCAAGAGACTACTCTGGCAGGGAGCAGATTCCAGTGTCTAGGCCCCGGACAAGGGCCTTCACCACAGTGGCTGAATCTTGCAAAGTTACAGCTCCTGTACTGGGAGAAGGAGGTGACTCAGACTAGGGGCGCAGTCAGACGTGCGTTTAAATCACACAGAAGCCTCAGCAGCATAGTGCGATTTAAAGAACCCCGCACTTCCGGGTTAGTGTGAATGCGGTGAGCGCGCACATTTCCACTTAGCCCGAATGTTTGGAGTGCGGTTTGAAAAGCTGCAGCTTTTCAAACCGCACTCCAAACATTCGGGCTAGGTGGAAATGTGCGTGCTCACCGCATTCACACTAACCCGGAAGTGCGGGGTTCTTTAAATCGCACTATGCCGCCGAGGCAGCTGTGCGATTTAAACACACGTGTGAATCCCCTCTAAGATAAAGCAATCTGCAGAAACATCTGGGTTATTCACTTTGGGCCAGATTCTGATCTCTCATGCCAGTAAATCTAGAGTAACTGCATCCATCTCAGTGCAGATGCTATGTATTTACTCCAGCATCACTAGTGACTGTCTTGGAGTAGGCAGGCGTTGGTCAGTACTCACTCCCAACGTTTGGCCCAGCCTATCCAGACTGTTTCCCAAGGCCTTGCAGATAAGGGGAAATGCCTCAAACCTTGGAAAAAAGGCCAGGATGCTCCACACCCACAATAAGGCTCAGTCGTAGCCAAGGGGAATGTGAGCCGAGGCCTCCCCAGGATATGACATGAGGAGGCAGGGCAAGATTTTAATTTGAACAGAAGAGACAGGATTTGGAGCAGAGAGTTAGACACTGAACAGTGAATCTGAGATCCCAGAGGGAGGGTAGAGGATGAAAGGAATGGACAAAGGACATAGCACCCACAGACAACTGGAGGGATGGCGTTGTCAGGGCTACATGTCTCCTTGGATCCAAGTCATGGCAAGACTGGTGCCATCAAGGCAGGACACTGCAGGAGCAGGAGCAGGAGGCAGAGCAGGGCTGTCACGAAAGAAGGGAGAGCCCAGGGCAGAGGCAAGAGAAGTGCTCAACCTGCAGGCAGGTGATTATGAGTACCCTGTGGAAAGGAGTAACCTAACCCTGAGGAGCACGGGCACTGCAGAGACAAAGAAGGCAGCTGAAAACCTATCCCTCTCTCTTGTATCTCCTGCTGCAGGTTCTGGGGGCTGGCTCCTCCTCCTCAGAACCCTGCAGCTGTCGAGAGAGAATGGGGAGAGCCTGGGCGGGCTGGCCACCCACAGGGGCTAGCCAGGACTTGCTGTCTGGGCTCTGCATAACGAGCGAGTGAGCAGGGAGTCAGGAAGCCATGTACGTCAGACAGAGCGCGTGTTGTTCCCGGCCAGTAGAGACCCTTCAGGGGCGCTAATTGTGGAGCAACAGCAGGAACAGGTAATCATCCCTGATCCCTGTCCCAGGGCAGACTCTCTGGTGCTGCTAGGGGGGCGGCCTAGATAGGGGTGCTTAAGACAAGTTCTGAGACCAGTGATTGGCATAGTCATCTGACAGATGGTGTAAGCCCCTAGCACAGATACTTTTTGGCAGGGCAGACCCTGCTAGAGCTGTTGTGTGATGTGGGTGCCAGGAGAGCACAGCAGAGGGCTCACAGAATCTCACCCTTGCTCAGCTGGCAGCCCAGCAGTACTGGGAACTCGCTCTCTACTGTGAGACAGAGATTCATGCTGCTTATCCCCAAATCAGAAAGCCTGCCTTGGCACCTACAGCCAATGCAATGCCCTTCGCAGCCCAGTGTGGCCAGCTCCAGGCTCTGCTCATTTGCTCTGGGTTATTTGATGCCATCCCAGACGTGCCTGGCAATACAGTGCAGGCTGAGACCCAGCAGTGACCAGCCATGCTGTCTAGGTTGGGGGGCTACTGACCTCTTGGCATTGAGACTTGGAAGTGAGATGGGACTGCAGTGCCCAAGAACTGTTGGACTGAATTTGATGGCAAGAGGGGGTTTGGTGCTCTCAAGGAAGACAGCGAAGAGCTGTGCAAAAACTCATCGCTGGATAGGAGGGCATGAGCCTGATCCCTCTGTCTAAGGAGTAGGCCTTGTCAGAAGCAGGAGGGATAGCGATGTCTGGAGAGGGGAGGCAGTAAATAAAGGATGTTTTTAGGCAAGCGTCTCCCTACCCATCATGCGTGTTGCAGGCAAGGCTGCATAGAGCACCAATTTAGCCCTGCAACACACATAATGGGTGGGGAAGCGCTTGTCTAAAAACACCCAAAGGCTCTGCTGAAGGGAGACGCCTGCCCTGCGGGAACTGTGGCAAAGACTAGAAGCGCTGCCTAGAGCACCTCACAGGCAAGCCCAGCTCAGCAGGGATGAAAGTGTGGGAGGCTGCCCAGTCTGAGGTGGGTGGGTGTTCTCAATGTCCACCGGACAATTGCCTGTTTGAAGGGGGAGGGGAAGAGTCCTCCCGTGAGTGGAGAGTTAGCTGTTCCAGTCAGGAGTGGCAGCAGCTGCATGCAACTGTCGATCACCCTAAGAAGGGTCCAGGCTGCATTCCCATGTCTGTGGTTATGTGCATCACCTGCCACCACTTTTCACCAGTACAAAGCTCCCTCACGCAGTGTAACTGGCCCTGAAGCACAGGCCTTTCTTTCCCTCCTGTTGGAAAGAAGTGCTGGTGTGAGCTGGGGAATTGTGAAACTCCTGCTCCCAGGAGACTGGGCTCACCCCTAGGGAGCATGGGGCTGGTCTCAGGTTACAGGGACCTTTGAAGTCCCCCCAGTTCTTTCTTCCCCCACTGGGTTTGCAGGCTCAGGTTTGGAGATGAAAAGGATACAACCACCAGCTCTCCTGCTGTGGCCTGTTCAGCAGCGGCAGCTCTGCGGCTGCCCATTGCACGTACCCCCTGCTTGGCCTCCCAAGGGCATACCTCACTGCAAGTTACACTCAACTAGTGCAGGTTTTGCAGCCTCTTGGGCCACGAATTGAGCAATTGCCCTTTCTACAGCCCAGTGAGGAGGAGATGAGGCTGGGCTGAATGCTCCTGGCACAAGCCACTGCCAGTGGAGGCAGGGCAGGGATGGGACCTGCACATGGACTGAGCACATAGGCAGAGTTTTACTTTTGTATTTGGAAAGGGCTGTGCCTCATGAAGTGAGGCTAAAAAATCAGGAGTGAGGTCTAGGAGTCCTGATGGCCTCAGCAATCTTGGTACTACCTTCTCTGCTGGTGGAGAAGATGAGCCCTGTGATCGTGCAAGCACACAAGCACCTGTTTAAAATCAGTGGCTCTCCCTGTGATTGCTCCATTATTGCCTATCTTTTCCCCTTTGCACAGGAACAAATTCTGACAGCAAGTGAGGGCAGTGTCAGGACAGTGGCTTCCACTTTGTTGCTGAGCATGCTCAGGTCCCTTGTCGCTGCCAGCACCCTGGGGTTGATGCTGCTGAAGGTTGCTCTGGCTCCAGTGTGTGGGGACTTCTCCAGAAGTTACGGCTGTGCAGTGCTGGGGCTTTAGTAAGCAAGTATTCACTGAGGCACACTGGGTGAGTCGCTCCTCCCAGACGTAAGGAAATGCCACCTCTAATTGTATGGATGGTTTCGAGCTGCCTGGAAACTGGCCCAACCTGTTCTGTGTGCTTGCTGTTCCGCATGGCACAGGCCTGGCAAAGCTGGTGATGGAGAGGCGGGGAAAAGCAATGAACATGTTGCCTCGTCTCCACTGACTCAGGAGCGGGGCTGAACTCAGTTTGCCCTTCTCAGCACTCTCAGCCCCCCACCTTCACTCTGCGCCGCTGTTCTGCTAGCCCTGTTGCTGACACTGAGATATAGTCAAACCCAGCCCAGATTCCATGGAGATGGGCCTGGCAGAGCTAGAGAGAAAGCAGCAGGGAGCTTGACTTGCCCCCCCCCCCCCTGCCTTCCTGTACCCAGCAGCCTGTGCTGCTGCTAGGAGACAGCAAGGCACCTCATACTGCATCAACTGCCCTTGCCGCTGTCAGAATCTCCCTGCTTATCAGGCCTCCACCCACTGCTACCCTTTCCCCTACTTTCTGTGGGTTGCCCCTAAGTAAGATGCTCACCCGGTACCCACCTCTTCTCTGACAAAGGCCTGCAGCCAGCTCAGAGGAGGCACGGCCAATAGAGACTGCAGGGTCCCAACCCCCACCGGTGCCGCCTGCAGCCCATCTCGGCCTGCCAGCTCTGCTTTCAATTACTCATGGGCTCCACCACATCTCCTCCCACCATGCCCCTCTCCCTACAGCGGCTTTCACTGCCTCTTGGAAAATGTGATGACTCGGCAGCCCCTGTTTCCAGGCCCTGTTCCAGCCGCTGGGTGGAGGAACCTACTGAGGTTTATTTTGAGGCTAGCTCAGCTGGAGGTTTCTGTGTTGGAGGCAGTGAAGGGGGACTCAGGCTTCCACGGACTCTCCAGTCCTGATGCTTTTGTGCTGCTGTGTATCCCCAGGGCTCATGGGACGACCCTGCCCAACACCTATCATAATGAGGGGAAGTTCAAGGGTCCACAGCACTAGGGTCCATCTCTGGGTTAGTGACTGAGCCAGTGCTCCTGACAGGGTTAACATGATCCCCTTGATTTGGGGACAGCCCAGGTCCCCCTTCTAGCTCCCAGTGTAGAGCCTTCCAAGCCAGGATTTGGTCCTGCCTGTTGCTGAGATGCTGAGTTTGGGATAAGGCCACAAGATATCCACAGCTCCCATGAACCTCCTGTCCAACAGTCAGTCCTATTATGGTTGCTTGAGGCCTCATAACACAGGTTTTGCAGCTTGGGGCTAGCTGAGTGTTCCCCTGGCCCTACTGCCATGAGTGAATGAGCTCTGTCCCTCTTCAACAGGGATACAGAGGGAACTCCCTGCTGTAGGACTCCTAACCCACCATGTACAGCATCAGTCCTCATGGTAGTTTTGGTGCTGCTGTAACCCCAACAAGGAGAGTGCAGCCTTTCGCCCGTCTCATGACTCGGCCACAGATGAGGTTTATGAGTCTACTGCTGATTCCAGCTGGAAGAGTCCATCCTTTAGCCAACGTGTTGGAGGCTTCTATTGTGCAGCATCTCAGGCAGTTGGTCCAAGCCCTGTTCTTGGCCTGGCTGGTTGGGGTCAATTGCACCCCCACAAAGATTGCTTCCATCTGCCAGTAGCCAGGATGTCTGCCAATGTGCTCAGTGCAAAATCCAGGGGAGCCCCGTATCCAGACTCCTGAGGGTGCCTCCCAGTGTAGGATCACAGACATTCTGCAGTGGGGCCAGATTTTCAGACGAGGTGGCTGCTGAGCCCCTGGGCCTGAGCTCTTATGGGGAATCGACCCCTTGTGTGCATGCACTGCATACTGCCCAAGCTGTTTCTGGGCTGGTGGGGTTGACAGCTCTCCTTTAACCTGTTCTCAGATTAAATCTGGCTGCTGAGATTTCTCCCCAGCTGTCCCTGTAAGTAAGCACTGGGTCTAGCTGAGCTGCTGCCATTGGTAGTATGGGTGTTTTCATACATGATGGTGCTGAGCACCACCATGCCTTAATCCTGCCCAGAGTAGGGTGCTCATTCCAGGCAGGATTTGGCCCCGCAGCTGAACAAATGTGATGGCAGCCAGGCCGGGGAGTGGATGGGGAGAGGGCAGGGTGACATGCATTTAAAGTCAGTGGATCCCCTTGTGTTCTTTCCCTGTGATTGCTCCATTGTCTATCTTTCCCCTTTTGCTCAGGAAGAGATTCTGACAGCAAGCGAGGGCAGTGTCAGGACAGTGGCGTCTGCACGGCCCCGCCCCTGCGCTGCTCAGAGCAGCCTGCCCCTCTCCCTGACGGGCAGCCACGACAGTCTATGAGGCTGCAACGGCTGCCTGGAAGCGCCGTCGACCTGGACTGGAGTAAGTGTGAGCAAGCCATCAAACGTGATGGCCCGCTTTACCCTGGTCCGGTGTCTGTTTCATGGGCCATGGCAGCACTTAGCCTGGGCTGTTCCTCAGGGATGGTCCCGAGGAACAGCCTGGGTTAAGCACTGCCACAGCCCATGCCAACATCTGGCAGTCCCTTTTAAATGTGATGTTGGGCACAGATTAATCAGTGTTAAAGTGGATTAATCCGTGCCCAACGTCATGTCGGAAACCCCTATGTTTGTCTTTTTCCTACCAGCACACGTGTGTCTCCTCCCACATGCACATCCTCTTGGCTGTACCTACCCACGGGTGCTTTGGATTTCCATAGCTTTACATAGCACTTTCCTTTGTTATCTATGAGCTACACCTGCCTGCTGTGATGGAGATGGAACTTTGTTAACTAGCTTGTCACATGACCTGAGTCAGCATTTATAGCAATTCCCTGTCTTATAACAAGTTCCATCACTGGTCACTGTCACTGTTCTGTCCTCTGGCTCTATCCCTTTGTTCCCAGGCAAGGAGCCTGCCAGATCGGGCATGGCTGACATTCTTTATTGTTGGACTACTGGCATAGGGAGTTTTCACACAGAGAAACTAGTCGACTAGTTTTTATCAAATCCGGTGTTTATTAGTCCGCATTAACAGAGTGGTACCTTTTAGACGGACAATCTAGTCCAGACTAATTTCTAGTTTGGACTAGCTGTGTGAACAGAACACTGCAGTTAGTATGGTTCTTAGGCCACTTTTACACGCGGCGCTTAGAAGCGTCTCTGGAGCCCCGTATTAAAGAGGAAAGCCGCACAGGAGTGTTTACACGCTCCCCGTGCTAGCAGAAGTGATGTGCCACTCATTCTCTTCAGCAGCAGCGTCTGCAGACGTGGACCACTTTTAGACGAGCACGCAGTGCGCTCGCACGTGGTTTCCAAAATCCCGCAAGATGGGATCAGACGAGACGCTGCCGCGAGTCACGCACACGGGACGGGGAAGCGCATTCTTTTCAAGCCGCGAATGACCTACCTCGATCAGACTCCCGGTCAGTTCGCGGCTTGAAAAGAATACGCTTCTCCGTCCCGTGCGCGTGACTCATGACAGCGTCTCGTCTGATCCCGTCTCGCGGAATTTTGGAAACCACGCGCGAGCACACCGCGCATTTGTTTAAAAGCGGCTGCGGGGCTTTCAAGAGGCCATGTTCTGTAGACCTGAAAATTGAGGTCTACAGATCGTGCCTCTTGAAATCCCAGCGTCTGCAGCCGCTGAAGAGAACGGGCAGCACGTCACTTCCAGTAGCACAGGGAGCGTGTAAACACTCCCCGTGCGGCTTTCCTCTTCGATACGGGGCTCCAGAGGCACTTCTAAGCGCCTCGTGTAAAAGTGGCCTTAGAGTCTCTGTGACTGTATTTAAATCACGTGCTGCTTTTCGGCCATTGGGATGTTTTCTGTCACTGAAACGTGACTTCATGTGATTCTACAAACCATAGAGGCATAAAATGCCTCGAGCGACTGTCAAGTCTTGCCGTTGGACTCTGTGGCAATAAGTACTGGATAGTCAACTAGTCCGGACTAATAAGCACTAGTAATTCAGACGGATATTAGTCCGGACTACTTTCAGAACGGTTCTTATAAAACCCAGCGATTGGGGTTTTATAACAACCGTACTTATTTCTTAGTCCAGACTAATAAGAACCGTTGGCAGCATTCAGATGGACAAACTGGTCCGGACTACATTCAGTTAGTCCAAACTAACTGTCCATACAAAAACGTCCATAGTTGGGGAATCTCAGGCCTGGGGCTAGTCTTTAGTTGGCCCCTTTCCAGTTCCCAGATCTGGCCCCTGCTTGGCCCCTTTCTGCTTGGCCCCTTTCCAGTTCCCAGTTCCCTGGATCCAGTTCCTACCCCCAAGCACTGAAAGACTGAGCTCAGTGTAAGGGATCAGAGATAGGGCATGCGCTTAAGGATAGGGGACAGATCTGTAGCACAGATTCATGAACTGGACCCTCTTCTTCCTTTAAGCTCCTCTGCCCCCAACTTCTGTGCGTGCAGCTCTTGGAGCCTGTGCTCATTTTCAAAGTGGCCCCTGAGAGGGAAAAGTTTCCCCATCCCTGACTTAATGGAGACCTTGCCACTCCCTATCTTGTCTCCTCAGTAGACCTTGATATGAATGGGACTTGAACCATTTCACGTGCTCTGAAAATCTCTGGGCTCTATTGAAATCAAACCCACGTACCTGATTGATCAGCTTCCATTGTGACAGTGGGTGCTTGTAGGCAGACAGGCTGGCTGCCCCGGTACTGGATGCATCAGCCTGCTTCATCCCTGGGCTGGCCTGTCCATCTAAAGGCATTGTGCCAGATGTGGAAGTGGAGCAGGCAGCCAGTCCCGGAGCACCGCCTGCAGAGCCGGCCGGCCAAACCCAGGACACTGGTCCAAAGCAGATGCTGTCCATCCCCTCAGCAGACCCACACTGCAACTCTGCTTTCAGCTGGCTGTTGCCCCGGGCAATACCATAGAGTTGCAGGTGCCAGCCTAGAGTTTTGGGTGATCCACCTGCAACTCTATGGTGTGAGGGTGGGCGCCACGCAGACAGACAGTGGGACGAGACACCTGCCAGGTCTGTCTAAAATGGACTCAGGTGGGCTGCAAACAGGCATACACGGGAGTGCACCCCCACAGCAGCTTCAGGGGAGGCAGCCTCCACGCTTCTGTGTGTTTACTCCCAGTGGAACCTACCTACCAATGGAACATGCTACAGGAAAGAGAGACAGTGCTTGCTTAAGGCCTATGGATAATTTTTGTGTGATTATGACAGCCTTATTGCTTGAGCACAGTTATGACCCTTTTCTCCCAGATCATTTTATCCATGTCAGGGAATGCGCAATCTCTCACATTGTCCCATGGGGTCACTTTCCCCTTTCACTCTGTTATAACGTGGACTGGACACTGACAGTATTTGTAGCAGGAATCATACTTTCTCTAATGTTTGTGTTTAACAACAAATCTGTACATTTTATAAATAGTAAATCCCTTAAATTTCCATGTATAATATGTAAAATCATAGCACCATAGCAATTCAATGGCACAAATAAATGCATGTTGAAAGCCTAGGAATACAATGCTGGTAAAATAATCAAGGTTGAAGTAATAATATAAAAGAATCTTGATAAGAGAGAATTGATCAGCTCAGTCAGAAGTAACTAACCGGTCTTTGAGCGGTCAAACTGGTTTGGCAGATGAGTGATGCGCCATCAAGAAAGGAATACCTGGTAAGGGATGGAAGAACATCTCTGAGAGGAAGAGGGAGTCTGGCAAAACAACAATTTGGCAGTGGCTCCAGAGCCAATAACTGCAGTTGATAAGGAATAATAGGGATGGGCGAACGCGGTTCGGAGTTTGGCCCGAACTCGGCCTGTTCGGACGACCGAACACGAACACGAACGTGAACATACCGAACAAACCAAACGGCGAAATGGCAGAACATTTTGGTCAGTTCGGATTGCGTTCAGGTGAGTTCGGGTGGCAAAAAAAGGTTCACTGGAAGGTCAAACATGACAGGGAGGTGTAGTCAGTCACTGAGGAGCAGACTTCCAGGCACCAGGGGTGGAGAGGCTTGCAAGAAACGAAACTAATTATCTGCCTCCCCCCTTCCCAACACCTTCTGAGCTAGTCACTGTTCCTGAACAGCAGGCGTTGAGTAGGATTTTTAGATTGCTTTAA
>QEPC01004304.1:2706719-2725306 GCA_003113815.1 Sphenodon punctatus | reverse complement strand
GACCCTTCTCCCTCGCTGCCCCCCATGCCTGGAACTCCCTCCCTACCCACATCCGCCTTGCCCCCTCCCTCCGCTCCTTCAAATCCCTCCTCAAGACCCACTTTTTCCTCGCCGCCTTTCCCAATGCCTGCTAGTCGTTCCCCATATACTTACTGTCTGCCCTCCTCTGCAGACTGCTGCAACCAACCTGATTGTAACCAAGCCAAGCATCCGCACCTGAGACTTCGCATCCGCTTGAATGTTTGTTTGTCTTCTCCCCTGTCTCCCCCTCCTTGTCTTTTGATTGTAAGCCACAGGCAGGGACCGCGTCTAGTCCTATGTTCTGTACAGCGCCAGGTACATGACCGGTGCTATATAAATGTTTATAATAATAATAATAATAATAATAATAATTGTGGTCAAAGCACAGAAATAGAAGTTCAGGTCCCTGGGGATCTGTTCCACTCCCTGTCACTGTTATTCTGTGCAAGGTGGCACTAGCTGCTACACATGTGCATCAACTTGTCCATCTGTACAATGAAAGGATGCTAAACTGCCGGGGGAGGGGGTAAGGGGGAAGCTGCTCTCAGCCGTATTCCTGCCTTATGATGCCCCCTGGAAGATGCTGGAGAATAGCGATATGCACAGGGGTGGTAAGGTTTCAGGCAGCAAGGCCAGCATGTGCTGGCAGGAGACTATGTGTGAGGGCAGAGATTTACTATGAGCAGGGTGAGGCAGGTCTGTGGTCTTGACCTCCACTCCTGCATTAGTGAAGGCATTTTGCACTGGCTGGAATTGTGCTGCTGTTGCTTCACTCCAGTAGAGTCCCACTCTCTGCTCTGCACTGAGGCGTGCCCGGGAGTGACACTGAGTACTGCTGGTGCCGTCTGAATTCCACCGGGGAGGAGGGGGCTGGGAAAAGCCGGTGGGGCTAAATCAGGCTGGCGGTGCTGCCTGCAGCCCGGGGGGAGCTCAGCCCCTCCCCCCGGAGCTCTTCAGCCCCCCTGTAGTAAGAGGGAAGCTGCTGGGTTAGGTAGATGTACTGCTGAAGGGATTCCTGGAATAAACGTATGTACATGATGGCCTATGCCCTACACATGGGTAGGGTGTCCATACCTCCCCTTTAAAAGAGGATGCTTATGAAAATTACATGGTGCAGGGCTGCATTGGTTTCAGTGCAGCCCTGCACCATGTATTTTTCATAAGCATCCTCTTTTAAAGGGGAGGTATGGCCACCCTACACATGAGTCAGCCAGTGTCCCTGATGGGTAGTAACCTACCCTGGCCTCCACACTCACCTTTGCATCCTCCTCTTGCTATTTCAGCCCTAAGTTTCCCACTCCCCAGATCTGCTCATACTTTTCCATGTGAACTGGCAGCCTCCTGCTATTCCAGTCCTTGGCTCTGCATCCCATAGCCCTGCCAATGCCCCTCAGCCCCAACATGCAGCTCCTCTTCTATCCCAGCCCTACCCTGGGCTTCCCTTCAGCCATACTGCCCATCAGTCCCAACCTGCAGGCCCCCTTAGCTGGACTCCTCTCCTCCACAACTCTTTTATTGCCCCTCGGTCCTGATCGATAGCCACCCAGTAGTCCACCCAAGGGCTCCTCGCCACATAGTATGCAGTTTCCAATAAAACCCAGAAAACCCAGCCCAGTTTGTTCCCTGCTTGTCTCTCTACTACTGCCGTCTTCGCCAATCCCTGGCCAGGCTATGCTGCAGTTTCCCTCTTTGCCTACTGGTCACATTTTTGAGTTATGCTGCTGTATGACACTGACTTGCTCCATTCTCAAACCCACTCAGTAAGATAAAGCCTAGCAGCATCAGGAGGCCTTGTGCAATGTGGTTGGGAGCTGGACAATGTTCAATTCCTAACCGCGCATGGGACACTGGCAGCAACCCTCGCTTGGAAGGGAAACATAAAGCTCAAGCTGAGTTGCGCTAGCTGCAACCACAGATGGCTGGAAAGCAGCCTTTCCAAACAGCCGCCAGCAAGCAGCCCTCCGCCCTCCTGCTCCAGCCAATGAAAAGAGTTTGCAGCCCCCATCCACCAAGAGCTCGATGCCTTCCTTCCCAGATCCTCATTCCCCTGAAGAAAAAGCCAAATGGAAGTGATGCCCAAACTGCATCCTGGGGATCCTTTTGCATTGTGGCCTGGGTTTCTTGTCTCAGGGCAAATCACTGCTTGCTGGGACCTGAGCAAAGGTGCTTGGAGTAGAGCTAGCCCTCTAAAACAGGTGCAGGGAGAATGCTGGGAGAGAAGGGGAACAGGAAATATCAGTACCGTTTCTGCTTGAGGAATATATTTGTGCCAGGTTTAATCATCACTGATTTTTTATTAACTGGAGGGGCAAAATATCATCCCAATAGAACCACAAAGGTGGGAAGAGGGGGGAAAGGAGTTATTTACTGAAAATTGTTCCATTTAACTGGTAAATCTGTGCTCATTTGCCACAGTGACCATTTTCCTACCTGCCTCTCTTGCTAGCTATTGCTAAACATGGGGCTGATAGGGATTCTTACATTCAGGGTGGAAAACTTGAGGCCCAGGGTCAAATGCAGCCCAGAGCTAGCTTTTATTTGGCCTCTTTCCAGTCCCTGGATCCAGTTTCCACTCCCAACACTGAAAAACAGCTTGGGAAAAGAAAGCAGAGATGAGGACATGCATGCACACAAGAACAGGGGGCAATCCATGGCACAGATCCATGACCTGGACCCTCCTCGTCCTGAGCGCATCTCCTAGGCACCCCAGCCCCAAACATCTATGCAGACCTTGGAGCTTGTAGTAATTCTCAAAGTGGCCCCTCAGAAGAAAAAAGTTCCCCACCCCTGGCCTGAGCCCTTTCAATATAAAGGATTCTTATGATCTTGAGTCTCTCTCATGAGTCATGTCTCCATTGTTTGCAGCAGGCTTTTGAAGTTTAACTATGGGAAAGGCCTCAGGCTAAAGGAGTGGCTTTAACCAGCTGGTAGCCTAGTGCATGCTAAGCGCAGTAAGGTAGCGTGTGCAAGAGAAAGTGTGTTTGTGTGTGCGCAAGAGACAGACAGACCGACAGGCTTGACAGGTGATGGATTGGGAACATGTGCGGGGGTTCCCCACATATTGTATTTTATTTTTTTAAAAATTATTGTTTTATTAATTGTTGTTTGCCACCCCGGGCTGCCCTGTGGGCAGGAGGGGCGGGATATAAATTATAAATAAATAAATAAATAAAATGTGCAAATCACCATATGTAGCACATTGGCTTGCATCAGCACACCATGTAGAAATAGTTCCAAACCTTCACAGTGCTATAAATATTGCTTTCCTAAACTGGCAAAGGGTGCCAGGCACTAACTGAAACCAAGCCCAACCAGGATATTTATGGCAGGTTGAGGTCGAGAATTTATCCCACAGATTGGAGCTAAAAAGCATCAGGAGTAGCGCTGAAGTGAATGAAGAGTAGAGCTGAAGTGATTTTTCAAAATCTGCATTTGACAAATTACAGGTATTTGAAGTTGCCTGAAGCTTGGACTTCTGGGTGGATTTGCAAAGTTCACATGGGAAATCACTCATAAGAACATAAGTGTCATACTGGACCAGACCAGTGAACCATCTAGCACAGCCTCCTGCCTCTGACAGTAGCTAACTAGTTGCTTCTATGACCTCTAAGAAGTGCACAAGAGGACATAATGGAGCGATCAATTCCTGTTTCTCCTTCTCACCCCCAGTCCCTGACAGCCAGAGGTCTCATCTCCTGACCAACTTGACGTATAGCCATTTATGGACCTATATGCTTAGGATTTGTCCAGTCCTTTTTTGAAACTAGTTTATGCTGTTGGCCTTCACAATGTCCTCTGGCAACAAGTTCAAGGTTAATCATACATTGAGTGAAAAAATGCATCTTTTTATTTTTGTTAAATCTGCTGCCACTTAATAACCATTAAGGGTCAGCTAGATCTAGTATTGAGGAGAGGTAGGTAAATAATAGCTCCCTATTTATTTATTCCACACCCTGGGTGATTTCAGACGTTACGCAGTTCGGAGTCACCACAGTGGATTCCCAGCAGTGGTGAACCATCCAACCACCCCCCGTGGTCAATAAAAGCTCCGAACAGACGTGATGGGAGCGGGACCACGGCAGGGAATCAGGCCACCAGATCACGGTCAGGGGCAGCGCAACAGACGTGACACCGATTCCCGGCCGTGGTCGAAACACCCAGAACGAGCCGGGGAGGGGCGGGACACAGACATGGCCGACTGAGGGCTAACGAAGCCAGAAGGGACAAAAGGGAACGCCCACACAAGGGAAACGGGGAGGGAGGGGGAAGAGGGAGAAGAGCCGCCGAGGTACCACACACAACAGGTACAGAGACAGCGAGGGCACAGTGGAACGCACAGCACAAACACACACCTGGGCACACACACACCCGCACGGGAAAGGAAGGGAAGGGGGGTGGGGAAGACACAGCGGGACGGACAACACACACGGCACATCAGGCACACGGGGGGACGAGGGACAGGGAAGAGCGGGGAAAACAGCACAAGGGCACAGCTGGACACAGCCAATGGCAAGCAGGACCCCCAGTACAGAGCGGTCTGCACGGGCACCCCCGCAGCAACACAGGCAGTCCTGGAATGGGGGGCCCCAGGAGGTCCGGCCAGAGGCACAGCAGGAGCACAGACGGAACAGGGCGCGGGCCAGGAACAGTCTAGGATGCACACTCAGACCCCAAGTGCCGGCGATGGGGCGATGGAGGGGAGGCAGGAGATCCGGAGCAGTGCAGCAGGTCCAAAGTCACACACCCCCGCCCCCCCCCGGGGGGGCGGTACGGGGGACCCAGAACCCCGAGGTCACATGGGCACCCATGGGGGGGCGGGGCGATGATGGGGGCGCAGGAGGAGGAGGACGGTCAGCAACACCCAGAGGTGCCGGGGGGGCCGGTCAGGGAGCCGGAGGCAGACAATGGAGAAGGCAGACATGGAGGCGAACATCGGTGCAGAGGCGAACAGGGGGGCCCCCAGAGGGGGTCCGGGGCCACAGGCAAGGGCAGCAACACCCCAGGAAGCAGCCAGCACAGCAGCACGGCCGGGACATCAAGGAGGGAGCAGGCAGCAGGCCACTGCAGCATGGAGGAGCCAGGTGCCCACACGGGGGCCAGGAACCGGGGCCCAGGAGGCACGTGGGGACTCACAGTCAGCTGCTGGGGCCCACGAAGGGCCCAGGGGCCCTGCCTGGTGAATGAGGTGGGGCCAATGAAACATGCCCCGGCAGTACCCCAGCACGGACATGTGGTGGGCAATCAGGTAGTACGTCTCAAATGGATCCTGCATGGAGAGACCCAGCTGCACATCGGAATGGTAGGCTTGGACACGCAGCAGTCAGCAGCAGGGGGCCACAGAAGGTTTCACATACAGAGGCACGGGGCTGGGAGGCCGGGTAGGCATGGGGTATTCGAGGGCAGCCCCATCGGTCTCGCACACGTTGTGCAGCACACAGACGCTTCAGCAGCCGGTGATACACCGCCCCACAGGAGCGCTGGTAACCACGGGCCCCGTGAACGCAGCCAAAGTAGGACACGGCCAGGGCAGGGTATGCCACAGGTCACATAAGTAGGACACGGCCCCACTCTGCCAGGCAGATCGTGTAGGCGGCCAGGCTGCACACAGACAGGGCAGACACGGTCTCCACCGCGAACCAGGCCACATGCGAGCACCTCATCTCCGGGATGCGCCCATCGGGAAAGGGAACCAGCCCCAGCGTCTCAGCATGCAGCCGACAATCTCGGGCACTCGCCTCATAGCCGAAGTAACAAAGGCCAGAGCTCAGGCTTGCATAAACACCCGACAGGCTGTCCGGGCAGCCCAGGAGCAACTGCACGGCCAGGGTATGCCACAGGTCACACAGGCCCAGGGTCTTGCAGAAGGTCCACGGATGGGGGGCCCCATGGGGGCCGGGAGCCCGGTGGAAGGACAGCCAGCTATGGTCCAGCACGCCAGGAAGAATAACACCACGGACAGGGGGGCCCACATTCCCTCCTGCGGTGAGAGGGGGCTTGGGGGGGCACCAAGGCCGGCCGAAAACGCCACAGGACGCAACAAATTTTTCAATTTTATTAAAGCGTGACCTGAGGCCATTGCTTAACAAAAACATATATATGACAGACAAACACACAATCATAAAATACATCAGTACTTTGGGAATACAAAATAAAGTACAATCGAGTTCTAGCCATATTAGGGTCATAAGGATCCACTAACCATCCACCCAGAAAATAAAAACCCGTTAAAGGAAAAATAAAAGCCACAACTTCCCAGGTTTCAACCTCATAGGCATAATATATCCCGCAAAGAATTTAACCTAATATAGGCAAAGTAGAATATCCAAAAGGATTGAAATCTTACAAACCAAATCCAAGGGAACAGGAAAGTTAATCTTATTTACAGCATAACGTTAGACCAATTGCTCAACATACAACACAAATAAAATACATGTATACCGGTACATAAACCCCTGGATATCACCCTGTTTAAATCCTGCAAAAATCTATAATAAAATGGGTGTTTCACATGCACTTCACTCTAAGATTTCCATAGAACTATGGTTTGCTCATCGCCCCACAAACAGTGGACCTACACACTGGATCCACTGCCAAAAGTTCCTCAAGGAGCGAAGCCCCTCTAGGCGGAAAACCTGACTTGGGTTTAACTATACCATGCTGAGTCAAACCAGGACTCAATATGATAGGACATTTAATGTGAAGGGCCTGAGCTTCAGTTGAAGAATCATTAAGAAAAGAAAAAACCTTACTAACTTGGCCCAAAACTGGGCTGACAGCATGGGGCCCTGACAGAACCTGAGAGGCTACTGTCATTGTAGCAGGCCTCCCTGCACTATCCAAAGGGGAAACCCTAGAATAAGAGTGGTCCGGATTAGATAAAGTCAAAGCCACATTAGTAGCAATAGGCCCACTATCCAAAGCTAATTTCAAATCGGGAGGGGCTTCACTGTGGGCCACCTTTTGAGTCCCGATAAGATTCAAGGTATCCAATGGGGTGCCAAACCACCCCACCCCCCACCCCTTGGTGGCTGGGTCAGGCCAAAATTTCGTGCCCAGGGGGCTCGCGTATTATGCACTGCCATAGGCATAAGTGGAACAATACCCCTCTTGATGTAAATTTTCCTCACATATACCCGCCTCTGACTAAAGCAACGACCCCTAGACAACAGCCATTCTACTATGTTAGAGGACTGAAAATAAATAACTAGTCTAATAACCCCATCCCTAGATGGCAAATAAAAAGAGCGGAGAATATACGACAGCAAAAAAGAACAGCCCAAAATAACAGAGATAGGGTGAGCTACCCAAAATTTTGAGCCCCAGAAGGGAAGTGCTCCAGATGGTAATGGATGGACTGTAATTGTCAGCGCGTCTGCTACAGGGGTAACTTCCCAGTCCTCCTTGGGTGTCCAAGATGAGCTCCTGGGACAAGATAGAGCCTGCCCGAGATCTGTCTGAGACATCCGGTCCGTTGTCTGGTGGTCCGTTTTGATCTTGTTCCTACTCAAATCATTAACACTATCCCAGACTTTGCTCATCTGCTGCTGAAGAGCCTGTAGTTTGGAGACAATCCTCTCCACTCTTTCCAAAAGTTCCCTGTGTGCTGCAGCCTGCACAACACACCCACAAACCTGGGCCCGAGTCTCTTGGGTCTTAAGGAAAAAAGTTTGTAAATTCGGAGTAGAGCCCCCAGTCACAATAGTGTCTCCCTCCATCCCTATGGGCCCACGTGGGAAAGGTTCTGTCTCCTCCAGCTGGTGGAAGTTACAGGAGTCATGAGCCTCTTGGGCTCTCGTGATACTAGGATTAATTAGGGCACCGGGGATCTTTTCCAAATTATCCTGGCTGAGCACGTTTGATGTCCCCTCCATCTCCCCCCCCTGGTTGAGAGACAGGAGTAAGGACTCAACAGAGACACCAGGTGGCTCTGGATTTGCCATCCCGTGCCCATCTGACAAAAAATTCGGGCAGACCTTACCCCCTTCTACTCCCTGACCAGCTGGACCCTGAGGCTTGGCCACTTCTACTGGCTCATGGGGGAAACAGATTCTATTGACAGGGGAGGTAGCTCGGGCACCTAAAATGGCCTCGGGATGCCCTCGGGCCTTAGCAGTCATGGCCAGCCACCTCTCTCCCTGTTGTTTGAAGGTTCGAGCACACTCCAGCAACGAAGGATCTGGAAAAGCTGGCCTGGGGAAACTTAATGGCCCAGGCCCAGCACCTGACGTCCCCTCCCCCAAACCCACAGAGCCCAACACAGGGGGAGATGAAATACCTGAGCCACCTGCCAGGGAAACTCGTTCTATGCCATGAACATTTGCAAGAGCACTCGGGGGATCTTGCAGAAGGCCATCTTGCTTGGGCCTGAGGGCTACTTTTGCTGCAACAAAACATTCTGATATCTGCTGCTGTTTGACCCGGGTCCTGGTTGTGGCCCCCACTTTCTTACCCTTCTTAGGCATTGGGGGGACTCGCAGAAAGGAATTAAAATAAAATAAAATAAATAAATATACTAATATTACAACGAAATACGATATCTCTTATATCTCTTATATCCCAGCCCTATACTTAAAGGAATAAATTACAAAATCAGACAGACCCAACCATACATCAGTGTGCTTAGGCGTGCTGCCCTGGCACGCGCCGTCGGCGCTGCCGGGCGGCGCGGGGTTTTTGGTGTCTCGGGACTGTAGCTCCTCCCCTCGCACAGGTGTTCCGGCTGCCTGATCAGGTATAGTCACGGCGAGGCAAAGCACCTACGGGGTTCCTCCGGGGTTCTATGCAGAGTCCCTCCCTCCAGCTGGGCAGCAATGCCCTGGGACAGCGGTGTCTAAGCAGGGGAGAACGGGGCTCCTGAGGAAGGGCCGTGTGTCACCCAACAGCTTGCATGCTCTTGCCAGCAGGAATTGCTCCAATCCACAGGACGCAACAATGTATGGCAACAGAGAGAAGCGTGGGGGCACGTGTCAGTGGCTGGTAAAATAAAAGCATGGACAACACTCCTGCCTCCTGTGGTCTGTTCATGGGCCCAGAGGTGGGCTGGTGGTGGTAGACCGCGCCTGTATAGGGGCTAGACCAGGTAACCCACCGGGGCCCCACAGGGGTGGGGTGGGCAGTGTGCCGCCTCACGCCTCGCCCTCTCGCCTGATGTGACTGGCTAGGGCGACACAGATGTGCTTGGCGTAACGGTACTCCCTCGGGCTGCCCACTTTCACATACAGAGGCACGGGGCTGGGAGGGCGGGTAGGCATGGGGTATTCGAGGGCAGCCCCATCGGTCTCGCACACGTTGTGCAGCACACAGCAAGCACCTATCACCAGGGCCGAGGTTTCCACTGTGTTGCCTAGTCAGCTGGCGAGACTTCTCCAGCGCTGCTTGAGGGCCCCGAACGCCCGCTCGACTACGGTCCTACTAGCACACAGGCGGGAATTGTACAGCGCCTCCGCCGGGGTCCGGGCGACCGGGTATACCTTCATCAGCCACTGGGTGAGGGGGTAGGCCGGTCATGATCCAGACATCGTGGCTGCACCCGGAGTTGCCTGTGAAGATGTCAATGAACCGCCCCCGGTGGTCCATGACAGCATGTAGCTGCAGGGAGTGATACCCGTGCCTGCTGACATACTCCGCGGCCTCCCACGCAGAGGGGTGGAGGATCTCAATGTGGGTGCCGTCCACAGCACCCATACAGTTGGGGAACCCACCAGCTGCGAAGTTGGCCATCACGGGCCCCTGATCCACCAGCTGGATCGCCCGGTCCAGGAGGACGCCCTCCACAGCCTCACAGACATCCCGGAGGATACAGGTAACGGTGCTCACCCCGACACCAAAGTGCTGCGAGATGGACCAGCAGGAGTCAGGCGTTGCCAGGGCCCAGACCCCGATGGCCACCCGCTGGATCATGGGGATGGGGTTCTCCATGGGGGCATGCTGTCGCTCCAGCTAGGGTGTGAGCAACTCCGCGAGCCGCAGTAGGGTGAGCTTGTCCATCCGGAAGTGCGCCCTCCAGGCTGCCTCATCCCACTGATCCAGCGCCCAGGACCACCAGCCCTGTACCCGCTCCGGACTGTGATCCATAACCGCCGGGCAATGGGCATAGCGAGCAGGGCAGCCTGGCGCATGGTCTCCCTCCTCCATTGGAGGCCTCCAGACGCCTCACGGATCAACGCAGCCCTGGTCTGGCCGTGGCTCACAGCCTGCCGGTCCACCCCAGACACCCCCTGAGCCAGGCTAGGGCGAGCCTGTGGCTGTGGTGGGCCCTGCGGGGCCCTGCTGCACTCCAGGCCATGGTAACCCGCAGGCGGGTGCCCAGGTGCACCTCAGCAGTCAGGATGCACAGCTGATCGGTGTGGGGTGCGGACCCAGCACAGCTGCAGGAACCGAGCACACAGACAGGTCAGCTGACACACTAATCAGGCTGGCAAGGACACGATGTTGCCAACGGGGAGAGGTGGGAGGTGATGACAGGAGGCATGCAGCTGCAGCCTGCATGTCTCCCCCCATCCTGGGGGTCTGGGGCCCTGGAGCGGGTGCCTTCTTGTGGGGCGGCGAGGGGTGGGGGTACCTTGGCCCTGCCCTGGACCACGGTGCTCCCCATGAGGCATGGGGCGACAATTGATCCTTTCATATGGAGTATGCAGTCCAGGGCATCATAAAAGGGGGCGGTCCGGGCTCCGCGTCCGGACCTCTGGTTGTTGTCCCGTATGGCCTTGTACCCCCTCTTCAGCTCTTTGGCCTTGGAGCGACACTGTGCGACAGTCTGGTGATGCCCTGTCGCCTCCATTTCCCGCACTATCTCCCAGAACACGTGCTCATTTCTCTGATTGAGCATGAGTTCCAGCTCATGCTCCAGGGTCCCCCAGATGCGGATAAAGTCCCGGGTCTCCCGGAGCCCCCACTGCCCCCCTGGGTGGTACGGCCTTCTCCCCCTTCTCCTCTCCGGTTCCTCCTCCTTCTCTTCCTCCTCCTCCTGCTCCTGATCCTCCTCCTCCACCTGGGCAGGGCCCGTGTCCTCTGGGGGCTCGGGCTCCCGGGCCCATTTGTGTGCCTGTGGGACACAAGGGGTGTGTGTGTGTTTGGTTGCTGGTCTGCCCCAGTCCCGCATCCCTGCCCCTTCCCCCCCACCTGCCAACCGTCTGGTCCCCCTTTGATGCCCCTGTGCTGCCGGGTCCCCTTCCCCTTCAGTCCCCTTCCCCGTTTCCGGGGTGCCTCCTCCCCCGGCTCGGTCGATGTCCCCAGGGTGGCCTGTCCTGGCTGCTGTTGCTGCTGTCCCTCCACCTCCTGCATGTGGAGCACGACCACCTCCTCCCCAGCCTGCGCCTCCACCTCCTCCTCCTCCTCCTCTCTTGCTCTCTCGCCCTCTGCTCTCCTCTCCCTTCCGCCTCGCTCCATCCAGCCACTTTCTCCTGCTGCCGTGTGCCCTTTAAATCTCCTCTGCGGCCTGTGTTGTTGCTGGTTGCCTGGCAGCGACGTTGCGTGCTTTGTCCCCGGCTGGGAATCATTTTGATTGATTCCGACCTGTGATTGCCGTCCAGACGTTACTTTTTTTGTTTCCCGTTGGGAATCTCTTTGACCACGCTTTCGGAGATGGTCCGGTCCGGTGGTCCACAAGTGTGGTTGATTTTGACCCCATGTGGGTATTGACTGTGGTGAACATCTGGCGGCCGCCGAACAGACGTTCAAGGCGCTTTGGCCTTTCGTAACGTCTGAAAATACCCACTGATGAGGTGTTTTTAAATGAGATGCTACCATGCATGGCCACCCACGAGCCACTCATCCAACCACCCGTCTGCGGGGAGGGTAGCACATTAAGTCTGCTACCAGTCTGAACCTGCTTTTTATTTTATTTATTTATTTATTTATTTTCCAAATTTTATACCCCGCACCCTCCTGCTAGTTTCGGAGCAGCTCACAAAGTATGAATTAAAAACATAAAATGCAATATAAATATAATAGAAACATGAAATATAAAACAATGAAGAGTTTAAAAATCCCCCTACCCCATTACCCGCACCAGAAGTCTGGCAGAACAGCCAGGTCTTGCACTGTCGCCAAAAAGAAGGGCGGTCCGGGACCACACAGACCTCTACCATGAGGGAGTTCCACAGCCTTGGTGCAGCCACCGAGAATACCCTCTCCATAGTCGAGGGCACTCCCAGTCAACTGCAAGGGGTGATCAAGAGCCTGAGGGGTGAGGCAGTCCTGCGGGTAGATAGGGCCCAGGTAAGTATCAACACCTTGAATCGGGCCCAGAAAACTAAAGGCAGCCAGTGTAAAGAACGGAGCAATGGTGTAATGCGCTCCCAGCAATCCGTCCCTGTGAGGAGACGGGCTGCCGCATTCTGCATTAGCTGCAGCCTTCAAACCACTGTCATGGGAAGCCCCATGTAGAGTGCGTTACAGTAGTCCAGTCTTGAGGTGATGAAAAAATGGCTGATAGTGGCAAGGTCGGAGGGAGTCGGAGACGTACAGCTGAAGCCGCTGCACCAGACATAATTGGCAAAACGTGTTCCTCGCCACAGCCCCACCTGGACATCCAAGAGGAGCTGAGAATCGAGGAGCACGCCCAGACTGAGAACCTGAGGGACTAGTGGAGGGCAAACCCCATCAATGATGTGCGACACCACCCCCATAGCCCTCCCCACCGCATCAGCTCCATCTTGTCAGCATTCAGGTTCAGACAGCTCACCCTCATCCAGTCCCCCACAGCCACCAGACACCGAGTAAGCATCAAGACTGCCTGGTCTGGATCAGGTGAAAAGGAGAGGTAAATCTGGTTGTCATCATTGGGTGATTTCAGACATTACGGGGCCCGTTGGCCCCGTACCAAAATCACCCCATTCATTCCCCGCCGGGGTCACCCCGTCACAGACGTGCTGGGGGGATCCCGGCGGGGAATCTGGGAGGGGGCGGGACCACGCGGTGCAACGTGCGGCCGCACGGCCCCACCCCCTCCACGCGGCCACCAAACAGACGTTCGAGACACATTGACCACAGGTGGGTATTCACCGTGGTTCACTGTGATCTCGTAACGTCTGAAAATACCCATTGATGACACCAAACATTAAACCCTCTCACGACCTCACCCAAGGGCTGCTTGTACACGCTGAACAGGAGAGGGGACAGAATAGAACCTTGCGGAACTCCACACAAGGTCTCAGGGAGATACAGAGCAGTTCCCCAGTACCACCCGCTGAGTTCTCCCAGCTACGAAGGAATGGAACCATTCAAGAATAATTCCGCCCAGTCCAGCTCGGTCCCGCAGGTGGTTCACCAGCATCTCATGATCAACTGTGTCAAAAGCAGCTGACAGAACTAACAGAATCAGAAGGGTTGACCAGTCCTGATCCAATTCACGGCGAAGGTCGTCAACCAAGGCCATAAGCGCAGTCTCCATGCTATAGTCTGGACGAAAGCTGGACTGTGAGGAATCTAGAAAACTGATGTGGTCCAGATACTCCTGCAGCTGCTGAGCCACCACCTGTTCAATAACCTTCCCTAGCCGATAGCTGACGAAGGAATTAGTGTCAAGCGATTGTTTCTTGAGCAGAGGCCCCACCACCGCCTCCTTGAATGTGTTAAAAACAAACCCACTGCAGAATCGGACAGCAAATTCAGGTTTGTGAGTGAGATCTGACGACCAGAAGCACTGAGTCTTCACATGTCTTCAGTCTTCACCTGGACTTCCAGATCAACAGATCGTACTTGAGCAGTTACATGGGGAAGCAAAAAAAGTGGCAACGGGCGCCCACACATCTCCTGCCTGTATGAACTGGGGCGGCCAGTCATGCCAGCAGATCAGTCTGCTGCTCATATGCAAGTCACAGGAATTGGTGTCAGCGCTGGGGAACCCAGATTCCCCAGCGCTCACGCTGGAACACATAAATTTCAAAGGCTAGCCCGGCATACTCCCCCCTCCCCCATGTTCCGTGGCAAGGGAAGTGTGAGGCAGCTGCCACGGTAGACATGCTGGAAGCTGCCTGTTAGAATCCCTCCCCATACGCTCCACCTGTGTGGCTGTTCCGTAGCTGTGTCACTCCCACGGACCCCGCCCCAGCCTTGCTTGTTTAAAAACACCCATGATTTTTAAACTTCTACCATATTCCCCCTTAATCATCAAGCCTTAATCTATTGATTCTCTCCTCCTACAGTATTCAACATGTGGATACACCATAGATTTTTACAGCAGCATTATGATATTCTCGGATTTATTTTCTATCCCTTTCTTTATAATTCCCAATATTCTGTTTACCTTTTATAAATAAATTTTCTTTTATTTAAAGTTACCAAGGCATATGACTTTCCAAAGCATACAACTTTCAAGCGATACAACACTTAATGACATAATCATAGAAACCAATAGATAACTTACATTTTATGTCAAAAATAGTTAACACCCAATCCCACCCACACCAAATGGGGATGGGGGTGGGTGGGGAGGAGGAGGAAAACCAATCAGTTCCAGAAGCATTCCAGGGAAACAAGAGTAAGAACAAAGTAAGTTAACCATACTATAACGAACAGAGGCCCAATGCGACAGATCAAGTATGATATGTTGATATGAGAGTCGAGACGAATAAGATTGAAGACATGCGGAGACTCGGTGCTTCTGGTTGACCTTAGATCTCAGTCACAAACAGGAATTTTCTGTCTGATTCTGGAGTGGGTTTGTTTTTAACACATTCAAAACATGGACTCCAGGTTGTATAGAATTCCTTTAGTTGGTCGTTCACATCCACCAACATTTTCTCCACTGAAAGAACATACAAAAGTCAGTTTAGCCACTCCCTTTCAGGGTGTGTGTGTGTTTCACTCTTCCAGTGTCTTGCTGTAACATTTGTACCAGCCAAAAACATTTGTAAATAAGTTTGTTTGTGAAAGTTCATCATGGGTAACTTGGGATATATATCCAATAATGCAATTTCTAGCTTTAAAGGCAGGATCAGACTGGTAGCAGACTTAATATGGTCCCAAATGGAACTCCAAAAGGGGCAAATGTTTTCACAGCTCCACCAACAGTGAAAGAAACTACCTCTTTCTACACAGTTTCTCCAACATAAGTGTGAAAGAGTTTTAAACATAAAGGTCATTTGAACTGGCATCCTATACAGTCTCATGGACAGTTTAATTTGGGTTTCAACTATAGTCATAGACTTTGAGCACCTATGCATATGATTCCATATTTGTGTTAATCTTTTTTTCCCCCCAGTTTTAAATTAAGGTCACTCTTCACTTAGAAATGTAGCTATTAGATGGCTTGAGCCAGTTTTTTTCCAACTCAACATAAATATGAGATAAGAGACCCTTTGAGCTGGAAGGAGAGGACATAATTTTTGTAAACTGCCCTGAACCTTCGAGGAAGGGCAGGATATAAACGTTAATAAATAAATAAACAATGTTTTCTAAGGCCTTTGGAAAGCAAGAGAAGCATGTTTTTCTTAGACCCTGCAAAAAAATTTAATAATTGGTTGTACTGAAAAGTATCTCTAGGGGATTGTAAGATTTCTTCAAGGGAGGCCTGAGGTTTAGACACGTTATTCAGGAATAAGTGTTTAGCCAATGTATTTTATTTATTTAAATGTACTACCCTTCCCTTCCCACCAAAGGCGGCTCAGCGTGGCTTACAATATTAAAAATACAAATATAAAACAAACCAAAATATAAAAACATAACACCCCATAACCCTACACCATCCCCCAAGCCCCCTCCCCCATAACTGCCACAACTCCCTCCCTCCCTAGCCTCCACTAGGAAACGCCCTTGTAAATAGAACTCCTTTACACTGCCTCCTAAAGGCACTCAAACCCAGACATAAGCAAACCTCCCGGAGGAGGGAGTTCCACAGCCGCAAGGCGGCAGTCGAGAATGCCCTCTACACCGTAGAAACCAAGTTAAAAACAGATACCTCCAGATGACTGCCCCCGGCCGGCTGTGATAGGACATGGTAAGCTAGGCAATCTTCCAGATAAGTAGGTCCCAAGCCGTTTAGGGCTTTAAAGGTCAAAACCAGCACTTTGAAATTTGCCCAGAAGACAACAGGCAACCAGTACAGATTCCAGAGCACCGGTGTTATGTGCTTCCAGCGACTTGTCCCCGTAAGGATCTGGACCACCACATTCTGCACCAGAGAGACAGCTTCCAAACGATCTTCCAAGGGCAGCCCCACATAGAGTGCATTGCAGTAATCTAGTCTCAAGGTAATGAAGGTATGGATGATAGTCGCCAGATCCGAATCAGAAAGAAAAGGAATGTAATCCCCTTCTTCCTACGTGCTGTAATTAAAGGCTGAGCAATTCCACAGCGCTTCAACATAGAGCAGTATAATGACAAAGGGAAAGATATGAAGACCAGACTCCATTTTCACCAGGCATTTGTACCAATTTGGCAAAGCCTGAAAAAGGGTGCTCTTCCAGGACCTTATGGTTCAATAGTTCTAATGTAACCAGTTGCTCTCACTACTCAAGCCCAACATCTTTTTTTCTATCTCTATCCAGGCCACCTCCGGGGAGGATTGATACAACAACTTAATCGCTCTGAGTGCAGCAGCACAGTGATACGTTTTCAAATCAGGTAAGTTTAGGTGGTCCTCAGAGTGATCGGCTTTCAGTTTGTTGTGCCTTACTTGGTTTTTTTTACCCTTCCACAACCGTTTCTTGAGCCATATCTCTGCATCCTTTAAAAGCTTGTCAGGGATTTTAATAGGGAGTAAAAATAACTAAAAAAAATCCAAAATATAGTAGTTTTGGAAGGACTGTCATCTTACATAATTTTACTATATCCAACCACAAAAAAGCAAGGTTAGACCATATTTCACTCTCTTCAATTCAACTAGGGTGCTCACAAAATGACCTCTGAATTAATTTCAAATATCTTTAGATAGAAAAATTCCTAAATATTTTATTTTCTCCTTTTCCACTTGAAAGGGAACAGTATGGGCAATTCCTTCATATTCGCCCCCTTGCTTAGGAAAGAACATAGCTGAAGACTTTTGAAAATTAATTTTGTAAATCGGACAGCCTTCCAAATTTTTCAATCAACTCTGTCAAGTTGGGGACCAATTCTGCAGAATCTGTATTTAAAAAACCCCCACGGAAAACCCAAAAAAACAATCATGTCAGTGTAGAGAGCAAGTTTTTGCTCTACTGATCCAATTTTGACACCCTTAATCTGAGAATCTTGACATATTGCCACAGCAAGTGGTTCAAGGGCCAAGTCAAAAAGAAGGGGGGGATAGTGGGCAGCCATGCCTGATGCCCCATGCAAGGACAAAAGGGGGAGTAAGTTCTCCATTAATAATCAGTTGGAATTTGGGTTTCCTATAAATAACATAAACCCACTTTAAAAAGTTACCAGAGAAGTCCATACTTTCCATAGTCTCAAACTATGATGAAAATTCTTTGCGATCAAATCATTGAAATAATAATGGCTTTCAAATTAGTTTTATTTATATGGTGAATCAGGTTGATGGCCTTCCACACATCGTCTGCGCCCAATCTGCGGGGGACAAAGCCCACTTAGTCTGGAGAAATTAGTGAACCAATACAGTTTTCATTTTTCATCTAATTTATTGCAAAGCCAAAGGCCATCACAAAGCAGTAGCAGTACAGTAATTAAGAAGTGCTCAAAAGCCCAAATAAATACATAAGAGTTAAAACTTATTTGGTAACAGGTCTAAGTTTAAGTGCAGCCATCAAAAACTTGGCCACACAAACTGTGATGTCCAAATCCTGTCCAGAAAGCAAACAGATTAGTAGCTCCATTTGACTACAGGGCTTGGTATTAGAGGTTACAGAGGCTAAATAGATAGTGCGAGGGCCTAAATACAACTGGCAATCAAAAATAATATGTAAAAGGGTTTCAAAATTGTTCTATTTATATGGTGACTCAATCTGATGGTCTTCCACACATAATCTGCGGGGGACAAAGCCCACTTAGTCTGGAGAAATTAATGAACTAATACAGTCGTTTAACCTATTAGTCAACATTTTTGAAAATATTTTTAAATCTGAATTCAAAAGCGAGATTGGGTAGTAACTTGCGCATTCCTCTGGTGGTTTACCTTCTTTTATACAGAGAGCAATTTTGGCCACTCAGAAAGACTACGGCTTATTTCCAGTGTACAAAAAAATCATTAAAGACTACATAAGAGAGGAGCTAGTTGGTCACAAAAAATGTGATAAAACTCAATAGAGATGGGCGAACAGATCGCGGTTTGGGTTTGGCCGTTCAGTTTGGCTGCGTTCGGTTCGTCTGTTTGGTTCGGCAGTTCGGCTAGTTCGCCGAGTTTGGGTTCGGCTGTTCGGTTCGGTCGTCCGAACAGGCCGTTTGGCTGTTCGATTTGGCCGTTTGGGAAATGTTGTTATGGGTGTTTTTTTGTTTTTATATGGTTTTTGTTTTTTTTATTGAGTTTTATATGGTTTTCTTTTTTTTTTTATTTGGTTTTTTTGTTTTTATATGGGGTTTATTTATTTTTTTAATCTAATATTATATCTATCTATCTACACTAAATCTAACTGCTATTAACTATTCTAAATGCTATGAACTAAATGGATTATCTAATAAGTACACAG
>QEPC01004304.1:2660817-2705103 GCA_003113815.1 Sphenodon punctatus | reverse complement strand
GGGGGAGGGATATTTCATTGGTTTCAATGGGGACACAGCGCCCCATTGAAACCAATGAATTAAATCCGGTACCGGTATACCGGATTTAATCCGGGAATCCGGTTTTCCTAGAACCGGTAACCGGTAAATCCGGTAGCCGGTATTGGGCCCGGGGTCCCACCCCTAGTAATTACTGATTTTTCTCCTTCTCTGCTTTACCATATTAGTAAGAATTCTATCACTTTTATTGCTGTTCTCATAATGAACACTTAATTTTACGCAACTGTTGTACAGTTTTCTCAGTTTCCAGTAAATTAATTTCTCCTCACACTGATTATTTGGCATGTTTGGGTTTTTTTGGTAGGTTTTCAACTTATCTAATGATTCTAACTTCTGCAATTGAGCATATAAGCTCTTTAGTTTATCTGCTCTCTTTTTTCCTATGTACCTTCAGAACAATAAGCTCTCCACACATAACAACCGTAGCAGTTTCCCAAAAGGGGCAAATGTTTTCACAGCTCCAACAACTGTAGCAGTTTCCCAAAAGGGGCAAATGTTTTCACAGCTCCACCAACAGTGAAAGAAACTACCTCTTTCTACACAGTTTCTCCAACATAAGTGTGAAAGAGTTTTAAACATAAAGGTCATTTGAACTGGCATCCTATACAGTCTCATGGACAGTTTAATTTGGGTTTCAACTATAGTCATAGACTTTGAGCACCTATGCATATGATTCCATATTTGTGTTAATCTTTTTTTCCCCCCAGTTTTAAATTAAGGTCACTCTTCACTTAGAAATGTAGCTATTAGATGGCTTGAGCCAGTTTTCGTCTGTTTGGCGAAGGGTTTGTGGTGAAATGGTCAGGAGATCATTAAACCATATATTCTTGGAAAGTTTCAGTTAATTTTTCCCTAGCACTGGTATCTTGCAAGAGAGACTTTTGGAGGGTCCAGTTTCTACAACAGGGACTGACTGAGGTCTCCCATTTGATCTCTAATATGACTGCATAGTGATCAGAGATCATAGCAGCTTTAAAGTAACATTTACTGCATCTACCCACGAGAGCAGGATCTACCATTATGTGGTCAATTTTTTAATCAGACCCATGACTTGGAGAGGAAGAAGTATAACTACGGTGGTTAGGATTCAAGACTCTCCCAATATCCTTCAATCCCGCCTCCTGAAACAAATTAATGATCTTCAGATGCAATTTATCCAAAGGGGCCTCATTGGATCTATCTAGTGGAGACAGACAGGTCTGAATAATTATATTGCCCTCTGCTTGGTCTAAGATATAAGGAACATCCTTTTAAAAAGAAGACAGTGAGTAGCCATTGGGGGAATAAAGATAAATAAATGTAAATTTATCCACTCCAGTTTTCCCAACTAACAAAAGAATGTGGCCCTCTTTATCCTTAAGCTGCTTTAAACATTAGAAATTGACTGCACTGGCAAAGCCAATAAGGACACCTGATCTTTTACTTGGGGCACAAGAGCTGTAAATTGGGACTATATATCTGTCTTGCAGCCTCTTAATGTCCTGAGTGCGTCTCCTGAAAGAAAATGATATTGGCATTCTTAGACTTAATCAGATTAGTTGCACGCTTTTGCTTCAGCGGGCAGTTAAGCCCTCTAACATTCAAATAAACTTTCCTAAATACAGTCGTATACTCTTTTAAACAATTTCCAACTTAAACTCCATTTTCCACATTTTAATACAGAACACTACTGCACCTTGACAAGAGACAATATTTTTACACCATTCGTTTTGATTAAGGTTTCCCAGCAACCAAGCAAAATAAAAAAAACCCATATGAATGTAACAACCTCACACCCAACCTTTCCCAAACAACAGAACGAAAGACTTTTAACATTTGGGAGCAAAGTGAAGAAGGATACCTCCCATCTCACACCAGGACAATTCTATTAACATATTAGCAGAGCTTAAAAAAATAGGTTCACAATTGGTTACTGTAATGTATCCACAGCTCCATGGCCTGGCCAAAATGGTAAAACTAGAGCTGCATATTTCAATTTAAGGAAGACTTAATGAAAAGACACTTAGGCAGAGGCAAGAACAATGAAGCAAAGTCTTAACAATTTTCCGGGGCAGCAGCAATGTAACTTCTTCAGGCAGGGACATCACCGCCCAGAACGGGATTAACACGGAGAAATTTTTTAAAGTCATCCTCAGCCTAAAAGATTCTTCTTTTTCCTCTTGTAGATAAGACAGGCAGGCTGGGAACCATATCTGGGGCTTATTACCCTGTTTAGATAGCTCACTTATGTATTTAAGCCATGCTTGTCTTTTTGTGAGGGTCTCAGAGGCTAGGTCTGGGAAAATTTTCACTTGCCTGCCTTAAAAAAAATCCAGGCATTGAACCTTCCCGGGCCAGGCAAAGAATATTTTCTTTGTCCTGAAAGTTCAGGAATTTAACTATCAGAGTCCCTCAGCTTCAGCCTGAGGGCTCTGTGCGCTCGCTCAATCACTGCATTACGCAGTTATGTTTCGGCGGGAAAGAGAGCTTACAAGAGTTTTAATGAAGGCCCGGGGATTGGAATCCTCCAGTCCCTCCCGAGACCCAGAAAAGTTAGGTTCGACCTCCTGCTTCTGTTTTCTAAGTCTTTGCACTTATTAGTTAAATACAAGACTGAAGCCATTAGGGAATGAAGCAGTTTTTCTTCTCTAGGCTTCTATCTTCTAGTGCACCAACATGATTTTCGGCCTGGTCTACCCTTTTCATGATCATATCAACTCTTTTATTTATTATTAATTATTATTATTATTAGCAAGCATTTATATAGCGCAAGCAATGTACCTGGCGCTTTACAAATTAATTGAATAGACACGGTCCCTGCCCTAGGGCTTACAATCTGAGAGACGGGGGTGGGGAGACGAAGGAAGGGGAATGGGGGGAGAGACAAGGAGTGTAACATTCACGAGGATGCGTGGTCCCAGGTGCACGCGCTTGGCTTGGTTACATCAAGAATGATGGCTGGTTAGTCCATGTGGTGAAGATAGATGTGCAGAGACCTCAGGTAACAGAGGTCTTTTAGAGACTGCATCAAAAGCACTTTTTAAAGTGTTAATTTCCTGCATTAATCCTCCCCCCTCCCCCGCGCGTTCCATTTGTGCTTGGGAGAGGTAATTTTTAATTTCCAACAGGAGCTCAGTAATCTGCAAGGCTTGCTTAGGGCCCCTTTCCGTTACCTCTTCTGCAACAGCTGCCATCTTGGAAGCTTCTTCCTTGCCAAGAACTGGTGGAGAAAGACTTGACGGCTGACCATAAAAGCGTTTGAAGATTTATCATTTTTTTGGTTGCTTATTCATTCCACAAACTTTCTAGAAGCCAGGAACCCTGGAAAGTTGAATTTTAATAGTCTTTAATCGTGGTTTGGAGCATTGTCCCAGAGGAGCTCTGGCACCACGTGGCTACTCAGACATGCTCACTAGCACCTCCCCCCACCCGCCTAGTTGCCTTTTTGACAGCTGTTGCACACTGAGCTGATGGTTTCAATGAACTATTCACTGTGGTAACACCTAATTTGGAACCAGCATTATGTATTAGGATTATTTTTCCTATGTGCATCACTTTGTACTTATCAGCAATGAATTTTATCTGCCATTTTATTGGCCAGGCATGCAAGAGTCTTCTGTAACCTCTCACAGTCTGCTTCAAACTTAACTATATGAACATAAGTAGTGCCATGCTTGGTCAGACCAATGGTTCATCGAGCCCAGCATCCTGTCTTGGAGTGCTGCATATGACTAGTGGCACTATAGAAATGATTAGTAGTAGTAGAGTGGCCAGTCTCAGCCACTTTGGAGAAGTGCCCAACAGGTTACAATGGAATGATCCATTCATTGCCGTTGACTCCCAGCTCTCAGTAGTCTGAAGGTACGTCCCCCGACCTACGTGACTAATAGCCATTTATGGATCTATCCTTCGAGAATCCTTGTTTAAACCCAGCTAGCCTACTGACCTTCATAACATCTTCCGGCAACGAATTCCACGACTTAATTGTGTGTTGACTGAAAAAGTACCTTCTTTTGTTTGTTTTAAATCTGCTGCCAGTTAGTTTCACGGAGTGTTCCCTGGTTCTAGTATTATTTGAGGGAGTAAATAACAGTTCCATAATTACTTGTTCCACTCCATACCACTCAATATTTTATAAACTTCTATCATATCCCCTCTCAGTCATCCCTTCTCCAAACTGAAGAGTCCTAACCTGTCGAGCTTCTCCTCATACAGAAGCTGTTCCATAATTTTGTGTCATCTGCAAATTTGGCCAATTCACCACTTCAGACCCATTTCCAGATCACTAATGAATACATTAAAAAGTCCCAGTATGGACCTTAGGCACCCTCTGTATACATCCACTGTGAAAACTGACCATTTATTCCTTCTCTTTGTTTCCTATTTTTTAACCCAAGGGTGCTCAAAACGTCCATCGCAATTGCTTGACGTTGTGAGGTCAATCCCAGGACAGCTGTGTGTCCCAGGCTCAGGCAGTAGTGGCTGCCGGCTTCTTTGTGCGTGATTGAAGCATGTGCACACTGGCCACCACATTTGCTCTCTGCGCATGCCCCAGAGAGCAAATATGGCAGCAGCTGTTGTGCGCATGTCCTAGGTGTGCACAAGGAAGCCAGGAGCTGCTGCCTGAGTCCAGGACACAACTCGCTTGCTCAGGCCCTTCGTTCCCCGCTTGCTCGCTGCTCTACCTGCTGCTACGGCCCACTCCCTGTCCCCACCGACCCTCATTAGCCTGGATGGGGAGAAGTGGGGAGGAAATACTGCCCCCCCCACCTGTTCACCCACTGGCAGTTCCTTCCCTCTCCCGTGTGTGTGCGAGTGTCCGTGTGTATGTTTGCCTGTGTGACAGAATGTCTGCCTGTGTGTTTTTGAAAGAGTGTCTACGTGTGTGTGTGAGAGAGTGCATGTGTACGTGTGTGTGAGATGTGCATGTGCCTGTGTGTGAGAGAGGTGTGGATGTGTGCGAGTGTTTGTGTGAGAGAGGTGTACGTGTATGATGGGGTTTCTCACTCTTCCCCCAAGCCCATGCAGCTGTCTCCCTCTCCCCCTGTGCCCCCATACCCCCTCATTTGCATAGCCACACTCACCTGACTGGGATGTGGCTATGCAAATGAGGGGGCATGGCCATGCAAATTAGAACCAGTCCCCACCCGTGCTGCCAGTAGATCTCCAAAGGTTGACATCAAGCTTCAGTAGCTCTCTGGCTGGGCAAGAGTGGGCACCCGTTTTAGCCAGTTGCCAATCCATGAGAGACCTTTTCGTCCCATGCTACTTAGCTTTCCCAAAAGTCTTTGATGAGGGACCTTATTAAATGTTTTCTGGAAATCCAAATACACTATATCAACCTGCTCACCCTTCACATTCCTGCTGACACCTTCAAAGAATTCCAATAGATTAGTAAAGCATGATTTCTCTTTACAAAACCATGCTGGCTCTTCCCCATCATGTCTTGTTTGCCAGTATGCCTAATAATTCTTTGGAAATAATATACTTGCTAATCACTTTTTGGAAATTCAGTGCTCAAAAACTTGGCATTCGTGACTGGGTTTTGTTTGGTCTTAATCCAGGGACCCATGTTCATTGAATTTTCCCCATTAGCAGTAATGGGGAAAACACAGTGAACATGCATCCCTGGTCTTCTAATCCAATGATGGGTTTAGAAAAGGGGCAGGGAACTTTTTTTGCCACCATGGCCCACTTTGAAAATAGCACAAGGTCTGCTGTCTGGACAGGAGTTGAGGTGGGGTGTGCGTAAAGGGGTGTGCTCAGAATGCAGGAAGGAAAGAGGTGGTCCAGATCATCGATCTATGCCATTTATCCTCTATTGTAAAGTGTATGCCCTCATCGTCTCTGATCCTTGCCCTGGAAAATTTTCATCAATAGTCCACACTTTCAGTGCTTGAGGATGCTTACTGGATCTACAGACCAGATTCACAAAACTAACTGGAAGCAGATTTAAAACAAACAAAAGAAGGTACTTTTTCAGTCAACACACAATTCACTTGTAGAGCTTGTTGTGAGAGGATGTTATGAATGCCAGTAGCATAGCTGGGTTTATGGGACCAAATAAAGGGACCCATCAGGCCGGAGGTTCCCCATCCCTGGCTTAGACTGATCAAAGCCCCTTACCAGAACTAATGTAATAAAACCAGGCAAAATAAATATATAAAACTGGAATCAAAGTGCAACTTGACCTTGACTGAAATGGAAGGGGAGAGGGATGCAACTAGATTCCAGTGTTAGATGAAATCAGTACTCAAACAGGATTTGCAGATACAAAAGCTACTGTTCACTTAAGTTCTAATAACACTCGGTGGATTTAACGTCAGGTCTTTCATTTGTGGGCATTAGCAGCACCAGCTAGTCCTACCCTCGTTCCTCCCTTCACAGTAGTTTTCAAGCCAGGCTAGTGACTGCGGGGGAATTCTAGGGGACCTTGAAACGCCAGCTGTCTTCTGAGAAACAGAAAGCTTGTCTCAATCTTAACTCTAGCCAAGCTGGGAAGCGCAGCTGCAATTAAACTTTTTCCCAGTTCCTGGACCGTCCCAGGCTCTGAGCCGCCTCAGGGAGCGGGGATCCTAGTGACTCAGCGCTGTGGCGAGCAAAGAGACCCCTTCACAGAGCGAGAAACAAACACCAGGAAACGCTTGAAAACACACAAACAAACACACACACCCGACACGCTTGCTTGCACACATGCACGTACACCCACCCTCGCGGGGTTTTTTGACTGATTGTTCAGTCTCTCGGGGTGGCTCTCTTCGCCTCCCCCATCATCACTGCCCCGATTCCCGCAACTTCCCCAAACACAACAACTAACTTCAGAGCCAAAGGCCCCTCCGCGTCTACGAGACTCACCCCCACGCAGAAGTGGACACTCCCACAGCCCTCCCTCGCTCGCTCATGCACGCAGCAGGGTCTCTCTTACACACACACAGGCTCACTCGAGACGCACACACACACACGCACAGACAGGAGCTCTCGAGACGCACACACACACACACGCACAGACAGGAGTTCTCGAGACGCACACACACACACGCACAGACAGGAGCTCTCGAGACGCACACAGCCCGTGCCCTGCTCAGTCCAGCTGACAAGTGCCGCCTTCCCCCGATGTCCCTCGGGAGCGTGGGAAGCTGCCGTGGGGGACAAAGCCGGCCCAACCCGCTATGCCTCTCTATCCGCAGCTCCCGCACCCGGCTTCCGATGCTGCCGCCGCTGCTGCTGTCCCTAGCCTGGGCGCTCTCGTTGCCGCGGCGGAGCCTGGCTGAGGTAAGCGCCTTGTTCTTGGCGGAGATTGCTGGGCTCGGCTTGCGGCGCGCATACCCCTACCCCGCTGGGGAATGACAGCAGCATCCTGTCGGCCCCGACTGCTGCACTGAATTAGCCCCGTTCCCAGCCCCTCTCCCCTCTGCTCCCACGCGAGCTGGGCTTGGCGCTGCGGGGCAGTCCCTGCAGGGCGCCACACTGCTCAGCAGCCCCCTAGGGGGTAAGCTCGCCCTCCATGGTGCAGTAACAAGAAGGGATTTGCCCTGGGTGACTGGACCCTGCCCAGCTGCCTAAGGGGCCTGTGCTCATTTGGCTTAGGCCGTAGTGAACTCCCAGGACGGCTGCTGGTTGGGCACTGCCTGACAAACCCACCCTAATCTCCAGGACAACCTGCAAAGCTTGAGGCATCCTGCTGCAGACTCACTGGGGCGGCGGGGCCTGGCTGGCGGTTGGTGGTTACCAGCAGCATTGGTATCTTTCAGTGAGTTGCCCCCATCTGCCCACCCTGCACTGACAGCTGCTCCTTGCTGGGCTGAGACAGAGAGGCCTAGGGGTGGCTGAGCCAGACAAAGCAAACTCCACTCTTGCACCACAGAGGTGGGACCGCCTTAATGTGAGCCTGGTCCCCGCTCGCTTTCATTTGGACTCTGTTGAGGTGTGGGCAGCGCAGGACAGAGTGGGTACTAGCTTGCTGGCTGCTATTCCACCACTATAGAGAGGATTCATTCTGAGCAACTGAAGGGAAATAAACCTCAGGGGAATGTGCCCCAGGGAAGCTGCCCCAGGGAAGCTGTGATGGGCAGCTTCAACTGCTTCCCTTCTGGCCTCGTGTGTTCTGACTCTAGCCCCAGCTGTACTGCAGATATCTCTGCTACCCTAACAGACTGGCAATTTATCTGTGGCACTTTTCTGAAAAACCTCACAGTCTTTACCCCCTAGCCCTCCTGGGAGGCAGGGCTTTTATCCCCAGTACAGTGAAATGTGGGGCGGTGACATCACATAGGATTGCAAGGCCAAAGGCACACTCTAGAGATGTGGTATTTTGAAATAAGGACCGTCCCTAAAATGCAGGTTGTATGAAAACCCTAGGTCTCAGTTAATTGCCTGAGGTCACGCAGGGAGTCTGTGACAGAGTACGGAGCTAAATCCCAAGTCTCCTGAGACCTAGGCCAGCCTACAACCACTGGCCTATTCTAGAAGTGCAAAGACTCAGCATGGTTTGCAGCAGTGGAGCAACAGGACAGCTGGAATAAGGATAGGCAGTGCAGCTGCACCTGGGCCCACGAGCCCTGCCGGAGGGGACAGTACTTTCTGGTGCATGTGCATAACCTGCTGCTGGAAGTGAGGCTCAGCAGTGTTGACAAGCAGAACGGCTGCAGCTCTCCACCCTTAAAGTCAATGGGATCTGAACCACTGGATTCAGTGGGAGGCGATTGCATCCTGCGACTGGCCTGCTGGGAATGGTCCTTGAGGTGGCACTGAAGGTAGTAGAGATGGAGCTTCCTGCCATGATTCCTACCCCCTCCCGGACCTAGGCTGTCTGCCAGAGTAGATTCCCTCTTGCCTCCACACTGCTTGGTGACAGAGGTGGCTGTCAGGCACTAGCCTTTATTGAACATAAGTGGCGTTAGACGGGAGCATTGTAATGCTCTGTCCCTGGCTCAGAGGGGTTCTCCTGCTCGAGTCCTTAGGTAGAAACATTGTACTGAGGGCAGGGTGGCTCACAGAAGCAGGGCTGGCCTTCTCCTAGAGACCATTGACCAAAGATACTGTGACCCTATTCCTGGTCCCTTCAGCTGAAATAAATGTCAGGGCTAAATGTCAGCTAAAATGCTGCCTGGTCTGCGAGCAAGACACATGCTGCTGCTGTCCTCCCAGTGTTCTCATCCTGTGCTCATCTATTCAGTGCCCTCTCTCAGGACTCATCCATTCAATGCTTTCATTCTTGGTGCTAAGTCTTTTCCATCCAGGGGAAATGCCATGACCCAGAGACTTGAATGGTGCTGGAGGCAGTAGAAATTGAGGTTAGTCCTTACCGGTCCCATTGCTAGACGTAGGTTACTCTCTTGCTCTGGGTTTTACCACCAAATGAACTTGGAAAATGCTCTCTGAGTAGGATTTAGGCAGAGCTTTAATTTAAAGGGTTGCCTGCCAGCCTTAGTCGCAGCAGTTAAATTCAAGTGGGAAGCTGAGACCTGGGAAATGTTTCCAGTAGAAGTGTGCACCCCCAAATGTGAAAGACCAGGAAAAGGTCAATATTGACCATTTCAGATTTGGAAATGAAAGCCAGAAAAAACCCTGGATGGTTTATTAATCTTTCATTGATGACTTTCCTGCCTCACCCCCTCCTGCATAGATTAAATCACAAGAATTCCTAATTTATATTTAGCTGTAGAGAGGCAGGTAGTTCCAGTGGTTGGGTAGCTGTCCAGAAAATATTTACATCCCTGCTTTGACAAGTTCTGGGTTGGGAGGCGTGGCCTCTGAGGTAGGCTTGGCCCCAGCAATTAATTTTTTACAAACTAAGCACTGGATTTAGTGTTTAGTGGTCTGTCTTGCACCCCATTCTTTGACTTCTATCCCACAGGGTGACAGCTGCAACCAGACAGCCTGGGAAGGGCACAAGGGAGCAGAAGCAGTAGCTGGTGAGAGAGGTGAGTTCCCCCTTCCCCATGCTGGGAGTCTCTTGAAGCTTAATGTGGGGAGAAGTTCTGGGATGGCTCAGGAATAGCCACGTTGCTTGAAGCACTTGAACTATGATGTCTTAGACTGTGATCTGCAAACTACTTACTATGGAGTACTTCAGAGTAAGTGCTTTGTGGATCACGTCCATAGGCCCTATTCTAGTAGTAACCACTGATAAGTTTCCTCTAGCTCAAGAAGTAGGACATATGTGCTGTGCATATTGTTGTGTTCCAGTGGTTTTGGTGCTTCAGAAATAACTGGTAAAGTCTCCTTGGTTAAAAGCAGGAAAGCAACTTTATTTTGTTCCCAGCTCAGACACAGTTTAGTGAACACTGGCCTTCTCCAGACTGTCCCCTGCCTCCTAGTCTTGTGCAAAACCCGGGATGGAGTAGTCTGGACTAACACTAACAAAAGGTACTCCCATATACTGGCTAGGAGGAGGCACAGAATCAGCGTCCCATCAGACGGGCAAGAGAAATCATAGCATCAAGAGAGACTTTTTCAAGGCTGTGGCGAGTTTGTGTGTTTGTCTTTTATTGATTTCTTGATTTTTTAAAAAAAAACACATGCTTTTATATGTGTTTTATGTGTTTGTAAGCCACCCTGAGCCTTTTAGGGAAAGGCGAGATAGAAGTTTAAATAAATAAATAAAATAAACAAAGCTGAGAACAGAATGCTGGAATCAGTGACTCATCATAGCATTGTGTCTCATAAAAGATATCATTCGAAGACCCAAATAGCTTTTGTGAACCTTTAATTACCAAAGCCTGACATGAACAGAAATATGGCCTCTAACTGATATCAATCATTTGTGGGGGGGAGAATGGTAATTAAACGTTCCCCTTGCTGCACTCAACGGGTGGAAAAAGGGACGAGAGTACCACCATAGGTGAGTCCTACAATCATAGAACCTTTGGACTGGAGGGATCTTGAAAGGTCATCTAGTCTATTCACCTGTCTTTAAACCGGTTCAACTGTGCCTTCCTGTGGTGATAAAAAAAATTCTGCTTCTGAGGCTAAATATCAGAAGGAATTTTTGAACCACTAGAATAATTAGGCAGTGGGAAAAGTTACCAAGGGATGTTGTAGAGTCCCCGTCATTGTGAGCTTTTTAAGACAGGCCAGGTAAATCTGTATCAGGGATGGTTTATTATAAGGATAAGGATTACAAAAGGATTACAAAATCTGACAGTGCTATAGAACATAATAGACATTCCATTTATATAATGAACATCCCTTTTTTCCCAGCCCTGCATCTTCAGAGAACATAATGAGTGCCACTTATATCAGAACCCTATCATTCAATAGTGTTTCTAATTTCTAACCCCCCCGTTTACATATTATTATTATTATTATTATTTATTAGCATTTATATAGCGCCAGCGATGTACCTGGTGCTTTACAAAAAAACAAGATAGACATGGTCCCTGCTCGAGAGCTTACAATCTAAAGACAGTGGGAGGGGAGACAGGGAAGGGGGAACAGAGAGACAAGGGATGGGACGTTCATGAGGATGCCAGAACTCAGGTACATGTTCTTGGCTTGGTTCCAGTAAATTGGGAGTTTACAGATAACAGATGGGGGATAATCCTGGGTGGGGATGATTAGCAGGAGTTAGGAAGGGCGGAGCAGAAGAGGTGGGTTTTGAGCAGGGACTTGAAGGTGTGGAGGGTGCGGGCAAGGCGGACAAGGGCAGGAGGATGGGCTAGATTAGTCAATGTTCTTTCCAGCCCTAGAATTCTCTGACTCTGTCTGCCCATAAGGGACACTATGATCCCTTTCCCCTTCGTACTGAATGTAGCAAGAGGAATATTTAATTCTCTCTCAAACACTGACATTTTAATGCATTCCCTGCCCTCCCCCCTCCTCAAGAGACTGTTCTGACATGTCTTTCTGAAGATCTCAGAGTTTGCGGTTCCCAGCAAGCCCCTGCTACTGTATTCAGCTACCGATTAAGCCATGGGCGAGTTTGCAACATAACTGAAAATGATCTTTCACTGCAGTGGGGCAAAACTAGGCCAGCACTGAGCTCTCCAGAAAACTCACTCCATGAGCCCTGGCCAGGGGTCAACAGCCTGGCCCAGTCCTGACTGGGATGGTGGGCTTGGGTGCCCTCATTGGTATATGAGCAGAACTACTATTTATTTATTTATTTTATTTTATTTAGTGCCAACAGCATACTTGGTGCTGTACAATCAGAATTAGAGACAAGCCCCCAAGGGGCTTATAATCTAAGAAAGACAGGGGAGAGGGGAACATAGGGAAAGACAGGGATACATTCATGAGAATTCAGTGTACTTTATCATTTAAAACATATTTGAAATTTCAATATATTCTTTTTAATTGTCAATTATTTTTTTCAGAATAACCCCCTTTCTCCAATTTTTGATTTACTTAAATATATTGAAAAATCAAAGTGGTCTTTTTTAAAATATCAAGAAGTTTTAAATGAACAATGTTCCCATGTTGATGGCATAGAAGTTAAAGTATGAATCTTGCTTTCAAATATTGTCTCTGGAAAACAAACAAGGAATATTTGTTCAGTTTTAGACCCATTTCAGTAATGTCCTAAGTACATCCTTAGTGTTAATACTTGTGATCCTACTGGGATTTAAGCAAACAGCTGGGTCTAGTCTCTCCCCCCCCCCCCCACAGTTCTGCTGATGCCTGTCACTCCTGACCCGAAGCCTTCTGCTGCCCCTTTCCTGAAATATTAACAGCTCTGGCCAAAGCCTGATCTCCCAGTGTTGGCCACATGGTATCAGCACTTTCACAGAGACAGCTAAGCCATCTAATGGCACATTGCCTTGAGGCTGGCATGTAGGGGAGAGCGCCCAGGAGGGAAACTGTTTCCAGTGTCACCAAGTCCAGTACCCACCCTCAGTCTGAGGTCCTTGGGTTTTCAAGTCCCCAGCATTACTAGGGATGAGTATCGACCGTGATGGAGCTGGGAAAAGACTAGAACTTGGTCTGTTGGGGAGCCCCTGGAATCAGTTGGAACCCCTAGCATCTTGCCAGGCAGCTGCAAGTCTTGGGTATAACCCTGAAAAGCCTACTTACAAGCTGAGATTTTAATGATGGCTTTTGATTGAGTCAGCCTTTTGGGTGTTGAGCTCCCTGTACCTGCCCCCTTACCTAGCAAAGCCCACAGGTGGTGACTTCCGTTGAGCATCTCATGGTCTGATTATCCCCTACAGGATCTCCTCTTCATGTGAACCTCAGCACCCAAGGCCGCTCTGACTCTCTCTTCCTGGCCTGGGATGAGCCTGTGCGAGGTGCCCTAGGCTTCTCACTGGCTCTTTTTGTGCTGGAGTCAGATGTGCTGCTTCAGAATGGGTCAGCTGGGCCCAACGCCACCAGCTTCAAGTTCGCTGGCTTGCTCCCTGGGACCCAGTACAGCATCGAGGTCACCGCAGTACTGGATTGTGCACAGAACATCAGCTGGAGAGGCACTGTGCAGACCGGTGAGCAGAGAGGGATGTTGTTACTCTCAGCATGGGGGCAGGGATACAGGATGTGTGTTACACCAGGAATCTGGTTGTATCAGTCACTTGCTGAGGGCTGGGGCATGATGCCTGTGCACTATGCGGTGATGAGGCTCATAAGAGTCAAGGGCCCTCACCCCCACTCCTCCTGGATAAGGAGTTCCCAGAAGGTTCAAGGAGGTAGCAGGCGCCATACAGGCTTGAAAACGGACTGGGATTGCTTCAGGTTGGGGTGAGGGAACTCCTGTCCAGGGCATGCGGAGGCAGAGTGGGCAGGAAGCTGGGGCAGTAGTTGCAAAAGTCACCGCCCAGAATAGAAAGGGGTGACAATGCTACTGTAGCCTCTTCCTCCCATTTCATATCAAACCCTGTGTAACTGACACCAATTCCCTCTCTTTCCCATCAGGCCCCATTGTGATCTCACCAGTTCTAGCTCTCAGACTATAGATTTTAGTAATTCCTTATTCTATGGGCTCCCGGCGGTGCTTCTCTGTAATTTGCAGTTTATTCAGAATGCAGTGCCATTTGGCGGGGTGTGTGTGTGTGTGTGTATGTGCTATGTACGACCTATTTTGGGGACCAACACGGCAAACACACTCTCTCTGTATGTGCTATAGAAATACAATTATTAATTATTATTGTTTTATTAGTTTGGAAAGAGGATTCGGGTGGAGGAGAGGGACTCATGTCCTGCTGGAATTAGTGGCTTTGAGTGTATTGGGGTCCTTAATTTCCAGATGCATTTTTTATAATAGGAATCACTGTTTTCTGCCCCGTTAATATTAGCCCACTGCCAACTCTGTCCGTTCCTGAAGTCTCTGATAGCCAAGGAAATATCATGTTTTTGGACAAGCTGTCCTGAAATTATTGTTTCTTTTAAGATAGACATTGCATTCTCTTCTCTGTCTCTTTTGTGGTTTTCAATAGTCTTATTTGTAGACCTCATTAAGTGCTGCATTATCAGATGCACCTGTTCCTCCACGTTTTTCTCATCTTTTGCATTCTTCTGTAAAGTTGTATAATATAGGAGTTTCTTTTCCAGGCTTGGGTTTAAGTTAAAGGGCTACCTTGTGAGATACAAAGTAGATAATATCTTCTATTGGACTGGCTCCTGTTGGTAAGTGTTTTGGTTTAATGGGGTGGTTCTTGGGGTTCATTAAGAGCTTAGTGAAGCTCAAACGTTTTTGAATGCTCAACAAAAGTTGGTCCAACTAAAGATGTTCTTTTACCTATGTTGTGTCTTTCACATTCTGAGACCCACATTGTTACACGGCAAGTTGAACCATTGTAGTTTCAGGATCATGCACTGAAGTCTTGGTGGGATAGTATTAATAACCACAGGTCTCTCAAGAATATTCTCTCAAAGTGTTTGATCTATTTCATCTGGCCATTTCTAAGCAGGATGTGCCCACGGAGGTCCACCCACTTAGAAGCCCATCTGAAGGCGGTGTGGTGGGTGTGCACTTCTGTGATCCCTGCATGGAGCATTGGGGGGGGGGGGAATCTGGGATGCTCCCTGCAGGGGCAGGAGTGGGTAGTGTGTGCTATGGGGCACCCACCCATCCCAGCCCGTTTACATCCCCACTCACCGGAAGTGAATATGCGCTCTACACAGCACACACAGATCTGCCCTCCAGCTGTGCCTGTTTTTAAATGGCCATCTGTTACTGTGTGGCCACTTGAGTTGTGACTGGCCCCTGAAAGAGTTAAAACCTTGAGGTAGAAACCCCCTTGAAATGAACATGCAGTTCATACCACCAGCTGTACTGAACTTGTATTTAACAAAAACACAGACACCCAGCAGTTAGCAGTGTGGGAGGCTCTACAGTTACCTCTCTCCTCCATTCTAGAGATCCAGGGTCAACCATCAGTGTAGGATGTCTCTGCCCTGGAACGAGTGCCTGTAGCCTGATCTCCACGACAAGGTGCTGTGCTGTGCAGAAGGCAGGAACAGTTCACTGTGCATTTCACTCACAATTAGGTGCTTGCCTCAGAGCAGTCTACACAGGTAGCTTACCTTGGATCTCTGGAATGCAGGGCTAGGGAGAGGAGCAAGCCCCGCCCCAGGGCATGTCCCTAGAACATGTATAGTCTAACTCAAGGGTGGATGGTTCATTAGGGCAGTTGGAGCAATGCCCTGCCTCTCAGCTGCCACCTAATTAATTTTTTTAAATCACTTGCGTGGGGCTGGCAGCTTGGAGCAGACCAGTGCTGCTGCAAGCCTGCAGGAATGAGGTTGGGGCGGAGGAGGAGTTGGAGCTTTATTGGGCATGTTTGCTGATTAGGGGGCAACAGGGTTTACTGCCTGCACCACACATGCTCACTAAAGTCCAGGGAGGTGTTACAGGCAAGGCTGGGGACTCTCACAATGGATTTCTGTGGAGGAACACAGCTAATCAGGGTGACCTTGGGGTGGTGAATCACTCTTGCCCCAGGCAATGACAGAGAAGAGCCCCCTCCCTCCCCCCCCCAAGTAGTCTGATGCCTAACATGCTTAAGTGACTTAGCTGGGTCCCAAGTGAATCCCTTGTGGCTCCTCTGAAGAACTCCAAGGCAGAGGGTTCACTCGACCTTTGGGTTCTAATTGCTACTGCTGCCAAACCTCCCACTGACTTAGTGTGAAGCGGATTCTCATGGATTCCCTGACATCCTGGTTCCTCTCAGTTCCTCAGAGCTACTGATGCTGCTTGTGGAACTCCCCCAGTCCAGTCAGCATAGCGCTCTCTCATCCTTCCCAGATAAGGAACAGACCAACCTAGGCCCACCCTCCATCCCTCACAGTTACAAGCACTCTTTCTCCCCATTCTCATCCCTAAATGCAGCATCAGAGGGTGTTTTTAAATGAGCAAGGCTAGACGGGGTGGATCCGTGTCTGCTGAGTGGTACAGCTGTGGATAGGGTTACCATACCTCCCCTTTAAAAGAGGGTGCTCATGAAAAATATATGTTGCAGGGCTGCACTGGAATCAATGAAGCCTTGCACCATGTATTTTTCATAACCTTCCTCTTTTAAAGGGGAGGTATGATAACCCTTAGCCATTGAGCACCCACACACATGGAGCGAGTGGATTCTAACAGGCAGCTCCATGGGTGGCCACTATGGCTGCGCGCTCAGCCCCCGAAGCAACTCATGTGGGCAGTCATTACCCCTTTAAGAGCTCCCGGTAGGGCTTGGGGTGGGACAGGGAGGCAGCAGGGACACGGACCTGTCTGTTGGCATGGGTGGGTGACCCAGTTCAAACGGGCCAGGGATGTGTGGGCGCCTGTCCCCACACAGTGTTTTGCCTTCCCGTGCACGAGGCGCTCCGGCTTCTTCTCTGGTGCCCCGTGAGTGACCATGAGTGGGTGCTGCATGGGTCATGGGAGCGCGCTTCCACCCACATTACCGTCACATGAGTGGTCAGGTGAGTGGTTGATGGGTGAACATGCATGGTTGGATCTTGTTTAAAAACACCCAGAGATGTGGAGTAGAGTCGCCTCATATGCTTCTCTCAAAGGAACCTATATTAGCGAATAGGGCGTAGTGGTTAGGAGAGCAGTACTTGGACCAGGTGATAGAGGGAGGCCTCAGTTCAATGTCTCCTTAACCATGAACTCACTGTGTGACCTTGAGCCAGTCACAGATCACTCAGCCTAGCCTACCTCACAGGGTTGTTGTGAGGATTAAGAGTTAATTAGTTAGTTAATGTTAAAGAATTGTAAGCTACCCTGAGCCTAATGGATAGGGTGGGTTAAAAAAATCTAAATAAATAAATATTAACCTTGGTATGAATCTTGCTAGGTGGGGCTTTTATCCTATACACACCTGTGTTAGCAGATGGACACCTAAGTTTCCATCCCCAGTAGAATTTTTAGCACATTTGGTACATGTATGCTTTTAATCACTCACTTCATTGCTTTAAAATTACTCTGATGAAGCCTGATGTCTCCCTTTCTAAGATGTGACCAAACTAGCTCACTTGTTCTACGTCCCCCCTCCCTCTTCATAATCTTGAGAGGAGGCCGTGGGAGGAGTCCCTTTGAAAGAGATTAAATGTAATACAAGGGTAGGGTGCTGGTTCACTTCCATTGAGCCCACGGACCAGCTGGTTAGGCCAAAGGATCTGAGGCTGAGTGGCAAGTGGCTTTTTCATTATCGTCTAGCAAGACCCATTCTAAGTATACACTCTCCACTGGGACACATGGACTCCATCAGTTTCTCGCTGCTGATTTGCATTTTACTGTGGTTTGGGTTTGAAGTTGCACACTCTGCACCTTGTGAACAGGGCTGTTAGTTTTCTGCCGTGCTCCTCTCTGCTGCTGTCCTGCACTAGAACAGCATCTGTGATAACTGCATTTCCTGTCAGTCCTTGTGGTGTTTCATGCACCTTCTCCTGGAACATCTTGTGCAGCTGGTACCCCAAAGGGCAGTCTCTTGAAGAGTGACATCTTCCAAAGATTATTGAAAGAGATTGACATGCTGCTGTCTTTGTCCAGTGTGATCTGCTGGTATCTAGAGCACTGAATACCCTTCCTGTGAGTAGCTGTGTGGTGTAATGGAGCCGACTGGGGTTTCCACTCTTGAACCCCAGCCTCCTGGCACCCCGTTACCCACCTGTTATCTGGTACTTTTCCGCTGCCACCACCCAGAGGTTACTTAGGCCATGAGTCTCACCCCTCTGGGAGAATGAGTCCCCTACCTTTTACTTAGTTGAACAGGCCCTTAAGCCAGTATAAAACAGTTCCCAATTACTGCCGCCGGAGTGTACAGAGGCGCTTATGGTAACACGCAGAGATTTTTTAGATCAGAAAAAGGAATATTACTTTAATGGTATTTTAAACCAAGCATCACAGGTTACAAACATGTGAGGTACTTTGAATCCTTGAGCAAAAGCAACTGATCAGAAGACAGTTAGGCTCGAGGGCCCTTTTTGCAGCATCGAGCCTAAACTGGTCCCTCAGCTGTAACATTCAGTTACTCACAGCTTTAGGTGCGCCTTTGCCTTGCAACAAAGGGGTTCAGTCCTTAGGTTCAGTTTAGTCCAAACAGGCCAGGAGCCATTCCTTCAGCTCCATAGAGTTCCAATCAAGTACATAGCAAAGTGAGTGACTGCTTTTAAAAGAGGGCGCGCTAAAGCGCCTTCCAAACGCCGCATTAAAGGAAAGCCGCTGGAAGTGACGTTCTCCCCGTTGCCGGCGGTGGCGGCNCCAATTCCCTCTCTTTCCCATCAGGCCCCATTGTGATCTCACCAGTTCTAGCTCTCAGACTATAGATTTTAGTAATTCCTTATTCTATGGGCTCCCGGCGGTGCTTCTCTGTAATTTGCAGTTTATTCAGAATGCAGTGCCATTTGGCGGGGTGTGTGTGCTGTCTCTTATACACATCTAGATGTGTATAAGAGACAGCCATAGAGTTCCAATCCAGTCCATAGTAAAGTGTAAGTATATGAGAGCAAACAGAAGTAAAGTGGAAGACTGCCCCAGAGAGGCGTGGCTTTGGTCTTTTTAAAAGCCCCCTACCCCTCTTTCGTGTTTGGTCCTTAGGAGGTTACCTGACTGTACCTACTCCAATCAGAGAAAGAACCCCCCAGCCATGCTGGCTGTAGGCCCTTCCCCCGGTATTGCAAAATCCTGCCATGCGGCTGGTTGCGAAACCAGGCCTAGTCAACCTGGAAACCAGAGTGTCAGTGAAGGTCACATGGAAAGGCAGGGCTGCTCCTAGCAACTTCTGCCACATCTCCCCCCCATCCTTCTCCTGACGCCTGAACTTCCACTGGGGTTCAAGTGTGGAAACCCCAGTGGGCTCCGTTACACCACAAGCTGGTACTACTACGACGACTGCTCTTATCATTTCTATAGCGCTACTAGTTGTACGCAGCACTGTACAGATATACATGACATAAAGACAGTTCTGCTCCATGGAGCTTACAATCTAATTAAGACACAAAGACACAGACAACTACAAATAAGAGTCTTCCTATGAATAATGGACTTCAGAATGCAGGTGTTCAGTAAATTTATTTATCTCAGTTAAAATAGTTGAAATCCACAAGACTAGGATATGAATAGGGCCTGGGTTCATGATTTAAAAGGATATCAAAGAAGTGGGCCTTTAGGCGGGAGTTACATATGGACAGGGAGGTGGCCTGATGCACCACCTCAGGAAGTTTGTTCCAAGCATACGGTGCAGCAAGGTGGGAAGTGCGGAGTTGGTGATGGAGGAGAAGGGCACAGAGAAGAGCATCTTGCCCCATGAATGGAGGTCATGAGTAAGGGTGTAGGGGGAGATAAGAGAGGAGAGGTACTGAGGAGCTGCAGACTGAAGACACTTGTAGGTGAGTAGGAGAAGCTTGAACTGTATGTGGAAGTAGAGGGGGAGCCAGTGTAGTGACTTGAGGAGAGGGGTCACATGGTCGTAACGGCGTGCAAGGAAGGTGAGTCTCGCAGTTGAATTTTGACTAGACTAGTGGTGTTAAGTGGCTCAGTGGGAGACCTGTGAGAAGCAGATTGCAGTAGTCTAACCGGAATGTGATGAGAGAATGGATTAGGGTTTTAGCAGTTTGTTCAGACAGGAAGGGACAGATTTTGACAATATTATAGAGAAAGAAACAACAAGTTTTGGCAGTGTTTTGGATGTGAGCAGAGAAGGAGAGAGAGGAGTCAAAGATGACTCCAAGGTTGTGGGCTGAGGGGACTGGGAGGATGGCAGTGTTCTCTACAGAGATGGAGAGAGGTGGGAGGAGAAGTGGGTTTAGGACTTCTGTCTTGGCTATGACAGTCTTGGTAAACGATGTGTAGTGTGGGTAGGCTGCAAGTATTCCCACATGACTGTGGTCTTGAAGGTCTGCATATCCAGATCACACAGTGCTTTGCTTTATTGTTGAGTGGACCCTTCCCAAAGGTTCCTCCATTTTTTAGTTATACTCAGTTGCACCATCCACCTGGGCTGCCCCCCCATCACCACCGGTTTTAGGGGGAGGCTGCACTTCTGTGTCGCCCCTACAATGTGCCTCTGATAGTTTGACACGATCTGTTTGTCTGCCCTCATTTTACTGCTGTGCATCGTGTGTGGAATCGACCACACCCTGCTGACCCTGTGCACCTTCTGCTGTTTTTAGGGGACGAGGCTGATTTTGCTGTGCTTTTTAAAGACTTGGGTGGTTCCCCAGTTTTTAGCTTCCCATTTACAACGCGTCTAGTTTTAGCGTGTTTTTAACCTTGCTGTGAATTTTACCTTTTTTTTAACTCTTTTACTCCTTACTGTGTGTTTGGCGCAATACGGCCTGTTGGCTGCTGCACCATTAACCCCTAATCACCCATCCACCACCTTTCTCCAAGTTGAACCTCGTGGTTAGTGGAAGTCAGACTCATAAATGGAAACGCACTGGGAAATGGCTTAATTTTGCACTGTCCAGTAGACACCCTATGACTTTCTTTTCTAATTTCCTCTACTGTGAGATGTCCCATTATGGGTTCTGTGGCCATTAGGATTTTTAAAATTTATTCTAGCTGTTTTAGGGCATTCTGCAGCAGGACTAATTCGTCTAGTTCTGTTATGTAAAAATCCAGATTCTGGCCCTTCTTTTTGTACTTATATTAAATCCTGCATTCAGAGTGAATATTCTTTCTAACCAACTAGTCGCAAGGATGCAGGCAAGGGCAGCATCAGAGATCTGGATGTGGAGTAGAGAGTCACCTCATATGCGTCTCTCAAAGGAACCTATACCAGCTGTTTAGCTATGTCTGAATACAACTCCGTTTGCTTCCACCTACGGAAGTGGGGCTCTAGGAATGGCATTTGGGGATCAATCGGGGAATCTGAAGAGAGATGCCCGGAGTCTGAGAGATCTGAGAGAGTTGGGCCAGAGGCTCTGGTGAGGGATCAGACTGGGGGATCTGGTATGGAGCACAGACACAAGTAGCTCAGTCAGAACTTTTCTGCTGACTCTGGGTTTTGTATGTATATTTGCAGCCCCTTCACCTGTACGGGACCTGATCCTGAGCAGCGATGGCAGCCCCTCGGTACTTCTGTCCTCCTGGCGGGAAGCCCCTGGTGGGAAGAACAGCTACCAACTGGTTCTCTACCACATGGACTCGCAGGCACCTGTCAGTACGGTGTCTCTCCCTAGAAGTGCCTCCACCTTCCGCTTTGAGGGGCTCCTAGCTGGCAGCGAGTACGCCCTGCGCCTCAGTACTCTAGCAGGAGATGGCATGGCCAGCACCAGGGCCCACCAGTGGACAGGTATAGGATGATGCAGGGGCTCTGGCTCAGGCAGGGCTGGGATTGGGCTGGAGGTGGAGATGTGGTTGGGGATGGAGGAACCCCAGAGGCAAGTCCAGCTATGTGCATGAACGGGGCTGGGTCCATTATCTCAGTGGGAATGGGAAGAGGTGCCCAGCGGAGACTCAATAGAGGATTGGATTGGCCCACTGTATTTATGGGGCTGTTAATACTGGGGCATCCCCTTTGAGACACAGTGCAAGGGTGATACAATAGGGATTGGCCAGTGGTAGGGATAGGCCCATTACTTTAATGGAGGTTGGACAGGCAGGATCCCCTCTCCATTGGGGAGGGTGGGGGTGGCACAGTAGATGATGACACTCTCCATCTGTTATTTCTCCCTCCAGCACCCACCGTCCCCTCAGCACTGATACTGCATAGTGGCGGCTCCAGCTCCAGCCTGACAGCTGCGTGGGTCGGCGCAGAGGGAGCAGTCTGGCTACAGCTCACGCTCCAGGATCTCCGTGACCCAGCTTGGTTCAGGAAGAGGGTGTCAGTTAGGAGGGGCCTGTCCAACTACACCTTCCAGCACCTGCGCTCTGGCACCCCATACCACCTGAGGATTGGTGCCATAGCTGGTCCTCACTGGGTTGAGGGGCCCAACACCACAGCCTGGACCTGTGAGTATGGGAAAGGGCTCTGGTGCTGCAGTGCAAGGGGGCAGGTGAACTACAGGGACACTAGAACATGGAGGGGCCCAGCCAGCACCACAGAGCCAGGCTGGGAGTGTCCCGAGAAACTAAAGCGCCTCTCTGATTGACTGGGAAAATCAGAGGCTAGAATTCAAGCCTTTTGTGTGAGAATAGTAGGGAATAGAAACAAAGTGACCCAGCTCCCTACCCTTCCCTAGCAGACTCAACCCCTCAGCACCTTTCCTGTCACACAGTAAGATGGAACAGTTAGTGCGGTCTATTGGTCCCTTCTGCTCCCAGAGGTTTGTGTCTCTGAAGCTGTAATCTACACTTTACCCTGTCAAGGCCAAAGTCCCCAACGCTGGATATGGCTGATGGGCTTCTGATGAACTACTTGGAAAGCTGGGCCCCTCCCCATCACTATGGGAGTAAGGCGTAGAGACTGAGTATGAACTGGAGCTGTCTAGCAAGATCCCACCTCTGCCTGCCCCTGCAGAATACTCTCACCATGACAACGTGGGGCACCTTTCCCTTTGCTTTGCTGCCTAGCCTTTCTGGCCTCCCCATGCCTCTCCCTCCCCACTGCCAGGTTGACAGGGAGCTGCTGGCATCCATCCTCACTGCAGCAGCCAATGCTGGGGAGACCAGAGACCAGTGAGAGGGCTCTGAGGGTGCATTCACATAAGTACATAAGTAGTGCCGTACAGCCTTATACCAATGGTCCATCAAACCCAGCATCCTGTCTCCGACAGTGGGCAGTCTCTGTCTCCTGGGAGAAGTACCTAACATGTCACAGTGGTCAGTCCATTCCCTGTTGTTCCCAACAGTACAAAACCTACTTGGCTAACAACCATTAATGAACCTATCCTCCAGTGATCCCACACTGAGAAAGGTACGTCGGGTGCTGCTTGTGCCAGTTCTTCCTAGGGGATGGGGATGGGGTGTTGTGTGAAGAGAGTTTGCCGTTCAAGCACCCTGTTGGGGTTTGCTTGTATTGCAAGCCCTCTTCACACAGCTGCCCACCCCACTCCACCTGGAGTATCATGGGCTATGCTGTGTGTTCCTCCCCCAAAGCTTTGTGTAGCTGCACCCTAGAGTCATCATCACTCAAGTGGGGTAGGAGCCCTCAGGTCTCGCCTATTACTGGGGAAGGGGATGCGCACGCTGCTTTGTTCAGGTGTTATCCACCTCTACCCTTAGTTACAGCCCCTGTTCAGGCAGCATGCGCTGCCTGGAGCGATAGTCCTCCGTTCTAGGAGTTGGCGGGGCGGGGCGCGCAAGAGCTTGTCTGCACATGATGTATAACTAAAGATGGGAAGGTAATTACTAGTTAATATGGATTAAAATTCCAAGTGGATATTCTTCAAACAGATTAAAGGCACTCCCCTCCCCCCCCAAACTGGGTTAAGTTTACCTGCAACAGGCCCCTTGGAGGGAGATGTGCATGACACCTTCTGGTCATGGTCATAGGAGATGGGGGAGATGCAGGCTACTGGGGACTCCACATTCTTTCTCATGAAAATTGTTCTTGGCAAATGTTCAATGGCACTGAGGAGGTTGGGGGAGCCTAGGAAGGAGAGCTCCCTGGCTTGGACAGAGCTAGCTCAGACAGACAAGGGAGGGATGCTGGTGCTGCACAGATATTGTCAGAACTTTTAGATATTGGCAAGACCATTTTGGGGGGGTGGGGGAACCTGGCAGGTGAGCCTGGGGAACCCTCACCAGCATATTAGTCGCCCCCCCCCCCCCCCCCCCCCCCCCCCCCCCCCCCCCCCCCCCCCCCCCCCCCCCCATGAGAGCAGGCTGCTTTCCAAGCATCCTGTCAGAGCAAAATTCTTTCACTTTCCCCACTCAACAATCATGCAGAGCCTGGTCAGGTGAACCCTGCCTTCAGGCACGTAACCATTCTCTGGGACCATGACAGAAAGCTGGCTGGAGGCACAGTGCCAAACATCAGGTGTGCCACCTGCCTTTGCTGGCACTGGGCCCTCCTGGATGCAGCTCCTAACACCACAGCTGTGAAGTAGTGGCTGCTGAGCAATCTCTAGCTGAGGCTTCTGCATGGTGACTGTGCTTTTGTAGTAGCGTTTGTGTGCTGAGACCAAGTTTGGATTGATGTGATGGAATTGGGACCTCCCTGGCTCACCACTCTGATGGGATTGGCACCTCTCTGCCCCACTCTAGGCTGTCTGTGACTCCGTTTTCCACACTTACAGTGCCCACTGGACCAGCTTCCTCCAGTACAGTTCTGTAAAGGGTTAACCCTCTTTATTATTATTTATTTATTTTATTTTAATCTTTTACTTTGCCCTTCCCGCCAAAGGCAGCTCAGGGCAGCTTACAATATTAAAAATACAAAGTTTAAAACATAATCAATATATAGAGTGAAGTGACAGGATTTAGCAACAGCCTGGATCTGAGCATGTGTGTACCAGCCATGGCTTGCTGGGCTCTGATTCTCCCATCTGCCCTTCCAGATCCCCTCAGCCCCACCAACGTGACACTGAGCAACACTGGCAGGAACAGCTCATTGCAGGCAGAGTGGGAGCCGCCAGCTGGAGGACGAGACTTCTATCTGGTGACCTTGCAGTGTGGAGACGGAGACACCCTGACCAGAAACATGTCATTGGGAGGGGATGCTTCACACATCACCTTCCATGGACTGAGTCCTGGGAGCCACTACGCTGTCAGGGTGACTGCCATTGCCGGGCCCCACAGGGCACCTGCCCAGAGTGCAGCTGTCTGGACATGTAAGCATGGGCCCAAAGCCCTGAACCTGGTGGGCAGAGGGTGAGGGCAGAGACAGATGGACAAGGTAGCTCTTGCTTAACAGACTGGGCAGTGAAAAGGAAGGGGGCATTTGATTGGTTGGCTGGAAGGGCATTCTGGGTAGTTGCTGTGGATGCAGGTGATTGGGCTGGGTGCAGTGCTAAGTGGGAAGAGGGAGAGTAGAGAATTGCCAAGAGATTGGCTGCCTGGATGGGCTTGAGATTGGCTCTCCCTTGCACGTGATGTAACCAAGATCCCATCCCAGACCCCATAGGGAGGACATGTCCTGGCACCCCTTAGATGCCTTAGAAAGGGACCCTTGGTCTCCCCAATACCCTGTCCTCCATAGAGAGAGTTCCCTGTTCTGGCCTTTCCAGATCTCATTGAGAGATGTGCCCCATTCCCCTCTTCCTTTGTGGGTAGTGCCCCTACCTCTGCATGTATCAGCCCGTCTCTCCTGCAGGCAGCTCTGTATCTAATTCTCACATGTCTCTCTTTCTCCATTCCAGACCCCATGGCTCCTTCCAGCGGAAACTTCTCAAGTCAGGGCAGTACTCAAACCCTGTATGTCCACTGGCAGGAGGCAGCAGGGGAGGGTTACATGTTGGCACTGTACACTGCAGAGCCCCCTGCACTGGTGCAGAACAACTCAGTGACCAGAAGTTCTCACAGCCTGCGCTATGAGGGGCTGAGCCCAGGCACTCACTACACCTGGGAAATCCGTACCCTAGCCGGGCCCTACATCTCCAAGCCCCTCTGCCTTGCTAACTGGACATGTGAGTGCCAAATCCAGCACTGTCGGGTGTGGGGCACGCCACACCCAGCCATGCGTAGGCCATGTAAAAGGAGCTGGTGAATGCAGAAGGGAGAGTCTGGGGGAGGGCATGCTGGATTGCCCAGCACATGGTGGGCTCTGCATGTCAGGTGCAAGGTACACCCTTGGCCTTGACGCGCCTTCTTTTTCATCTAGATCCTTTGGCCCCAGAACACCTGAGCCTCAGCAATGAGGGCCACAGCACCTCCCTGTGTGCCACCTGGCAGGGCACTTCCACTGGCAACAGGCACTACACTGGCACCCTTTTGGAAACCAGGTCCCAGGTGCAGGTCAGGAACATGACTATGGTGAAGAGCTGGACAAATGTTACCTTTGAGGGGCTTATACCTGGACGTCAGTACACCCTGGAGATGGCGGGCGTGGCTGGGCCTTACCAATCCCACACCCATACAGCTAGTGACTGGACGTGTGAGTATGTGACTCTAGAAAGTTAGGACTGTCTCCACCCCCCTGGCAGGTTCCTTCCCTGATCCTTAACCTCCCAGCTGCTCGTCCTACAGAGTTCCTTCTGCACCAGAGGGGCAGGAGATGTTATAGGTAGGGCCTCCCTCCTGTGTGACACAGAGGCACATGTGCCAGTGAGGTAACTCCGTATCGCCAGTATTATTATTATTATTATTATTATTAACAAACATTTATATAGCGCCAGCAGTGTACCTGGCACTTTACAAAGTAATAAAATAGACACGGTCCCTGCCCCTAGGGCTTACAATCTGAGAGACAGGAGCTGGGGGAGAGACTTAGGAAGGGGAACAGAGGGAGAGACAAGGGGTCTAACATTCATGAAGATGCGAGGACTCAAGTGCACATACTTGACTTGGTTACAATGAGAATGACAGCAGGCAAGTTAGGCTTTGCCCCCTATGCTCCTGGGGCTGATCTCTCCAGGCAATTTAGCACATTGGCTTTCTGCCAATTCAGGAACATGCACACAGGCTTTCAGAGTTACCCCATGCAGCCAGATTTCACATATGCAGCCTTTAAAACAGGGGTGGGGAATCTTAAGCATCAAGATACAGAGGTGACACAGGAGTATTTGTAATGGGAGAAGTGAGGTAAATTTCCTCCACCTGCAATTTCAGGGATATGGGGGTGGGGCTTCTGTGAGTCTCTATCTCTTTCCTCCCATCCCCTAAATTTGAGCCCAAAGTTATGCTCATGGCACAGGAATAAGCAAAAAGTGCAATTTCTCCCTGTTTTGCCTTGTCCGAGGCAGCGGTGGGTGGGCAGTGGTTGTTTAGCACCCATCCAAGCAGTGCAGTCATGGTTTCTGCTCCTTGGCACCCTTGCTCCCACATGCATGAAATCACTACAGACAGCACATGCCATGTTTGCAGCATAATGCACCCTATTGGGTTACAGGAAGACACTGGGTCAGGGCTGATTTCTAGTTCAGGACTGAGCAGAGCAGAGCATCGGAGAGAAATACCACAAGCACTGTTCTCAGAGCCCATAGCAGTAATTTAAGAGAAGCTCGGTCTTCAGCACTCCTGGAATTGCAGTCTCAGCCCCTTACCCACGGTCAGAACTCTTAGGACTGGAACTTGTGTTATTTATTTTGTCTGTTACTGGATTTGGGATTTAGATTATTTTAGGTTAAGTCTTTGTAAGAACTTTCTAACTGTAAGAACAGTTGGACTAGAGCCTTGGTTCTCAAACTTGGAAGTGCGGGAACACAAAGTATTTTTGGGCGGGGTATGAGAAGGACCCCCTTTTGGCAAACACCTCACTCAATCTCCAAAATGATGAGGTGGCAAGGGGAAGTGAGTCAAGGAACAAGGGGAAGAGAGAGGGGAAGCAATAGGAGCATGGGAAGGGGGAGAGGAAGAGAGGGAGCAAGGTGTGTGTGGAGGGGAGGGGCCACGACCACAGATGAGCGGAAGGAGGGATGTGGTTCAAAAATATTTGAGAACCACTGAGCTAGAGAACAAGCTGCCTAGGGAGGTTGTGGATGGAATCTCCTACCCTGTAGTTGGGTAAAGGTTTACCAGGGGTGGTTTAGGGATATCAGATGTTGCCACTGTGGAGGGGGCAGCAGCACTAAATGGTCCTTGAGATCCCTTCCAGCCTTACGATTTCCTGGTTCCTTTCTCTCAAAGGCTCTGAGCATCCTTGTGATCTAGGAGAAAGCCAGCCCCATTTGACAGAGCATGGCACAGGGAGGCCGAGAGACTTGCATGAAGAGCCTGTGGCTGACTGTTGTTGTTGTAGCCCTTTCAGTGTTCGTAGTGCTTTATAATTCTTATCTAGCTCACCCTCACAATTTAACGGCCCTATGAGGTAGGTCATTATTCTCATTTTACAGATGCGGGACTGAGGCCGAGAGATAGTGACTTACCCAAGACCACCCAGTGAGCTTATGGCTAAGGCAGGATTCAAACCCTGATCTGAGTCCAGTACCTTATCCACTAGGTTACACTGGGATTGAACCTCATTTCCTGAGACCATCCTTACTTCCCTCATACAAATGCCTATAATGGCTGCCATGTCTCATTCTCTCTCCCCTGTTGCATGGTAGCAACCAGCCATCTGGAAACCTTTTCCCTTTCAGATCCTCTGGCTCCATCGGGAGTGACCCTGACCAGCAAAAGGCGGCCCCCTGGTCTTGCTGCCTTCTGGGACCAGGCTGCAGGGGACAGGGACCAGTTCGTCCTGCGTCTCTATAGCCAGGAGCACTCGATGCAAAGGAACATCTCGGTTGGACCCGATGCACAGAATTTCACCTTCCAGGGTCTTCCCCCCGGCATCCAGTACTTCCTGGAGGTGACAGCACTGGCGGGGCCATACCGTACCTCCTCACCGCTGGCTTCTGAGTGGACATGTGAGTAGTATGGAATCGTGTCTGTGTAGGGCAGGGGTGGGGAAACTCAGGCCTGGGGGCCAAATGCGGCCCTCGGAAAGTATTTATGTGGCCCCTTTCCAGTACCTGAATTTGGCTCCTGGATTCAGTTTCTACCCCCAAGCACTGAAAAGCTGATAACTGAGCTCATGATAATGGAGCAGAGAGGAGGACATGTACACAAACGTAGGGGACAGATCCATTATCTGGGCCCTCCTTTTCTTGAATAAACCTATTAAGCACCCCCACCCCCAACCTATATGTGGCCCTCAGAGCTCGTACTAATATTCAATGTGGCCCCCAGGACAGAAAAGGTTCCCCACCCTTGGTGTAGGGAGCCAGATCTGTTTTCTCTCCAGCTAGGGAGAAGCTGGCTGAACTGCCTGCATTCACAAGGGGGCAGAAATTCATGCCATGCCAAAGAATGTTGTCACTCAGATCATTGCTGGCTGCACTGGGGATGCCTTTCTTGTGCCAGACCAACAAGCCTGGTGGGTTTGCCAGACACACACAGCTGCCGGCAAATCCAACCTCCTCCCACTCCTCTGCCAGGACAGCTCCCTTGGCTGGATGGTTTGGGGATGGAGGTTAGGCTGATTATGTGGCCCTCCTACTTGGAATTTGTCCCTCCCTGTTGCATTGTGTTTGGACTGACGCACCTGACCCATGGATCCAGAAGAATGAAAATGGAGTCCGCAGTTAATCAGACACAGACTTGAACAGATCCCCTGCCTTCTTGTACTATTTCCTTCCTGTAACAGATGATTGAACAGTGCGAGTAATTGCAGACTCCAGTCCCCCAAACAAGGATCTAACTTCACCTACTATCACTACAAGCTGCTTTATGTACAGTGCCAATGTCCCAGACAAACCAAGCTCACACCTAACAGCTACCCACGAGTACCTTTTATAAGAGATGAGACCTTTCCATAGCTCCTTGTTCCATCCCCCTTTATTTTGCTGTCCTCAGAACTTACTGTTCCCCCAGCAAAACCCCCTCTAACCTTCCCTACTCTGGCACCTTCCAGTACAGCTTTCTGGCCTACGTTTCTGACCTGGTGCTCTAGCTCTGTGCGCCAGCCCTGTTAGCATAGGGTTTTCACTTTATGATCTCCTGCTCTAAGCCCCTTCCCTGGTGATCTGCTTTGAATTTCTGGCTCTTAGTGAGTGCTCCCAGCTGGCTTGAAGTTTCTTGTCATGCACAGCTGAGAACACTTCCCCCTGGCTCACCAGCCAGCAAGAGACCCTCACCCGACTATCCTGCTTGTCAGGACTGCATCCTTGCAGGGATTTACCCAGCTCCCCTTGAGCCTGATCCAACAAGTACTTAAAATCCATCCGTTACACTTCCAGCCATCTCCATCTAGTGTACTTGACACAGTTATGCCTGTGCTCCCCCCTGCCCTATTCCTTACTTTTAGTCAGGAACCCGTTCTCACTGCATTTTCCCCATTGCCTCCAACGTGGACAAGGCAGTGAACACAGGTCCCTGCCTGAGACAGAGAGTGTCTGTTGGGAGAAATGCTATATTTCCCAGCACCCTTAGGAGTCTGATAAGATAGTACTGGGATTGTTTAGGAACAGAAAGCTGAGCCCTCATAATGTGTAGAGCAAGATGACCGCCAGGACTCAGTTCTTCTGGCTCATTCACTTCAGCTTTTCTGCTCCTCAGGGTCTTTTCACATGGGATATCGTGTGAGAGCTGAATACAGAGGCATTTACCTTCACCATCACTGAATTTCCCTGTGCTCAGTGGGAGCAAGGGCAAACTGAACAGCAGCACTAGTGTTATCTGTTCTCTGGGGGGCTGGCATGCTCTGGCAGACGTAGCATAGTGGCCATTGGCAGTGCTCTGGGATAGCAGCATGCTCAGTGCTCAGGAACTGATTCCATTATTAACTTATTGTCTATGAGCTTGGACATGTATCTGAGTGGCTTACCTGGGAGCAGTGAGAGTATTTATTTACTGAGATGGCTGATTCTGAGTTGAAGTGCCTCACTCTAGGCTTGGATAAGTGGGCCTACTAGTGCTTGTTGCAGAGTTGAACACATGTGAAAAATGGCCCCTGTGTGTTTAATAGGAATAGAGAAAGAGCTGAGGTGAAATGAGGGAAGGCAGATGTGAACCCAGCTATTATGGGCTGTTAACAGCCTCCTGTGGAGTGAAAAGCAGTCAGTGCACTGAGGCATCCTTCCTGCTGCATTCTGGAACAATGTACAGCCTGCAACACTACTGACTGCCCCCAAGAGAGCTTGTGCCATACACTGGCACAGTGTGTCTGCTTCTCTGCAGGATACTGCAAACTAATGGTGTTTTCTTGTTAATTTGAGCAGTAGAGTATTGTGTTGTGGACAGAGAGACTACAGAGTCAAACCCTGCAGAGGCCTTCGGGGCATGTTATGCTGCTTCCTTGGATTTGCCAGTGTTTGGCTGGGGGGGGGGAGTCCTACATTGTGAGGATCACTGTCTCCCCAGTCCTGATATGGTCACCCCTGTTTTTCCCCCTCCCCAGACCCCCTGTCCTTGGCCAATGTGAGCGTGACACAAGGCCAGAGCCCTCATGAGCTGCTTGTGCGCTGGATGGAGTCAGGCGGAGGGAGAGACCACTGGGTGCAGCTGTATGCGGACTAGTCCCTGTCCATCATCAGAAACGTGTCAATACCCCGTGGAGTTGCCCAAATCACCCTGGATGGGCTTGTTCCTGGGGCACGGTACCGCGTGGAGATTGTCTCACGGGCTGGGCCCCACCGTACCTCCTCACAAACAGCCATTGGCTACACAGGTACCTAATGGGGCTGGCAATGCAGCAGCTTTACTCCCGTCATGCCCACCCAAATGGTCTGACACGGGCTGCTGGCCCAGGCTGGGTAAGGCTCTGGAGAATGTGAGTGTATTACAGTCCTGGGTACACAGCCATCCCCACGGTCAGGCAGCTTGTGCCAGATCTTCCTATGGGATGGCGATGGGGTGTTGTGTGAAGCTGCAGCAGTGGCTGCCACAGAGGCATGGCAACTCACACAGCAGAAGTTATTGGGGAGGGATCACTCTGTTCTGAGAGGCAGCAAGCAGTGGTAGCTATACTGGGGATGGGAAAGTACTGTCCCTCAGCAGAGACACCACCCCAAGCTGGTTTCTGCTGACTGGGGTGAGAGAGTTTAGGAGTGGAGTGAGCCCAATGTTCTGTGAGTACCTAGAATCCAGAGGGGTGGGATCTGGCTGGGTGAAGGGTTTTGCTAACAGGAGCTAGAGAAAGCCACCTGCCTCATATTCCCTGTTGTCCCCATGGTGATGGTGAGCACTGACCTCATGCCACTGGCATCCTCCGACTTTGACTCCCACCTTCTCTTCATCTCCTAGCTCCTCTGATGCCACTCTCCCTGATGGTGACGAGCAACAGCTCCTCAGTTCTGAGGGTGGGCTGGAAGGCTCCATCTGGGCAGCAAGATGGCTACGTGATCTCTGTTTCTGAGTCTGGCTCCCCAGGCACAGGGAGACGCAGGAAGGTGGGGAAGGACAGTACCAACGTCACTCTGGGAACACTGACACCAGGAACATGCTACATTGTTGCAGTCTGGGCACTGGCTGGACCCTACAGCTCTGCCTCACACAACAGCACTGGATGCACAGGTACAGCTGGACTCAGAGGTTGGAAAGCAAGCCTACAAGGGTCACCCAAGCATTGTGGGAATTTAGCAGGGGGTAATGTTCAGCTAATGCCTGAGTGCCAGGGGCTGTGTCTGTCATTAACGGGATGTGAAAAGCCCAGGTGGCTGTAACAGGGCGAAGAGGTACCTGGGAGAGTACTGGCAGGATGCTGCCCAAGGAGTCACGCCACACCAGATCTTTCTGTTCCGAGTGTCTTTATTCCCATCTCCAGTTCACCCACAGTTATATACAATACTCACAGCCCCATTAGACGAGGTTAGGCACCAACCCTCTGACCCAGGTGCCTCTTCTACCAGGGGTAGCCTCATGGCTATGGACTGGCTCAATCCCTCGTAGGCCGAACTTTCCCTAGCTCTTGCCTCCTCTCTGTCTCTCCCCAGACAGGCCTTGAGTGGCCTAGCCATGCCCAAGCCCAAGCGTGAGGCATCCTGGCGCTGTCCTCCACTCCACCTAGCACCTGAACTCCAGTTAGCACCTGCCAGCTACACTCTTGCTACCTCTCTTCAAGGGCCAGTAGCTCAAATGGCCTGTTCCCTGCTACACCCGTCCCCATTGAGAAGACAAGGCTACCTAAGGTAGATCTGGCTTACACACTCATTCTTTTAGTGGGGTGCAGAAAGAATAGCAGACCAATTCACTTATCTACACATGCATGCCAATCTCGCAGTTCTAAAAGACAATGAAGGGTACATGGAGCAGCCCCTTTTTCATCAAGGACTCTCCTTACATCTGTGACCACAGATCTTCAGTATAGCATAATTAGTTTAGGCTACCATCTCTATCGCCTGCACCCTGTAGCCTTTCATATTCCTACACCCCTTGACTACCGGCTCTATCACCCGTAGCATGGGGCTCTGGCTTCCTCCATCCCCACATAGCAAGACCATACCACTGGTTTCTGTTAGGGGACTTTAACCTCATTTGCCTGTTAGGGGACTTTAACCCCACTTATATTCCAATTTGGGGACTCTAACCCCTCTGTCTGGCCTTCTCCATCCCCATACAGCCAGCCTTTGCCTCTCAAATGTCTTAGGGAACTTTAACCCCTCATTGGGAACTCTGATTCCACTTAACCAATCCAATTAGGGACTCTAACCTCCATCTCCATTTAGGCAGCCCAAGTCACCAGTTTTCTCCATTTTAGGGGACTTAAACCCCATCTAGGGGATTCTAACCCCTCAGTCTGCTCCAGTTTATGGGACTCAAACCCCTATTAGACCCCTTCTTTTAAAGAAGTGAGAGCTAGGCCCTCCCAACCATTCCTAACTCCCAGTCCTGGAACCCTATGTGTGGGACTCAAACCCACCAAGCTGTTATAGCTACTCTCATTTGTTATCCTTCTCCCAGGACTCTCTTCATTTCTGTAGTGGACTTTAACCCTGCAGGTTGTGATTATACCTCCCTCAAGAAGCTCCAGCCCCAAGAATTCCCTCATACTTTGCTGGGTAAGCGCCTGTATGCACCTATTTAATACTGTTTCCTTCTCTTTCACCTTTTCCTTTAGAGCAAGCTGCTGCTGGAGCAGGGTAGCAAGCTCACCCCATCACCCCTTGGCCATGCTTGGGACCCCTGTTCCCTCTGTAGCTTTTTCTCTTCTATTAGTTGGGCACACACTCTCGCTTTCTAGGGTTGGTACCTCCTGCTCTTCCCCGTCTGCCCTCTTGACTCCCTGGAGTCCTCAAACTTTGTGAGAGCTGCTCTCAATTGCACTACCTCCTGCTTCATGGTGGTATTCAGGGAACATAGGAGCTTCTCGGAGGCCTCTCTGTGGAAGGCCTCATTTTCTTTTAGTCTCTCCATTCCTTTGGGCAGCCCATCCTATACTTTTGCTCTCTTCTAATGGGTGAACCCAACCCATTTACATTATCCCCTAAATTGGGTGGAGGCATTTCCCCCTGTAATCCCCCTAAGCCTTTTACTGACCCTCCCAACTTGGGTCCTAATCCTAATTTAGGGTTTGCGTTCACACTGGGCACTCTTTCTATTTGGGCATGCCCTCCTCAGGTGCTCTGGTTTTTTACATGCCCAGCCCACTCTTCTCGGGCCCTGATCCTCCCAAGAGTTTTTATTCTTCACTCATTTTCTCCCCTTCTGCCTCGGGCTGTCCTCTTTTCTCTTTTTGTGACATGCCCATCTCGCATGTTCAGGACCATAGCTAGGGTGGAATGGGCCCCTGGCCAAGAAGTCAAGATGGGCCCCCTTCTTTGTGTCCCGCTGGCAGGCCTAGGGGTTCTTCCCGGTTCAGCAGGCCTGGGGGTGCTGCTATCAAACACACAAGACGCCCAAAATGCAGCCAGCCTATTAAGCACATTATGCCATGAAAAGAGACCTATATAAATATAACCAGTCCAGTTGTGCCCCCATAATCAATTCACGCTGCCCCGCACCCATAAGAATTTCATTTGTGCCCACGGGGCAGCGTGAATTGATTATATGGGGGGTACAAATGAACTGGTTATGGGGTGGGGGTTTAAGTACAGTATTCCTGTTAGCAATAACTTCATTAAGAAGAGTTAGTGAAATAGCAGCCATAATAATCTCCGAACCATATTTGCAGATTTTCCAAGATAGAATAGATATTGCTTTACATCCTAAATTCCTACCTAAGATAGTATAAGTAAGACAGTTGTGAAAATGTGGCCCTTTTTACACAGGCCTCTCCCACCCATGAATAGATTTCTGCGTGTTCATGGGTGGAGGAGCCCCGTGTAAGTGACGCGGCGCATGTGGTGAGTGGGGGTGCGTGCGCTCGCCTAACACACATCCCCACTCACCCCCCACTCATCCCCATGCACGGAGCAACCGGCGGAAACGGAGGTTACTCTGTGGGTGCAGAGGAGCGGGGGGTGAGTGGGGATGTGTGTGCGGCAGCACTACTAGCAGGCAGAGGCAGGTGAGGGATGGGGACCCCCCCCCCATGATGTGGAGATGCCCTGCACCTGGGCCTCCTCCAGCCCCGTCCAGGCGTGGGGCTTCCCCCACAGGACCAGGCAGCGGCCCACTGGTGCCTAGCGGCCAATGACTTTATGCTGGGTTCGCTCAATAGATGCTACACCCCTACACATGTCCTAACTCATGACACCACCAGCACCTTTTAGGTACTCTCCAAGCTTTGCCTATGTATACATAAGCCTCCCCGCTCTTACGTACTCTTTCCATTCTTATAACGCTGAGAAGGACAAAGCCTCCATGCAGGACCCCAGCATCCACAATAATAGCAGTCTTTCGGAGTCCCACTCCCTTGGGTCCTTCTGCTCCCAGAGTTCCCGACCTCACTGGAAATCTCCTTTCTGATGGCCATGACCCCCACTCCACTATGGTCTCATGGAGGTACCCCTCCAGCTGGCTCCCCTGGCCAGCCTCTCCTGCACCTAGCTCACAGGTGCTCCTGGGAGCTCTGGAACTTCCACCTCGGGTTTTCCAAGAACCGCTGAATCCATGGATACCACCATCTTCATGCTTTTCTCTGTTGCTCTGGCAGCAGGTACAATCCTCCACCCCTCATGTCTCTCTTCAGCACCTGGCTTGACCTTTGCTAGGGAGTTCACACAAGTGCAGTCCTTCTTCCGTAAGCCTTAGCTCAATCCTTTAGGGAGCTGCAAGAACATGCTCCTTCTGCAGCGTGACCTGCTTAGAGAGCTTCTGGGCACACTCCTCCATTCCATGCCCAGGTATACCTTCGTCCTTGCATAGGATCACCCCCTGGATCTACCTGGAGCTTTTTTGTCTCCAGCAGGGGATGTCTGCAATCTCCACCAGATAACACGGTGAAGAGGTACCTGGGAGAGTACTGGCATGATGCCATCCAAAGAGTCGTGCCATACCGGATCTTTTCATTCCCATCTCCAGTTCACCCACAGTTATACACAGTTCTCACAGCCCCATTAGGCCCTAGGTGAGGCACCAACCCTCTGACCCCGATATAGTACAGTTAGCAGCCCTCCATGCTGCTGGACTCCACTAGCCCCTTTGTTTCTCTACTGTAGGTCCTTTGCTAGGCACAACCCTCTGACACAGGTGCCTCTTCTACCAGGGGTAGACTCCTGGATATGAGCTGGCTCAACCCCTCGTAGACAGAGCTTTCCCTACTCTTGCCTCCTCTCTGACTCTCCCCAGACTGAGAGGCCCTCCAGGCCATGGGATGGCCTAGTCACGTCCAAGCTCAGGTGTGAGGTATCCTGAAGATACGCTGTCCTTTTCTCCAACTCATGCCTGAGTCTTAGATAGCACCTGCCAGCCATGCTGGTGCTTCCTCCCTTAAAGGGCCAGTAACCCAAATGGTCTGCATCCTGCTTCAGTGGCCTTTAAGGAAATGTGGCGGTTCCACTGGAGTCATTTTGCTGCCCCTCACACCCCCAGCCAGACATGGGATCTGTCTGCATTCCCTGTACTGAACTCCGCAGAGGCAGCCAATGTAGGGTCATTGCTCCCTGGTGTCTCCTGTGATCTTTGTAGGGTGGAGTGCTGTCTGCAAGCCAGGAAGTGCTCTCTCCCTATGTCTGACCACTCTGTTCCCTCCCTGCAGTTCCTGCTGCTCCTGTGAACCTGACCCTAACGAGTACTGGGAGCTCCTCACTGCATGCAGTCTGGGCTGAGCCCCCTGGAGGCAGGGACCACTACCGAGTTATCCTGTACAGCTTGGAAACCTTGGGCGTGGAAAGAACCTTGGTCATGGGGCCTGACACCCAGAACATCACCTGGACAAGGCTGGCAGCAGGCAGCAGGTTTGCTGTGCAGGTGGTCGCTGTGAAAGGCACATCTGAGTCCTCCTCTGCCAATGCCACTGAATGGACATGTGAGTCTGGCAGGCTAGGGACTTGCTTCTGCAGAGCCTGGGGCTCAGGAACTAGTCTGCTGTCAAGCTCTGGACCAGTGGCTTCCATCCCAATCTGGGAATGGCCCCACACGGTTCCAGGGCCTAGGCTTCTGTCCAGCTTGGAGACTCAAAGGCAGTGATGTTGTTGTCCACTGGCCTTTTGGCATTCGTTTCCAGGCCTTGGTGTGACCCTGTCATACACTCCATCTGGTTGCCCACAGGGATGAATCCCTTGTCACTGCCTTTCCCCATCATGCTATTCACAGGGAGGGGGAAAAGAATGTTCCTTCGCTGTAGCAACACAGCTGTGTTGAGAGCTGGATGTAGATGCGGAAGCCTAAAGGAGAGGGATGTGGCATGGAGCAGAGGCCACTTCCCCTTGCATGTGGATATGCTTACACGCGCGCGCGCGCGCACACACACACACACACAGAGCCATGCTGATCCAAGTGTGTCTTTACACTCACACAGGCATCCTACCACAAAATACAGACAGGTTCCCATATGTGCTCAATCAGATGGGCATGGACACGCTTTCCCAACATGCCCCCATTCACATACAGGTGTGTGCACATCTGCCCATTCCCAGTACATACACAGTTGTACATTCAGAATATGGACAGATGCTGGCTCAGATGGGTACGTATAAACCAGAAGTGGGGAACCTCAGGTCTGGGGGGGTCACATATGTCCCATGGCTAGTTTTTATGGGCCACTTTCCAGTTCCTTGATTTGGCCCCACTAGCTATCCCCAAGCACTGAAAAACTGCACTCAGGATAAGGGAGCGGAGATGAGGGCATGCACACAAAGATAGGGAACAGACCCATGGCACAGATCTATGACCTGGACCCTCATCTTCCTGAGCACAGACCTTTAAGTATCCCCACCTCCAACTTCTATGGAGCCCTCAGAGCTTGTACTAATTTTCAGAGTGGCCCCTTAGAGGGAGAAGATTCCCCACCCCTGCTGTAAATGACTGCACTTCGTAATATAAGCTTTTTATTCTCCAGACCCTCTGCCTGCCCCATCTGTGCACTTATCAAATGAGGGATACCCCAACAGACTGAGGGCAGCCTGGGGAGCAGCTGCTGGAGGCCAAGATGGCTACATGCTGACCTTACACCACATAGGATCAGGTACTGTTACAGCACAGGCATCAGTGGGAAGAGACATCAACAATTTCACCTTCTCAGGCCTGACCCCAGGAAGCAAATACTTGCTAGAGGTCATCTCCATGGCAGGATCTTACAGCACATCCACAGGGAATGTCAGCGACTGGACATGTAAGTAGAGGGAGTTCGTTACCATGTGATCTACGGTTTAAATGTATGCTCAGGATGCTTTCAACAAAGCCTCTCTGACAGCTTTGGGATCCAGTTTGAACAGACCCCTCTTCTCAGCTGAGAGACTGTGACCATCTCTGGCATTTCTAATTCAGCACAGTGAGTTGCTAGGACTATTCCCAGCCAGCACATTCCAGCGTGTCAGCAGATCCGTGCATGCTGGTCCCCAAGAGAGGGGAGCAGAGAAAAAGGAAGCTAGTGACACTAGGGTATTGCTCTGCAGGCTGCCATAGACAGGACGCTTCCCCCCTCTAGGATTGTTGCCCTGACTTCAGACTTAGTGACTGTGACAGAGGTACTCTCAGCAGTGATCTAAAGTGCAGGGTTCGAACCTAAATGTGTGAGGACCCCACTACAGAAACCCATTTTCTGCATAAAGTGGCTTAGGCCTTTGCACAATCACATGTGGGAGTTTGCAATCTGCTATTTGCAATAACGCTAGCTTGTGAGCATTCGTCTCCCAAAATTAAGAACAATAAAACAATTCTGTAAGCCATTATTCCCACTTGAAGCCACTTTCCATCCAAAAGGAAACTGCCAGTATTTCCTCATGGCAATTCATTAAGCTATTCAAAATAGTACTAACCTGAGCAATGCTTTGTTCACATTAAACAAAGTAATAATTTTTCTCTCTAACAAATACTATAATTGGAGATTCGATTTAATCAAAATAGGAATGCCTGCTCCCCTTTTAAATTAAATCTAATTCTTAATACTGTGGAAAAATTGCATTTCTGCATCTTCCAAGTATTATAGTATGGGATACATAGCAATGCTGTCCAATATAGTAATAAGTTTAAGCACAAAACCAAATTTAATATTGGAATAGGACACTTTCTCCCTCTGTCTCCTGTCAGTGATCCGTTGGGTAGCTCTGCGGATGACCGTCAGGAGGCAGAAGAAGCTTTTCTGCGCATGTGTGGAGCTGCCCGCCATTTTCTTCAGTCTTTTCTTCTGCCTTCGGCTGTCGGAGGTGTGTTTTTCCAGTCCCTGAAAAGACATACAAATTTCAAAACAGTTAGGACTTCTACAAAAGGAAAAAGGAAAAGAAGAGAGCGGGGCATCAGGGCATTGATCCTCCCTCCCATAAACAGGGAGGCTCGCTAAACGGCCCGCCAGGTTGCTGCGCAAAGCGCCCGGGAACCGGGGAGCAAATTAGACTCCGGGGAGACAAGGCTTCCGCCTACCCCAGCGGCTTAGTTGCCGCGGAGTCGCGACACAGTAAGTCTCCCCCCGCTCGAGCCCTGGCACCGCTTGCGGGGGTCGGGCCAGGCCGTGCCAGTCTCAAAGCTCCCAGCGTTCCACCCCTCCTTCAGCTAACAAGGGGAGTTAGACACGGAGCATGGAAGGAGCTGAGACGGGGAAAGCTCAGCAGCCTGCCTCCTCCCAGGGGGGAAGAGATGGCAGAAGCGTCCAGCATGGCGGCAAGGCTTGAGAAAATTCTGCTGGCGCTGGAGCGCCTCACACAGGTACAGAGAGGGCCCCCAGGTGATCTGCCCCCTGTCGCCCCCCCCGGACGCAGAGCCTCAGCAAAAAAAACCTCATGAATCTTCACCCCAGGGCTCTGGGGCAGGAAGGCCAGTTCAACACCCGGGGAGTCAGGGTTATCACTGGCCCATTCAGAGGGGAGAGCGGGAAAAGCCCCGTGCAAGGGGAAAAACAGGGCACTCAAGCGCCACCTACAGGCCTCTGCTGCTAGGCTCCTGGGATCACATCAGTCATTTGAGGGGGAGAGTGGGGATGAACCCCAGCCAAAACGATCAAGAGCGAGAGCCACTTCAGAGTTGGCATCCGACTCAGAATTGGAATGGGAAGATGTTGAGGACCTAGACACTCAGGGACCTTCACAAGAAACTCAGGACAGGGACAGGCAGTTTCCCTTCCAACTTAAGGGGGAATTAATGTCACAAGTGGCAAAAACCCTCAAACTAGTAGAGAAGCCACCCAAGGACGTATCTTCTGATTCCCAGGAAGAGGAAGAACGGGAGTATATCCCATCAGTTCATGGGAAAGACCCAGGCTTCCCTTTAGACAAAGCGTTTGAGAGGCTGATTCTACAAGAGTGGAAGCACCCTGAGAAAGGGCAGAGGATGAATAAGACCCAGACCTCTTTATATTCCCTGTCCAGATGTAAAGAGCCCCTGCTTAAAAACCCTAAGGTCGACGCAGCCGCAGTCTCCCTCGCTAAACAAACCATTTTTCCAACGGAGGGTGACTGCTACCCCAAAGATGCCACAGACAGGGCAGTTGAGAATGCTCTGCGTCGGGGACTAGAGGCTTCATCCATAGCAGTGAGAATAAACGTAATCTCCTCCTGCGTGGCCAGAGCGCTAATGGCTTGGTTACAAGAAGCTCAGGATCCGGGCATTTCAGATAGGAGAGCTCAGGTCTTATCCTCAAGAATTAACTTGGTGTTTTCTTTCCTAGCCAACGCCACCATGGATTCGATGGCATGGTCAGCCAGATCAGTGGCTAACTCGATCTCAGACAGACACAAACTCTGGCTCAGATCATGGGAGGGGGACAGTACAACAAAAAACCTCCTCACCCCCACCCCTTACAAAGGTTTTAAATTGTTCGGGGTCTGTCTGGAAAAGGTATTGGCAGATGCCAATGACAAGTCCAAACAAAAGAACTTGCAGCAGGTAGGGTCTAAGAAACATCTTTTTCGTGGCCCCACTTTCAGACCCAGAGGGGGATATGGATTGGGATATGGCTCCACTAGAAGGTTCAACAATCAGTACAGACAGGACCAGCCTGGGCGATTCTTCTCACGTAGAGGAGGAAGGGCCCACAACTTCAGACAGGACAAGCAGAAACCCAAGGGTTTCACGCAGAACACCCAAAAGCAAGAGGCATGACTACGAAGGGGAGTTAGAAGTGGGAGGCAGACTGCAGAATTTTTCAGACGAGTGGGCTCAGTCCGTCTCCGATGCCTGGGTCCTGCAATGTGTAAACACCGGGTACAAAATAGAATTCAAAAGTTCTCCAGCCCACGCATTCATCATCTCCCCAAAGTCAGGCAAGATAGAGAAGCACTTAGCCATGCTCCAAGAGCTACAACGACTCAAGAACATCAGAGCAATAGAACCAGTTCCATCGGACCAATGGGGGCAGGGTCTGTACTCTTTTCTCTTCCTAGTCCCGAAAAAATAGGGGTCCTGGCAAGCGGTCCTGAACCTCAAACGACTGAACAGGGCGGTCCAGACCCAAAGATTCAAGATGGAGATGGTAACTTCAATATGTCGCACCATCAGACAAGGGGATTGGCTAGCCTCTCTGGACCTCAGGGACGCTTACCTCCACATTCCAATCTGGGAGCCCCATCGACAGTGGCTCCGCTTCTCCTACCAGAAGACTCATTACGAGGTCAGAGCTCTCCCCTTCGGGCTATCATCAGCACCGCGGGCCTTCACCAAGGTACTTGTGCCACTGGTGGCGAACCTCCACAAGGAGGGCATTCACTTGTACCCGTACCTCGACGACCTCCTTCTCCGGGCACAGAGTCCCGTCAAGCTTCAGAGGGATATCTGGGGATGCATGGTTTCTTAGTGAATCGAGACAAAAGCCACCTGACTCCGACACACAGGATCGAGCATCTGGGGGTTTGGATTGATACAATCTCAGGAGCCGCCTACATTCCACCAGAAAGACAGGAAAAGATCCGGCAGAGAATCCGCCGGCTAAGCCTCCAGAAAAAAACAAGGCTAAAGAGCTTAGCACAACTGTTGGGTCTTATGGTGTCGTGCACCAAACAAGTGCAGCGGGCGAGATTCCACCTTCGCCCCTTGCAACGGCTGCTGAGACCTTTTCAGCGAGAGCTCACCAGCAGGCAAAATCCGTGGGTCAGGATCCCAAGAACCCTACCAGACTCAATGTCTTGGTGGTTAGACCCAGCTACTTTTCAGACAGGCGTTCCCCTAGAGGAACCGGAAAGGCTGGTGGTAACGACGGATGCGAGCCTGAAAGGATGGGGAGCCCAAATGGGAACTACGGCAGTCCAGGAGCTATGGTCCCAGCACGACTCGAGGATGAGCATCAATGTCCTCGAACTCACAGCAATCCGACTAGCTCTACAACGCCTAGCACACAACATCAGCAATGCACACGTCCTGGTGTGTATGGACAACATGACAGCAAAGGTGTATGTCAACCACCAGGGAGGCTCCAGGTCCATTTGTCTGCATCAGGAATCAGTACGACTTCTCTCTTGGGCGGAGATCAACCTGAAGTCCTTGAAGGCACTCCACATAAAGGGAGTGCAGAATGTACAAGCGGACTGGCTAAGTCGCCAGTCGATAGACCCACACGAATGGCACCTTCACTCGGAAGTGTTCAGGTTTCTAACAACGAGGTTCGGGTATCCGGAGATTGATCTCTTCGTGACAAAAGAAAACTGGCAAACATCTTGTTACATGGCAAACGCAAAAGACGCACAGACAGAAGCAGTAGACGCCCTCGATCACAAGTGGCCAAGAGGTTTACTATACGCCTTCCCACCGACACCCCTCCTAACCAGGACAATATCGAAGATCATCAAGCAAAGAGCACACGTGATCCTCATCGCCTGGTGGCCAAGGAGGCCGTGATTCTCGGACCTAGTGGAACTGAGCCAAGAACCTCCAATCACCCTGCCACTACGCCCGGACCTCCTATCGCAGGGCCCTCTGGTGTGCGACTCCATCACGATGCTAAAATTAACAGCATGGCACTTGAACGCTCAGCATTAAGGGAGGCAGGTTATTCAGAGGCTGTGTTAGCTACGCTACAACAGGCTAGGAGACCAGCAACTAGAAAATCTTATGGGACCACTTGGAAAGTGTTTGCTCTTTGGGCAGCGGATAGGGGACTAGACCCTTGCCTAGCTCGAATACAAACCATCCTTCAATTCCTCCAGGAGGGTTTAGAGAAAGGATTGCGACCTAATACATTGGCACGCCAAGCTGCTGCCATTTCTTCGGTTTTACAATCCATCTCAAAAAAAAGACTCTTGCCTCACAAACACATCAGGCAGTTCCTGAGAACAGTTAGGAACATTAGCCCTCCGGTAGTTCATAGGTGTCCTTCCTGGAGCTTTAGTCTAGTGTTAGATGCTCTTACAGGCCCCCCTTTTGAACCTCTCAAGCATGTCTCGTTGTACATGCTATCTCTAAAGGTAGTATTTTTAGTAGTGGTCACTTCCGCTCGAAGGGTGTCCGAATTGGAAGCCCTGTCCATGGAGGACAATTTTTGCCTCTTTCAGAAACACTCAGTTACTCTCCGAATGGACGAGGTGTTTATCCCAAAAGTTAATTCAACCTTTCATAGGTCCCAGGACGTTATTCTACCATCCTTCTGCCCTAACCCAACTCACCCTAGAGAGAAGGTATGGCACACATTGGATGTGAGGAGGGCCCTAAAAATCTATTTGAGGAGAACCAGGGGTATCTGGTCAACGTCAGCCTTGTTTGTTAACATCAGGCCTTCCTATGCGGGAAAGAAGGCCTCCAGGACACTGATCTCCAAATGGGTCCGTCAGTGCATCATAGAGGCATACAAGGCAAAACATAAGGTTCCGCCACTTCAGATTTGGGCCCACTCAGTTAGGGGAGCAACGACCTCCTACGCCTTCAAAGCTAGGGCTTCATACTCGGAGGTATGCAGGGCGGCCACTTGGTCCTCCCTGCAT